>JASFAT010001003.1:0-509920 GCA_031353405.1 Baronia brevicornis
GTCAATATAAAGTTAAGAGAAAAATACAACGGTGGCCAACTAAATGTAAGTGAGAATATTAAAAATATGCTTTATATTGTAAAACAAATGTGTATGTTTATACTTTTCATTAATCAATGTAAATAATTCCCCAGCTACTAATGTGATTAGCCAAGTTTCATGTGGCTTTTTAAAGTACTTTACTAATTTTAATATTTTACTTTTTCACATCTAGTGGTTTTATTTCAAAAAGTTAAGTGTAGAACTAATAATCAACTGACCATTATAATTTTTAAACATTTTTAGAGTAGAGATATCCTCCAAATTATTTGTACTGTATAATTTGTAATATTTAGAAAATATAGTAGTATTGCAATTCTAATTATAGTTACATAAGATTTACATTATTGATTAATTCTCATAATCAACCATGATTTGTGAATTTTTATTATTTCTGTACAAATCTAAGTAATATGCAAAATTATAGGAAGAAATTCAGAATGTAACAACAATCTAATATGGTTATTTTATAACAATAAATATACATAGATAAATGCAGGAAAAATGATATAAAATAGGACTTACTCCTTTTTCCATCATTTAGTTTAGAATAGGTGTTAGTTTGTAATAAATCAATAACTAGTTTGTATTAAATGTCAAAGTGTTTGTAATAAATTATTCCCAGTTTTTCTGCTACTTAAATCATCCTGAGACTTTCATGAAGAAATAAGATATTAAAGTATTAAGTTTCATATTTATACATAAGTGTAAAATTTCTGTTAATCTATTCATACTGCATTAATCAAGACAATCTCCACTCTAACTCTTTCTACTGCATTGTTTTTTTTTTATTCTCCTATACAATTTCCCCAATTTTGAACAACCCTGGAATTTTTGTCTTTTTACAGATAGCCGTAGTAGACTTAGAAGGATCAGGATGCCTCAAATAGTTTTTCCAGAAAGTGATACAGAACCTGAAAAATATTCTCGAAGGTAAATTTATTTAGATGGTCTGCATTTATTCACACCTTCTTGAGTCAAGTTAAATTGTGAAATTCATACTACATACTGAAAGTTAACTTATGTAACTTCTGTATGTGAATACATAAATATTTTTGAGTATGTTGTGCATGTATTGGGTTGTCACATAAGTTCGTTCGTATTTTTGCAAGCAGATATTGACGACTATTGGACGGAAAATATTCAGGTGGAGGGGATATTTTGGTAACATCAGTTGTAGTGTACTCTTGTGGCTACATTTTTGTTTAAAATTTATTTAATTTTGCTACTTAGTTTGTGAGATCGTGTATAGTAAAATGAGCATTTTTGGCATATTATGTTGTATTAATTTGACGAAAATGACGTATATATATGTATACATGACTATATACATACATATATATACATCTCATACATGTATGAGATGTATATATATGTATATGTATATATGTATATGTATATGTATATGTATATGTGTATATGTATATATGTATATGTATATGTATATGTATATATATATATGTATATATATATATATATATAATATTATTTTCGAAAAGGGAAAAATGCAAATGAAGCAGCGAAAAAAAAAATATGCAATGTTCAGTTACTTTTTTTTGTTCAGCTTCTGTGACGAAAAATGAATATTGTACAACAATTTTGTGCACTGTAGAACTAGGTCTAAAACAAAGATAGTGCACTTCAGACATCGCCAAAGATTAGTCTTATTTGGTGTTGGATGTAAAGGGCGTAGTCTAGTATGAGCTGCTACCGAATAATCCGACTATCAACTCGTTCAAATACAGTGAATAACTTGACAGTCTAAATACAGCTCTTGCACAAAAACAGCCTGCATTGTTTAATATAAGACAAATATGTTTTCACCATGGCAATGCGCGACCATATACATCTGAAATCAACATACAGGCGTTGGTAGGGTTTTCATGGGATATTCTACCTCACTCTCCATATAGCCCTACTACCATTTATTTGGCTCACTACAAAATTAATTTAACGGAGAAAATTTTGCACATTTGGACAACATAATAATTAATTTTGAGAGAGTTTTAGAGAGCAAAGACGAAGGCTTCTGGAGTGATAGCATTATGCATTTGTATGAACTTTGGGCCAGACTGATACAAAATAATGGACAATATTTAAAAAAAAAAAGCTATTATTTTACAATGTATTTTGCTTCGAATAAATGTTAAAAAACTAAATGAATTTAGCATTATTTATTAAATTGAGCATTATTGCAAGTTTCAATATATAATAGTTTTTAAATAAAATTATTTTCTAGCCATATAAATATGTCATTCCGCTGGGTTTAGAAGCATTTTGATTGAACCTTAATGCTTTTTTCAACTCTAGTCACACATCATTCAACTGACAAAGAGAAAGAGAGGTGGTGATTCTACCTCCTCAGACTATATTTGTTAATGTACACACAATGCCACAGATTTTCAGTGTTATGGTAATGTGGAGTGTGTATTTCCCAATTGGCGGAGGATTGACATAATCAATAGTATCTCAAAAGAAAAAAAAAATAAAGAGTAATAATTAAACATTAACCATATTACCCTACCAATACTTAGGTCTCGTCAAGTCAGAGTATTCTTTGCTGATGACAATGAACCACCTACTAGGAGTATGAAAATTCGGCGTAGTGGACCTAGGAAAAATTACATGGAAGACAGTGAAGATAAACCAATACAGCAAAGTATGTTTTATATTTTATTGTCTTTGCTTTGTTCTTTAAAATAGTGTAAATTAAAATTTATAAAACTAGAATGTAATATGCTGACTTGCCACATGCAGTGGACCTTGGTAAATTATTGCATGGGCTGTGATGAACGAAGAATATAGTAACCCTTTTAAATTTAAGTGCCACTAATAGTCACAACCCCATCATCATCCTACATCAGCACACTGCAGGATATAGGCATTTCCCATGACATACCACTTGATCCATTCTTCGGTTACACATATCATTATCTCTGTCAGAAGCCAGTGGGTGCATCTCACACTATGTTTTGTCAAAAGGCAGTCTTGACTCTAGCACTCATCTATTCCAATGGTTATCGGTTCTCCAATAGATGTGACCTGTTCATTGTTTCTTCAGTTATCATTTTTATTATTAAAAATATAATTAATTCAAAGAACAATGTCGGTTAACTAATTGATACTCCCAGTATAGCTTTCCCATAGCCCTTTGAGTTACTTCGAGTTTGTAAAGTTTTCTATAGATATTAAATTTATCAATAAACAATATTTAACACTAGATTGCCCAAAAAGTTAGTTTGACTGCTTTTTAAATTTCAAAACTTTATTTATACTGATGCAATTACTTAGTATTTTGAGACAGCATACAGTTGTACTAACGTACAACTATACAAAGCCACAAAATTCTAAGAAATTGTATATTTTTTTCAGTAAACAAACAGTCAAAATAACTTGTTGGGCTAGTATTAAAGACTTTTCTCAACAATAAGTCTTGATTATATTACATACTTGGTTTAATGTTATAATTATTTTAGTTATAATAGGTATAATGTGTCAGATTAAAGATTCTTTCTCAGACGTGAGAAGAAGCTGTCGCAAGCGAAAATTGCTCCATCACAACTTCAATGAAAGCTGGATCACCAACGAACTGAAAGTGAAAGGTTATCCTGATCTTTATGGGTTCCCCGGATCAAGCTCTTCTGACGAGTTCACTTCTGGTGATGAAGCTGCAATTAATAATAAGAAGTTGGTTAGTTATTTCGTATTTTAATCTATAACATTATTAACCTTTTCCTTTACGGCAGTCAACTCTGCAAAGCTAACCTTTCTGTATGCACATTGCACTTCGGTAAATTCATTTTCGACATATTACTTTAATGTGGATAGTCAGAATTTTACATCCATTTCTTCCAGTAGAAAACACAAATTATTATTTTTCTGTATTTGTTTGCTTGTCGCGGATCTAGAAAAACTCATATGGTGTGTTTTTTACTTCTTACTTACAAAACATCTAGCTAAGAGAGTTTACCCTTATTAAATAGTAGATAGTAGAATTCTTAAGGAATTACTGAAAAAAAAATCATCTATTAACTTTAGTATTTAAAATATTTATGTTCCAGACGCGCAACCATGTTCCAACCAATACTGATGAAGATACTCAATTATCACGACAAAGAAGGACTTCAGCAAGGTTCAATAACAAAAAGGTTTGTTGACACATATTTAGAACACGAAAATAACCCAATATAAGTAATTATATCCTAAGATAATTAAGGCAATTAGGTTCTGTCTTAAAGGCATGTGAAGGATAAATTACTCTTACAATTGTATTATTATACCAACGTTATTTCTAGTTTAAGTATATTTCCATCATATTGTGATAGTATTTAGATATATACATACATATCGTCACGCCTGTTTCCTGTAGGGGTAGGCAGAGACCACAGATCTCCATCTGCTACGATCTCGGCACACTTCCCTTGCTTCCTCCACACTCATCATTTTCTTCATGCAAGCTCGCCGGTTAAATGTACTCTTGACCTAGCCTTTCCCAAAAACTATAATACTTATCTTGTTACTACTATGATTTCCTTGGTCTTTCCCTACCGATCCTTCTATCCGCATCTGCAACGTAATTTTTTTTTGCCTGTCGTCTTTCATCCATCCTCTCTATGTGTATCTAAGCTCTTTCTAACACCATATCACTCACTCATATCTATAACAATACTACTACTAATTATTCTATCATTCGAAATTATCCCACACATACTTCTTAATGCTCTCATTCCCACAGCATTCCATCTGCTTTCATGACTCTTCTGCCAAACCAAACTTTCACTACCGTACATCAGAGTCGGAACATGCACTCTGCGATGAACCGATAGTCGGCCCGACATCCTGACTATTCAACAAGGAGTGCAGGGTTCCATTAACCTGATTACCAGCTTTCATCATCATCCATCATCATCATCAAGGCATTACAGCTGCGGGTGGGCCTTAGCCTGGTTCAGTAAATTTTTGCAGCCGGATCATCTTTTAGCTTTTTCCCTCCAGTCTCTCACACCGATTACGTTCAATTCGTCCTCGACTCCATCTAGCCATCTGTGATTTTTCTCTTATAGGTGAGTAGAGATTTTTTGTCTTTAATCAGCACCCAACACTCCAAGCCTGTTAATATGAGTGTCAGCAAGTTCTTACACAGAAGCAGTTCAATGCTTTTCGAGAGTATTTTTGCGCCAAAGTATTGTAGCATCGTAGCTACGATACTACGATATTTACCAGCTCTCACTATCCATTATTTAGATTAAAACAGCACTTATCTAGGTTCCTGTGTATTAAATTTTTTTAAATGTATGAATTAAAAGAGAAATTAAATACATTTTTTAAAGTGATAAATATAAATATTATTTATCGCTCCAGGAAGCATCAGATTCAGACACTGAAGATGAGAATAACCAGACAGTGATAGAAAAGAAACCACCTCCCCCAGAGCTCAAACAAGAGGATAAAATAGCAGAGTCATGTGAAGATACCAAGGAGAAGGATAAAGTTAAAAGTGACCCGGATCAATCAAATCAAAACCAAGATAGCGAGAGGTAAGTCTTGTATATTGGTGTACTTGGTCTTGTATAAAAAATGGATAAATTTCAAATTCCTTTTAAAATATTTTTTTAAAATAAAAAATGTACTTTTCCTGTCATCTTACATGAGTGACGTTGTGTTTTTATTTCATTTAGTGCAAGGATACCGGAGGCCAATTTCATTTCCCCTCCCTTCTTTTCCTTATCCTCCTCCTACTATTTTTTTTGTCCTCCAATTGTTCACATCCTTACACACTGCCGTTTTGCCTTCACACTGCCGATTTGCCTTCACACTGCCATTTTTTCGGTAAGATTTAAATTCCCTGTAAATTCATTTCTACCAGTAGAAAACAAAATTATTATTTATCTGTATTTCTTTGCTTATTGCAGATGTAGAAATAGTCATTTGGTGTGCTGATCAGTGTCTCATTTTTTCTTACAAAACATCGTACTAAAAGAGTTTGCCCTTATTAAATGTAGATAATAGATTTCTTAAGGAATTATTGAAAAAAAAATGTTCCTCCCTTCTTTTCCTTATCCTCCTCCTACTATTTCCTTCTTTTTCCTCCCATTATTCACATCCTTACTGGTGACATAGTGCTCGTAGTACAGATGTTTACGGGCGGCCATGGTTGCTTATCAGATAACCGACCGGCTAGTTTGCTATTGCTTCCATAAAAAAGAGTAATTTTTTTGCAGTAATCAAGGCCCCGCAAGGTCAACTAGAGGCAGAGGGAGACGAAGGCAAAAAAAAGATGGTCCACAGGATACAGGTAACACGTCAATGAAATACGATTTTTTTTCAAATTTCGATCGCACTGATTTCGGATATAACATGTTATTGCTTTTTATTTTTGTGAAATATCTTTTGACATGTTATTTATATATTGCTTCGAATGATCCAGGTAACTTTGGATCTTATATTCAAATATTTATCTTGTTCACTGCATTGACATTTTCAGAGAACCTTCGGGAAGTCCTTCTATTAGAACTTTTGATCAACCTTTAACCCTTTGGGGCTCGGTGCTATTAAATTTTAATACGCATCAAAGACATTTTTAACTGTGGGACATTTTTAATTTAAAAATGTCCCACCTTTTTGATACGTAATAATGCATGATGGGACATTTTTTGATCCACCTCGAAATATTGGAATAGCTGCGCGCTTATACATTTTTTTCTGATTCTTCTTATTTAAAATAGTTGGTAAAACCATTAGCGACTGTTAGAAATATATTCGATTGTATTGGCAAGGTTTATCATATATATGAAATATTCATCAAGTGTTGAAATCGAAAATTTTTAGTGGTTCAATTTTTTTTGTGATTTTATGTCAAAAATATTAAAAGTAAGTTTTCTAATAAAAGCAACTATTACATTAAAAAAATGCTTGCTTACTTGCTTACATTTAAGAAATTTTATCGGTTTGTTTTTGTAAATCATTAGAGTGTGGTGGGACTTTATTTATCCCACCATGTAACTTAGGGGGTAATAAATAAAAACGCGTATTACGTATACGTATATGTATACGTATAGATACGTTTTATAATTTTAATCTTAATATATGTAATTATTGACCCTTCTGGTTCAAGATGAACAACAATCTAAAGGTATTTCTTCAAAATCCAGGCTGATTTTAGGTGACAATTCTATCTTTGATTCCTCACTTAAAAAAAGAATTCGACTACTTTGTACTTAAGATGAGTCTGAAAGTAGTGACATATATGAAAATGCACCAGTTCACCGTAGGAAAACCTTGAATTCAAACGCCTTAAAAAAATATTGAATACATTAACCGATACGTTCCAGTCCTAGACGATGTGTTGATCCTGTGGAGTACAAAGAAACATGAATGTCGCACATTGTGGTCTTGTACTGTAGGCAAGGTACCGCTGTGCCGTGGTAAAAAATGTTTTCGGTAAGATTTAGTATTAAGTTCTCTGGAAATCTACTTCCTCCAGTACAAAAAGAAAAAACTCAAATTATTATTTTTCTACTTTTGTTTGCTTGTCGCCGATCTTAGTTAAGTAAAAATTCTGACTATCTACATTCTTTCTAAAACCCCTTGTGCTATTATGCACTGTAACATATTGTCGAAGGTTATGTTTATTATGTATGTTTATATTCGGTTCATTTCGTCGTTGAAAATGCTTGTATATTACACGGCATATGGCAAAAACGAAACAGATGATCACTGCCACATCTTGTATAGGACTGTCTCAAAGAAAGAGACATATTTCTCGGAGTTAGCAAACTGAATTGGGAATGGGCTGGTCACGTTTGTCGAAAAACCGACGAGTGCTTAAGAATACTTCCGGTCAGATGGAGTGACAATCTTCGAAGGGCAGCTTCCAAAATCTGGATGCGTCAGTCGATCATCGGGCAAGGTATTGCGTCTTGGAAGAGACCTATGTTCATTGCTGGACATAGGTCTCCCCCAAGTCAAGCAGTTGATGTTGATGAATGGATAAATTCAAATAATCCGCATTTACAAAGTACCCTCATATACAACGCACATATTAAACTTATTAGTAGATCTTTATTCTTTATTTGACTTTTATAGCATTACAATAGAATAGCTGTCTAATATGGACTGTCACTTTTGATAGATTTTTTGCGACATATAAATTTATTATTTATTTTTTTATAAATCTAAATTTTATGTTTTTTTATTATTGATGTATATATTTGAATTTTGTGATGTCTAGTGAATTGTAAGAGTGGAAAAATTATGAGTTAGTTCACTCCATTTAAATTTCTATTATATATCACAAAATTTTTCGATAGAAGTTTTTCATAGATTTATGAAATTACTTTCAAAATCAAACAGTTTACCAATGTAAACTTGAAATAAATAGTTGTAATATCAGGTAAGTTGGAATTACGTCCAGACTTTACACTTATAACATTTGACAAAGGAAGAATAACTTGAATTAGACTCAATGATGAATACTGGTGGGTGAGTGGTGGTATTTTTCTATGCTACCAGGTTTGATATGAAGAATGGTCCCGCCATTCTACATATCCATCGTCTGTCAAACTTCACTCCATGCCTCTTACTTTTACTTCCTTCTTCCATTGCTTATATCTTATTTGATGTTAGGCTACGCGTCTGCAGTGCTCTTGGTTTTGCACAGGTCCTTGGGCCGTCGTGGTTATAAAACATCTTGCTTCTTTACTTATCTATGTTTTTTACTTCCAATTATTGCCAATAGATGGCGTTCGTGACGGCTTTATCGTCTGACTTTCTTTTGTGCAATTTTGAAACTTTTGTTGCATTTTAAATTGGTTTTTTGGAAAATCATAGGTTTATTTTAAGAAACTTGATTAATGTGTTTATGGATCGGTCGATGATTCGGTTGATTGATCGGTCGACGGATCGGTCGATGGATCGGTCGATGGATCGGTCGATGGATCGGTCGATGGATCGGTCGATGGATGGGTCAATGGATCGATAGATGCATACGTCTATGCATACGTCCATGGATCTGTCGATGGATAGAGTACATGGATCGGTAGATGGATATGTTCCTGGATCGGTCGATGGATGCGTCGATGGATCGATCGATGCATACGTCTATGGAAACGTCCATGGATCTGTCGATGGATATATCCAAGGATCAGTAGATGGATATATCCAAGGATCGGTAGATCGATATGTTCTTCGATCGGTCGATGGATCGGTCGATGTATCGGTCGATGGATGCATCGATGCATACGTCTATGGATGGAGGGATGGATCGATGCATACGTATGGATACGTCCTTGGATCTGTCCATGGATAGATCCATGGATCTGTCCATGGATAGATCCATGGATCGGTAGATGGATATGTTCATGGATCGGTCAATGGATAGGTCCATGGATCGGGCGCTGGCTCAGTCGCTGGGTCGGTCATCGGGTAGGTAGACCGATCGGTCGACAAATAGTACAACGGATCGGTTGACAGATCGGTCGACGGATCGGTAGACGGAACGATCGACTGATCGATCGGAAGGAAGTATATGAATAAAAATATATAGAGAAAACGTAAAAGAACAGCAGGAAAAATGAAAAATTGAATTGAAAACTTCTAATTGCTTTCAATAAATGGCATTCGTAACGGTGTTATAGTAAAGGGCAGGAAAGGAAATGTGGTTTGGGATTTGGGATTGGGATACCAGATTCGGCATAAATAAAAAAAATAAAATATTTATACATCCATAATATTTATTCGAATGCGGAGATCGAACCCACGACCATTGACTCCGCGGGCGGAGGGCCACTGAGCCTATCGTTTGAAAAGTTTATTGCATTAAAAATGCAATAAATTGGTTTTGGGAAAAAGTAAAGTTTATTTTAAGAAAAGTCTAGATTAAAGTAAATTTAGATTCCTTAATATTAATCATCAATACTAAGGGTACCAGGTAATAAGCTGCTAGGAGATATAATTTAAAAATATATATTAATTTATGGACAAGAGGCAAAGAAGAACAGATGCGTATTTAACTGCAAACCAACGTTATTTTAGTATGGGATGTAAACATGGTTATTTTACTGTTGACTTTAGCTTCAGACTTGTCATCGTCGGAGTCTTGCAGTGAACTGGCGCTGGGCAGGCAACCGCGTCGGTCCAACCGCACGCGTAAACCAAAGCCGGCTTTTATGCAGATAGCGCCGAGCGAGACCAGGGGCAGGGGTTAGTATTATTTATCATTCTCATTGTCTTAGTAATTGTATTTCACATTCGCATAAGTTTGATATTTGACATTTTTGTTTTGCTTTATTGCATAAGTAAAAGAACAAAATGTATCCACAGGCAATGCAGGCAAAAACTTGCTACTAACAGCTTAATACAGGGTTAAAATTTCTACTATTTCTGGTTTCATATACTAGCCTTTCGGGGCCCATCTGCGGCGGCCCCTCAAAGCTACGCGAGCGTTTCTGGCTTCTGCCAAATTTCGGCGAAATCGGTCCACTATGACGATTTTAGCTTGTATAGCGGCCATCATGCTTTCCGCCAATTTGTATTTTTTCTCCCCCCTACCCATGTGTTCGCACACCTTTTTTTTGTTCGAGGGCGACTCCGGCATTACGGTTCGGGATGTCTGTCGAGCAACTTTGTACCAGGTTCAGATCTTCAAGGTTTGGATATAGTTCTTCTGCGTCGAGCCCTATCCGAACATTTCTCTAGAACAAACTTAACCTCCTCTCTGACTGACGGACATGTTATTTGGGAAACTGTAAGTTTCCCAAATAACATGTCCGTCAGTCAGCTTTATTTAATATTAAAAACATAAATATTGATTAATGTAGTAAGGCGTTACTTTGCGGAAATCTATTACTGTGTGGACAGTCAGAACTTTTAATTAGCTAAGATCCTTATTTGTTTTCTGGTTTGTTTGCTTGTCGGGGATTTTAGCTAAGTAAAAGTTCTGACTGTCCACATAATATAAATATTTATCATAGGTTTTATTTTTACTTCGAAAAATCAAGAGTATGCAATCAAAGTTTATTTGTTTGTTATATTGTGTAAATTTTTTTTCAGGGAAGACATTTACAATCAGAAAGAAGCCTTATAGTTTAAGAGAGAGGAAGCCCAAAATTCTTCGTAGGAAAACTATCAGATGTAAGTCGATATATAAATTTATGTCTATAAATATAATATTGGCACATTCACAGCTGTAAATTATAGGTAATAGAAATTTTCAACGTTACAGGAATGATTTATTTAAACAATAGTCTTCTTCTTAAGAATAGAAAAAAATCTGCAAATCAGATTTTTATTTCTTTCCGTATAAAGAAAATTAGCAATGGTGTTTTTTAAATGTTACAAGAATTCATGTCAACCATTCCATGTAAACTATATATCTTTTTTTATAGCCTCGATAAATCTCCCACTGCTGAGCACGGGTCTCCCCATTTCTGAGGCAACGGACTTTACCCACCACGCTTGTTCAGTGCGAATTGGCGGGGCTACCAGACTTGCAATAAATATCTGTAGGCTATACATATATTTTTTCCGATGCGGGAATCGAACCCGCCACCACTAACTCTGTGGGTCCCGCCACTGCGCCAATTGGTTTTTGAAACGATATATTGTAAAACATAATGCTTTTGAAATAAATTACAAGTGGGTAAAGTTAAAAGAATTTAAAGACACTCTGTACATGTAAAAGGTTTAGAACAAATACTTGAGTTCTAGAACAATTGTTAAATAATTTCAGCACAATCACCATCCAGCAGTAGTAGTAGTACATCCAGTTCTGATACAGAAGAGGACCTCAATGTTTCCATGAAGAACAAAACAAAGGGCAGGTAGGTTTTATTTGTCATATATAAAATTCAATCAAGTGAAAATTACAATGTTATTTATGACATTCTAGGTTTAAGCTTATCCATATGAAAATATGCGAACAAAGCTTATCAATAGTTTCATATGGTTAAGCTTAAAACTAGAAGGAAGCATCTTTCATTGATATTTTTGCATAAGATCTTGCATAATTCAGTCAAAGTAAAGACAGTCATCATATTTTAAGTTGCATTCACTTTGCTGTTTTTTTATGGAATAGGAAGGCAAACGAACAGGCGTGTCACCTGATGGAAAGCAATCAACGCCGCCCATAGACATCCGCAACGCCATAGGCAGTGCGTAAGCGTTGCCGACCTTTAAGGAAAGTGACATTATGGGAGTGGGAGGGGGAGGGTGTTGGGTCTCCGGAACTCAGGCGTACGAAGCGCGGTAGCTAAGCTACTACTCAGACGCCGGGTTTCTGTGGAAATGTGGTACTTCCCCGGGCGAGCCGGTTCATTCATGCTACAAACAGATAATATGCCATTCTTGACAAAGTATTCGTCTGCAGCGTGGCTCTACTACTCTGTACCCAGAGTACATGCACGGGTACAAAATTCTAGTTTATTTTACAATGAAATGAAATGGAGCATTTTTGGGTCCAATGCCTCGCTTCGATCGTTGTGTGAATTCTACTATAAAAACGTGAAAAGTAACAATTAATTGTACCATACTGTCGTAGAAAATGTCCAACATTTTCTACGACAGTATGGTACAATTAATGCACCATATTAAATCTAACATTTAAGTTTATATATAATGTCTGATCTATCTGCTTTCGCTTTTTATTAATGTTGTGTCCGATTTTAATTAGGTTTATATTTTAGTATGTTTTCAGAACTGTTTAGAATAATGTATAGTAAATGTAACTCCTGTTGAAGGTCTATAATTAAAAAAATATATATTTTATGTAATTGCGTTAATGCACGTTTTAGGCAAAAATCGAAATCAATGGACGATAAGAAGACTGATAGAGCTCTGAGGGACATTCAACCAATAGAAGTAGATGGGAGTGTTAGATTCACATCGGTAAGTAAATATTTCAGCGTAGAAGATATTATGTAATTCAGGTTTTAACACATATTTAACGTTTTTTTTGAGCCTGCAAAAATATAATACTTTAATATTTTTATTATTTCCATAAAGGAAGGGGATGAGGAAAATAGAGGAAGGAGAAAGGTATTGGGCCAATGGTTCTTCATGCTAATAGAACTAAGTGCATTAGTGAATTTAAAATTAGGCAAAAATAAAATTGTGACATTTTGAATTTTGATAGAAATTTGCCTGCAGCGTGTTTTTTCATAGGAAATCATTATTCTGGTTATTTTATTGTTGAGTATATGATCACATCTGATCTGGGCATCTTATTTACTTTCTTCATTCGATCTCAAATATCGTGTACTCACTTATAAAAAAATAAATAAATAAAATCTTTTATTCTATTCCAGGTCGGCGGTTTAGAAGAGCACATAAAATGCCTACGAGAGATGGTCCTCTTTCCTCTAATGTATCCAAACCTGTTCAATAAATTCAATACTAGACCAGCCAAAGGTGTATTATTTCACGGTCCCCCAGGCACTGGGAAGACATTGCTTGCGAGAGCTCTAGCGAATGAGTGTAGTTTGGTGGGAGGAAGAAAAGTGTCATTCTTTATGAGGAAAGGAGCTGATTGTTTAAAAAAATGGGTGGGAGAAAGTGAGAGACATCTGAAGCTATTATTTCAACAGGTATGCTATATTTATAATTATTTATTCCATAACATCATACCAACACGTATTCATATCGTCACGCCTGTTTCCCGCAGGGGTAGGCAAAGACCACAGATCTACATCTGCTATGATTTCTGCATACTTTCCATGCTTCCTCCACACCCATCACTCTCCTCATGCAAGCTCGTCGGTTAAGGATACTCTTGACCTGGCCTTTACTAAAAACTTCGGCATTTTGGCCAAGGTATATTTTCTTGATTTTAACCTTTCCATCCACATCCGCAACGTGAATTTATTTTGCTAGTCGTCTTTAACCTAGTTGCCATCCTCTGTATGTGCCCAAACCATCTAAGCATACCTTTCTCAACTTTTGTCACGACACCTCGCTCTACTTCACGCTCTTAAATAACATCAAGCTTCGAAGCTTCAAAGTTAGAAATGATTTAATTTCAATGAATTTATGTAATAAAACCCATAGTTTTTCAACAAAATGTTCTTCTATTTGCAGGCAAACAAAATGAAGCCATCAATAATATTCTTCGACGAAATCGACGCGTTGGCTCCGGTACGTAGTGTTCGTCAGGAACAAGTTCACACTAGTGTCGTTGGCACTTTGCTTGCTGAAATGGATGGCTTGTGTGACAGGTTAGAATATTCATGTTTTATCGTCTTATAAAAATATATTACATATATAATATTATATATAAAATATATAGTACACTCCTTTGCCTATTTTGATTCTAGGATTTAAGTGTTAAAAAAATATTCTAAAAAATTTGTAGTCATCTAAGCTAATGACATACTAAAAATATTAATGTTATCCATAGAAAAGTTAATGCCTGTAAGGTGCCCACTTTTTTTACAAAGGATAATATATTTTACTATTTTTTCTATATTTATTATTTTTTTATATATTTATATATATTCAAGGCAAAGTGTAGCCAATTTTTGTAGGATAATGTTGACACCAGTCTGAATCCTCTACTTAACTGTGGGGAACACTGTAACAACTTCAAGTTATTTTTAGAAGTTTTTTATGCGACAAGACGGCTAACAAAAAAGCGTGTCGCCTGATAAGAAGCAATCAACGCCGCTCTTAGGTATCTGTAACAACAAAGGCACTGCCGGTATATACCTTAGGGTACATAGTTATACCATAGGGTAAAATGTGAATAATGGGTGACTAAAAGTGAAGTAATTGGTGGGATAACGGTCCTCTACCTTTTAAAAGACCTCTTGTTTCTTGCACCCACGGTACGAAACATAAAAATATAGTACCGCTCAACGCCGAAATTAACATCATTATCAATTCTGTAACATGTCAACAGAGGTGAAGTAATAATCATAGGGGCAACCAATCGTTTGGATGCCGTTGATCCGGCTTTGAGGCGCGCTGGTCGCTTCGACAGAGAACTGTATTTCCCGCCCCCACATATGGCAGCTAGACGGGACATACTTGACATATACACTAAGGACTGGCGGCCGAGGCCTAGCGATGACGCCTTGGATCATATAGCTGATATTACTAACGGGTATGGAGGTAAGCATTGAAAGCTTTTCAGTTTGAGTACCAGTTAATAGAAAAGGAAAGGTTTTTTTTATGGGATAGGAAGGCAAACGAGCAGGCGTGTCACCTGATGGAAAGCAACGAACGCCGCCCATAGACTGCCATCCGCTGCGCCATAGGCAGTGCGGAAGCGTAGCTGACCTTGAACGAAAGTGTCGTTATGGGAGTGGGAATGGTAGGGGATAGAGGGAAGGGGAGGGTGTTGGGCCTCCGGAACTTGGCCGATCACGTTACGAAGCGCGGTAGCTAAGCTACCACTTAAACGCCGGTTTTCTGCGGGATGTGGTAATTCCCCGGGCGAGCCGGCCCATTCATGCTACAGACAAATATTATGCCATTCTTGATAAAGTATTCGTCTGCAGCGTGGCTCTACCACTATTACAATTTTTATTGTGGGACATACCTAATACTCACTAAAAAGCAGTCACTTTCAACGCTGTACAGAATTTTCTATTGGTCTACTTTTTTCTATTGGTCTATATTCGACGCAGTATTGTTTTCTGATCCGAATATGCAGTAAAAATTTTTTGACGTGTCATTTACAGCGTTTTTGCTCTTTTGTCTCGAATTGATTATCAACTAGACATTGTCTTGAGCGGCTCACTGCGTGCCGAGCGGCGAGCAGACGTCCGCGGGGTGAGGCTCAGCGTAGCGCGCGGCAGTGACCCGTTTACGTAGGCGGAGCGATTTGTGTTACGCCACAAATTGATTTTATCGTTACCAACATATGAAACCTAAAATGCTATTATGAAAAATAAAAAGTTATTTATTTTCGCTTTGGATTCCTTCTTTCATGCAATTTTGTATTTAAATGAAAATGGTGTCAGTAAGTGATTCGGAAAGCATTAACTCTGACATTTAATTCGATTTAATAAATCCATAAGATTTTTGATTAGGTTGTATAGGATAACTATTCAAAAGTTCAATATTGTTTATTGTATGGAACGCTCTGTAATTAAAATTGTTTTACGTATTCCAGTGAGTGGTCAGTCTGTAATTTGACAAAATGTATTCCATTGTTACAGGTTCAGATTTGAAAGCGTTGTGTTCTGAAGCTGTATTGAAAGCATTAAGAAGGGTGTACCCACAAGTTTACGATAGTGAATATGCATTGGTTATCGATCCTAAGAATGTGAGTATCTTTAAGGAAACCGCAATATGATATGATAAAAAATAAAATTTAATTAGGTATCTTTCTTTTTAAATTTATTGTTGACTGGTGTTGTATGCCTCATGACGTTATTCAATTTGGCTATGCCGTGAAATTCTAACTATGTCAACCGGACAGGACAATGTCCAGGATATATCGACGCATAAAAGCGAAACCGCAGTAAATGACGCGTTAAATTTTGTTTTGCATATTCAGATCAGAAAAATACTGCGTCGTAATATATTGGTCTGAGTCTTGCAGCTTCGCGAGCAAAATAAATTTTTACACCGTTGAAACTGACTGTTTTTGGGTGATCAATTTATTCAGAAATCTTATAAGATTTGGCTTTGGTGGCGGTTTACTACGTTTTCGCTTTTTTGCGTTGTTATATTTAAGTATATATATATATATATATATATATATATATATATATATATATATATATATATATATATATATATATATATATATATATATATACCCCGGCGGGGGTTGGCAGAGACCAAAGAGACGAGCCGTTCCGCTGCCATTCATCGCAGCGAAACGGCTCGTCATTGGTCGCTTTTCGCCCTCGTGAGAATCAGGACGTGACGGGTGGCGAACCACGTCGCCGTCATTTTCGACAAATTAGGTATATTAAATTCGTCTTTAGTGAATCCTACGAGCCGCAAGGGAGGATGGAGGTCAACCCCAGGCACCATAGTCCCCGGGGGAGCCCGACCCCGGGACGATCGGCACGCTTACGACTAGGCTCGCCCCTAGCCACGCATCCATTGGCACGGCAGGCCGTGGATTGGCGGAGAGGAAGGGAAAGGATAGAGAAGAAAGGAAGGGGCAGGAAAGGAAATGGGGATTGAGGGGGTTACCAGACTCGGAATAAACATTTAAAAATCCATATAAATATTTATTCCGATGCGGGAATCGAACCATTGACTCCGTGGGCGGAGGGCCGCGCCACTGAGCCAATCGGTCGTCGGTTATATTTAAGTGAATGTAATTTAAATATTTTAATCTTGGGATGAAAAGATGGATGACTGTGGAAGCAAGGAAGGTGTGCCGGAATCGTAGCGGTTGGGAGATCTGTAATCTTGCGCAGTTGATACATCGGTTCCATGATCCTTCTTTGCACACTATTTGTAATGTATTTGTGATTGGAAAAGGATGCAGTGTCTTATATAAAAATAAAAATTGTCGTTCCAATATCTACAGCCCATATATTATAATGCCCACATATAAATGCATAGCTCACTAGATTATTCTAATTTACACAAGTTGCGCACTAGGTCAGCAAGGTCTTGGGTGGTTTTATTTTATTTTAAAATCTTTTCGAGAACTCGAGCTAAACGCTAATTGTCTAAACTTACGCATTACATAGGTTACTGACTGTTCCTACATAAAAATATCAGAATAAGTGATTGTTGTTAATTTCATAATATAATAATAATTTAAAATAATTTCATTATAAAATAAATTGTGTTCGTTTTGGTTAAAATTAAGGGTGAAACATTACGTGTATCTCTGATATTATTGCTGAAAAGAGATATCTATACTTCAGTCAAATTCCGAAAAGAATAAATGTAAACAAACCGTTTTTAGGGTCATCGCAACTCACATACACATCACAAGTCTTGAATTATTGACTATATTATTAAGTAAATATTCAATAACAATTATTTATTACAACTGATTTTAGTTCGAAATTAAGTTTTATTTCTTTAAACTTGTCACCCTTACTACATTTTGGTGAGAAAAACATTTTCGCTATTTTAGATGTTTTCAAATATATTTTCTACATTTTTTGATAATTTGATGATTTTTTAGATTTTTACTTTAAATATTTGTTGATTTTCATTTATTTATCTAACCATTTTTTTAATAATCAGTGTATGTATGAGAAAATTCTGCTTCTGTCTTCGCTTTGTTATTAACCTTTTCGCGCGTACGAGCGCTCTTTCCGCCGCGACACTCAAGTCGTACGGGAAGCCCCGCGAAAAACGCGCACAGTCAGTCCTCAAAATATAAATTAATCATGGCTGATACGGATGAAAAAAAAACGATTGTTCAAAAATCGAAGAGTCAAAGGTGTTTTGTGCATATATGCCAAATATATTTTCAACACACAGGTCATCAGGTGGATGCCGGATATATGCCGCGCTCGTCCACACAGGTCATCAGATGGACACTGGATATATTCGGCACCCGTATCGAAAGGGTTATGATATGATTAAGATGATTAATAGAGTCAGGCGTTACTTTGGGGAAATCCATTACTAAGTGAGCAGTAAGAAGTAAAAATTGTACGTATATACCATCACACCTGTCTCCCGTAGAGGTAGGCAGAGACCACAGGTCTCCATCTGCTACTATCTCGTCATACCTCCTTTGCTTCCTTCAAACTCATCATTCTCCTCATGCAAGCCCGCCGGTTAAGGGTACTCTTGACCTGGCTTTTCTTAAAAATTGTGACTGCCCACATATTTTTTTCGAAGTTTGGCTGTGATACAGTAATTTTCGTAACGTTCTAAAAGCTTTGAGAGGGAATGCATTCTACCTGTACATAGCATGTTTATGTTAAGTAACTTTCAGGTGGAAGTTCATGTGGAAGATATGGAACGAGCGATGCGGGGTATGGTGGCCGCTGGTTCTCGGACTGCCCCACCGGCCGCTCGACGTCTACCTTCACATTGTCACTCGTTGTTTGGAGCACAAGTGCACGCCGCTACGCAAATGCTACACTTCGTAACACCGCATGACTCGATAATCAAGTGAGTTGATTTACATGGTAAATAGAGTTAGGTGTTACTTTATGGAAGTCCATTATTCAGACGGAGAGTAAATAATTATCTAACTAAGATCCGCGAAAAAAGAATTTTGTGTGCGTACGGAGTCCAACCACAGATATCCACTCTACAATCACATTCTCTCCCGTTTAGACTAAAAAGCTGTAAAAGCTTCACAACACCATTTTTCAAGAAGCAAGAGTCCCCGACCACAGATATCCACTCTACAATCACACTCCCCCCAAAAAAAGCTGTAAAAAGTCGTATGGTGTACAAAGGCTTCAGAAAAAAGCCCGGCTGAAGAGTGAGTTATGCGGTGGAAAATGTAACACTCTGTTACAATACCAATAATGATGAATACTGTTTGTTTGAATTTTTTTATAACATGTTTAATTATTAAATAACATAACCTTATCCTTTTTTTTAACACACAAACTTGTCCTATATTTTTCACAGCCCATGTATGTCCCACGGGTCTCCCTATTTCTGGAGGAACGGACGTTAACTCACCAATGTGAATTGGCGAGGTTACCACACTCGGAATATATATGTGTAAGCCTTACATGTGATTCCGATGCGGGGATCGAACCCGCGACCATTGTTTCCGTAGGCAGGGGCGCCGCCACTGATTCAATTGGTCGTCGTGGTGTCCTATGTGATGAATGAAATTCTCCCATTACAACTCGGCAACGAGATGTGACTATACGTTTCTACTTAATTTTTTTTTTACAATTCTTTTCAGTAATAAGTTGCTGCACGCTCCGCTATCGTCGAGCGTCCTGCTTATAAGTGGCGAATGCGCGGAGACGCACATAGCGCCCGCGCTGTTGTCTCAACTCGAAGATTGCACGATCAAAGAGCTTAGCATGGCCACGTTACACTCGGCGCTAGCGTTTACCCAGGAACAGGCTCTCATATCGGTAAGCCAATATCTCATAAAATGAAATGTATCATACAAGCTCTCCAGCTCCTCAACAACATGGACTTACTAAGAAGACTCAAGAGAACTAAAACCTTTGATTTAGTTGAGTTAAATCCTAGCGTAGTGAATATTTTATTAAGTGTAAAGAACACAAGAACATAGACTAACAAACAACTCCTTAACAGAGACTAAGAAAAGTTTTAATGGACACAATTCTTAATTATACTCTACTTGCAAATTAAGTTAAAAACAAATTACCCATTAGCGCATACATAGATTGTAATTATAATGCGAAAATCTACAATAGTAGAGTAATCCTTACGAAAAAACGTTCAGACATTCCATACACCTTCAAAAAACAAGCCACACCTACCTCTAGGGGTTTTTCCGAACCGATACGACATTGGAACTTTTCTTAAAGGCCGGCAATGCTTCTGCAATACCTATGGCGCTGTGGATTTCTATGGGCGGCGCTGGTTGCTTTACATCACACTTGCTCGTTTGCCTTCCTGTGCCATAAAAACACAAATTAATTACATTATTAATGGATATATGGACAGTCAAAAGTTTTACTTAGCTAAGATCCGCGACAAGCAAAACAATAACAGAAAATTAATAATGTGTGTTTTTCCGTTGGGTTTAGTGGATTATTTGGAACTTTAAACCAAAAACTTACCGAAAATCGGCCATCAACTCTCCACTCACCAACCACTATACACAACGCCAAACACACACTATCACTTTTCCATCTTGTACACGATACGTGTTTCGCCCCAACACGAGGCATCTTCAGGTATAGTAGACTCTACGGAAGACAACCGAAAAGACTCACTCACTCACTCTCACTCAACTCAACTCACTTTTCGGTTGTCTTCCGTAGAGTCTACTATACCTGAAGATGCCTCGTGTTGGGGCGAAACACGTGCCGTGTACAAGATGGAAAAGTGATTGTGTGTGTTTGGCGTTGTGTATAGTGGTTGGTGGGTGGAGAGTTGATGGCCGATTTTCGGTAAGTTTTTGGTTTAAAGTTCCAAATAATCCACTAAACCCAACGGAAAAACACACATTATTAATTTTCTGTTATTGTTTTGCTTGTCGCGGATCTTAGCTAAGTAAAACTTTTGACTGTCCATATAGTGATGGATTTCCGCAAAGTAACGCCTGACTCCATTAATAATTATTAATGGAGTCGGGCGTTACTTTGCGGAAATCCATCACTATGTGGACAGTCAAAAATTTTACTTAGCTAAGATCCTGTAAGTGTGTTTTCCTACTGGATGAACACGTGTCGTTTACAAGGTGGAAAGGTGGTAGTGTGTGTTTGGTGGATGGAGAGCTGCTGACCGTTTTTCGGTAAGTTTTTGGTATAAGTTCCAAATAAATCCACTTCATCCAGCAGGAAAACACGCATTATTGGTTTTCTGTTATCGTCTGCTTGTCGCGGATCTTAGTTAAATAAAACTTTTGACTGTCCATACCCTGTCTTTATGATTGCAATTTGTGCTTTAAAGCTGTTTTCCGAGTGCCGGCGCGCGGATCGCGGCTGCGTGCTTTTCATCCGTGACGTAGTGTCCGTGTGGCGTATGCTGAGTGTAGCGCACAGTACGGCCCTGCTGATGCAGCTCTGGCGGACGGGTGCGGCCGGCGACAACTGCACGATGTTGGCGACTGCGAACGTCCCGCACGGCGAGCTGCCCGCTGAGGTAACGGTCATCGCCTTGTCACACGCTCGGTATGATTAATTCATTGATTAAACAGATTGGCGGGGTTACCAGAAGGAGCATACACGTGTGTATTTATGCATAGAGTTAAAAACTGATACACATATAAACTTCAGCTATATCTAGAGAAGTCGTGAGATTCTCTCAGGATGCCTAAACTTGCCAATTTTCACCATGGCAGCCCATGATCAGGGGGCAGTCGCTTCCTAGAATTTCCGCCTACACAATACTGTAATGCACAATACTGTCGCGTCGCAACTTTTTTTTCACAGCCTATATATGTACGTATGTTCCATTGCTTGGCACGGCGGATATATATAGATAAAATGATAAAAGTTTACTAGATTAAATGGTTCTCATGAAAATAGAGGTATTTCATAACGCCCTCCAGTGTCCATTAAGGGGTGCCCGTTGGGAAATACCGTTTTGCGTCAAATTATATTTTTGTTTTTTATACAGTCAATAATAGATTTAAGATGACGATAGACGTTGGATGATGGTAGACTTGATTACGATGGATTATTGATGATCACAGATTTTTGGTGATGGTATACTATTGATAATGGTAGATTTCTCATTAATTTTAATAATAATAATATATTTATTTCTAAAATGTTTACATATGCTATAGGACACTAGATCCCACATTAGGGTTCCCTGTGCTGTGGAAAACTAGGCCCTTCCCTTCGTAAATAATACATAAGTGTTATAACATAAATATCAAAACAGTAGACAAAGAAAAAAAAAAATTAGATTAAACACCATTTTTGCGGTTTATTATTAGGCTACCACTTATTGATAAACATTCGTCAAATCTTGAAGTTGGTTATCTTGAATAGTCGTGATCTGTTTTCAGCTTCAAGAACTGTTTCCAACGTACAAGGATTGCATCTACCAAGTTCGAGAACCTACTCCATCCGAAGTGATCAGTTTTCTGAAGCCAATTATCACAGAAATACCTTTGGAATTGGTTGTTATAGAAACGAACGAACCGCCCCCTCCCTTACCTAGAGGTAAGCATTTGAATTTCAGTTTCAAGACTTTTTATTTTAGTGTTTTTATTTTATTGAAAATTTCTTAGTATATCCTACTTCCTACTTAATATTATAAATGCGAAAGTTTGTGAGTATGGATGTATGTTTGTTACTCTTTCACGAAAAAACTACTGGACGGATTTGGATGAAACTTTACAGTAATAGAGGTTATACATCGGAACATATGTAGCCTATATGTTATAATTTGTAATAATTTTATGTAATTTTGGTCGTAATGTAACGATACATGTCAATTAAGTCGGAAAAAAATCTTGCCTCTGATAGCTATCTTGGCTTATGCTGCTTAAACCATTGGAGTTACACAAAGATGATATACTGTAGGATTGTTTGTCTTGAATAGTTCTAAATAAAAGTCCGCGACAGCATATATCTACCTTTTATGTGAAGGCCACTATGACCAAAATTGTGAAGCATACATTAAGTAAAAAATATATATATTTATTTAAAATGATTTGTCACGAAACTTAAAGTGGCAGACCAAATTCCACGTGAGCGAAGCCGCGGGCAAAAGCTAGTTTAATATATATTATAACATTACATACAACCATACTTACTTAAGGTATAAAATAGTTACATTTTGAGGATATTCCGAAGTATTCTATCGCTTACGTTTTAAGAATATCCATAAGAGGGCACCAAAAGTAAGAAGTGAGAAAAAATGTTTTTTTTTTAGAATTATGAATTCTTATAAGTAGGCAAAATAAAATTATGACGCGTCTTTTACTTGAAGAACAATGGGATATTCAGGAGCACAATTAAATACGTGGTTAGTCGGCGGTATTTAATTTTGACTGATATACCCTCACACCTTCGTACTTTATTTATGGGATAGAAAGGCAAACGAGCGGTCGTGTCACCTGATGGAAAGCCAATCAACGCCGCCCATAGACTTCGTCATTAAGGGTGTAGGAATGGGAGGGAAAGGGGCAGAGGGAGGGGGGACGGTGTTGTGCCTCCGGCCGCTCACCGTATGAAGCGTGGTAGGTAAGCTACTACTCAGACGCCGGTTTTCTGCGGGATTACTGCATACACTATAATAATTCTGATATTTTTGTTTGATTTAATTTAAAGGATGTAACAGAACTATTATTATTTATATATACATTTTGATAAATCGATAGCGCCGCCGCCACCCCCGCCGCGTGAGAGTGAAGAAGAGATCGCCCGCCGTAAGCGGAAAGAGGACTACAAATTGCGCGAATTGAGGATATTCCTTCGCGACATCTGTCGGAAGTTGGCTTCTAACAGACGCTTCTACAAATTCACCAAACCCGTGGACTTGGAGGAGGTAAATAAAAAATTGAAGTACAGTAAACCACCCTCTTATAACGCGATTTCGTATTCCCTCGTACAACGTGGGCGTTTTCCATGTCCAGTCATATACTTGTACTGTGAAATTTATAATGATTTGACAGTTATACAAAAATAACAAGCAAAACAAAAATTAAGCTAAAAATTAAAGTTTCGGGAAATACACAAATTTTCGGAATTTTAAAATTAACTATTAATGTGCCAAAGAATAGGCCTTGGCTGAATTAAGGACTATTCTCGCACTTGGATAAATATATGTATTTTTTTCTACAGCCCAAATGTACACTGCTGAGCACGGGCCTCTTCATTTCTGGAGGAACGGATGTTAACCCACTACGTTTGTCCAATGTGGATTAGCGGGGTTATCAGTCTCTGAATAAATATCTATAGGTACAAAATATATGTATGGCCTACTTGTATTATTATAAGTTTGAATGGCCCTACCTATCCGCCATGGATAAGCGTGATGGGTTAATGTCATTCTTCGAAAGACCCCATCTTTGGCTTTGACAGTCCCCTCGGCTACCAAGTGATAATTATGAATCGCAGGGTTAATTTGCAATGATTCATAATGCATCACAGTTGTTTTAAATATTGTTAAATATATTCACTAAACTGTATATTCATAGTTTTTCTTGTATATTTTCACCAGGTAACCGACTACTTGGATATAATAAAGCAGCCGATGGACCTGGAGACCATGATGACCAAAGTGGATATGCACAAATACAACTGCGCTAAAGAATTTCTCGATGACGTTGACTTGATTTGTGCGAACGCTTTAGAATATAATCCAGATAGGTGAGAATGTTGTACATTTGTCATTTATTTTACTCAAATGATAAATATTCTCAAGGAGTGTTTATTTGAATTAATGGCTTTCAATAGTGCGAAAATAGAGCACGGATGATTTCGCCAATGTAACGTAGAATGGAGAACACACAAAGGAGATTAATCGGTGTGGTTAATATAAGGGATCTCAAGGAGTAGTCTGGCAGAGTTATTATTGTCATATTGTACGTTTATGTACATATTTTTACGAAAGAGGGAATCAAACGAGGAAACGGGTCACTTGATGGTAATTAATTATCATCACCCATGGATTTCAATAGTAAGGTCACTGCAGTTGAATTGACTACCTAAATATAAGGATGTGAATGGGAGGGGAATAAAAATGGGGGGAAGGAGTTAAAGGAAAGGAAAAGGAGCACTTCACTGTTATGGCTGTATTGATGATGATAGTTTTTATATTACTCTATTGCAGAAGATTTTTTAAAAATAACGGGACATAAAGTGCGAACCAAATTGATGCTGTATTTTCTATTTATTTAATACATATTGTTGGCCTTCACTTTTGATGCAATCTAATAGATAATCTTAAAGCATATCCCGTGAAATAATTCGTATTTACCTCAAAAATACTTCTTTTTATATCTAAAGTAAGAATGGTTTAATAAAAATTTCTAAATTAGTTTTAGTTGTTCCTCTAAAATTCACACATATCGACGCAAAAACGCTGTAAATGACATTATTTTTATTGCATATATATCTATTTTTATTGCATATATTTATTATGCATATAGTGATCCCAAATCACTAAAATTATCATACTTCGTTGAATGGTGTCGGTCTCGCAGCTCTACGATAAATATAAAATGATGTAAAGCTTTAAAACTGACTGTTTTTGAGTGATCTAATACAATTTTTTTGAAATCTTAAAAAAGTTTTATTGTCTGTGGTTTTAAGTTTTTATTTTGTGGTTTACTAAGCTTCCGCTTTTTTCCATCGATATGGACTTATGAATTCTGATAAAATACATCTATATGTTGTATAATACATCTATTCATATATATGTTGATTTTTTGTATTTATAACTATAGAATATTATTTTCTTATGGAAGCAATAAGGAAATGAATAAACGGGTCACTTGGTGGTTAGAAATACTTTGAGCGGTCCCATGATCTTTAAACATTTGCAACACTAAAGACACTACTGTTGAATTGCCTAGCTTAAAATAACTATGCTAACAGTGGGAGGATTTAATGGAAGGAGAAGAAGGAAAAGGGAAGGGGGTAGGAGCAGGTGACTATTATATCTTTATTGATAATAATAGTCTTATTTATTAGAAATGAACATTGTTAAAATATATACATATATGTACATACAAATAACGAAACAATTTGTGTTTACTTGATGGCTTTCATTACATTTAAATATTATTAGTTAAAATATATGCAAAAATATTTTTCATGGAATAGCAAATGAGCAAACGTGTCCGGTGATCGAAAGCAATTGACGTCTCTCATAGATGGATATCTATGAGATGCAACACCATAGGCATTATAGATACGTTGCCGGCCTTGAGATATGAGTAGGCTTGTTTTCTGAAGGTTCAAATGTTATGTTGTTCATTTATGAAGTTTACTAGTGTAAAACTGGCTTAAAATGTTTATTGATTATCACTTGTACGCTTTTGTGTCATCACTTACATCATTTGAACTTACTTCAATATTTCTTTCATTTCTGTGTCTACTCTACTATACTAATGTTTGTTTTTCATTTTATTTTTCTCTCCTCACATTCCCCCGGTGCCATTCAAAGGGCTAGAGGGATGTATAGGTATGAATAATGCACAGTTTATTTTATCGCATTCATAAAGTGGTACTATTGCCTATAAGGTTTTAGTTGAAAGATGTCAGTCAATATTTATGTATTTCATTTACATCCTCTAACCTTTTGTCCGTTCATATTTCGGACATCTCATCACTACCTGCATGTAGAGGGAAATAGATTATGCTTTAGTAGCTTAAGTGATATAATCATGCATTTTATATACAGATGTCTTTCATCAGTGTAAAAAATCAAAGTTTTATCCCAAAATATATCGCGAAATCTTTTTTATTATGACATTAGAAATATGACATTAGAAATGGTGCAGTTCATTGACTCGTGTCCGTTTGAAAAAGGTCATTAATCCCTTTATTTTTAAAAAGGTCATTAACCCTTTACTTGACTTATACGTTCAAGCTGTTGAGTTTTTTGATCGAAACCACTTATTTTTATGAATGAATTTTTTAGGAATGAAACGTTTTTGAAATAAACAGCTGTAGAACAAATGTAAAGTCTGTTAACTTTACCGTTATCTATGTATTGTTTCTTATACGAAAAAAACATCTGTATATATGGATTAAATATAACAAGGTGTATAGTGAGATGCCTTATAAAATAGGTCATTTGTAAAAAGTGGCTTGGCTTGGTTAAGCAAAATTGCTTAAGTAGTGATTCTACGAAATTTTAATGTACTCGTACATTAGGTGATGAAGTTAGGTTTACATACAACGCAATCTATTTATTTTATTAGATTCGGTATTCATTCATGAAAGTGAATCATGGCATCTTAAAATTCCTACACAATATCATTTTCAATGTTTTATTCCATCGTACTCGTTCGATTGTCTTGCCATTGTAGAATTGATAGAGTGTTGCCATAAGACAAATGATTGTTTAATTGTGACGATGTCTGCATGTGTAGATTAGTATATGAAATATTGGCTTTTTTAAGTTTTTCTTTAAATCTTGTGTTTAAGATATGCAGTTTGTTTTCAATATATTGTCAGCAATTTAAGACAATTTTCTCTTTAGGACGTCATCCGATAAGCAAATACGTCACGAGGCGTGTTCACTGCGAGACCACGCCCACGCTCTGATAGACGTGGAAATGGACAGCGACTTTGAGCTCGAATGTCAGGAGATTGCGAAAAAAAGGCGGGAAGAGGGTAATGAGGCGGACAATGACCTGCCGGATTTTATTTATACCGCGTCCAATTTGCGTAAGTAATTTGTCGATTGTACTTTTGATGTGCATTCGCTCTCCAGAATATATATAGGTCTTGCTGACTGTACTTTAAATTTATACGGAATTTATTGACTACAACCAGATTATAAGGGGAGCGGACGTTAGCGGACATTAACATCCGTTCCTCTAATAATCTGGTTGTCCAATGCTTATTGGTCGGGTCGGGTTATCAGATTCGAAATAAATATCTATAGGCCATATAGAAATTTATTGCGATGTGGGGATCAAACCCGAGACCATTGCCTCCGTGGATGGAGGGCCCCACCACTGAATCAATTGGTCGTCTTCGATTTGTATTAGTATTTAACTCTACGTAACCATTTTTTTCATTTATGTATTAAGAATTTATATTTGTAATTGAATAATAAACATAATATATTAATAATTGAAAAACAATTACTATTCTGGCGAAAAAAATATCGTTTTGTCTTCTTTTCTCGAAATTAAATCTTCATAGAATAAAAAACTTTATTTAATATACTGTAACTGAATTTTTATATCCATTTTTTAATCATGTGTATAATATTAAAAATAAGGAAGAAATGATTGGAATTATCTCCTTTTCATTACCTTAAATAGGTAATAGAAAGGAGATAAAAGGTAAGATTAAATTGTTTTTATGAACGTTGTTGAAGGACGTAATAATTTGCTTGTAATATGTGATAAGGCGCCCATAATGTGCTTCTAATATGTAATAAGGCGTTAATACTCTGCTTGTAATATGTGATACGGCCTTAGTAATCTGCTAATAATAAGTGGTAAGGCGCCAGTAATCTGCTAATAATAAGTGGTAAGGCTCCAGTAATCTGCTAACAATAGCTGATAAGGCGCCAGTAATCTGCTAATAATAAGTGGTAAGGCGCCAGTAATCTGCTAATAATAAGTGGTAAGGCTCCAGTAATCTGCTAACAATAGCTGATAAGGCGCCAGTAATCTGCTAATAATAAGTGGTAAGGCTCCAGTAATCTGCTAACAATAGCTGATAAGGCGCCAGTAATTTGCTAATAATAAGTGATAAGGCGTCGTTAATATGATAATAATAAGCGGTAAGATGCAATTGTTTATTTTTACGCAACTTCGCGTATTCGTACCGTCCACGCCTCGCTTCGCACACTTTCATAAGAAACTTCATTAAGGTATACCAAACATTTGATCAGTAGATCCAACGGTAATCTTCCACACAAGTTTTGGGCAATATCTTGGACACAAGTGACTTAAATTAGAGTCGATACAGTAGCAAGTGTTATACCACGGTATAAAAGTATTACTTAAATTGCAACGCATAATTGTTACAGCGGAAGGTTTTGATTCCACGGCGAACGACAGTAAGAATATCCGAACGCCTCAAAATGGAGACAAGAGTGAATCGCATTCGGTGAAACGCAAACGGAGAAGAATCAACGCTTGGTCTAAAGGATTGGTGGTAAAGAGGCAGAAGACTTCGCAAAAGGTAATATATTCGGTGCGCAACTAAGTTCTCGCTGTTTTTTTGCAAAAATGCTTACATATTTTATTTAATTTTCATTTATTCATTATTATTCAAAGTATTGTTTATCGCTTGCTACAACTTTTGCCCATATTTCTGGCAGAGCTTGAATATTGTTACAAGTGTTTTTTGAGGCTATTCACTAATCAAGCCATTTTTCGATGTTTTAATATGAGCAGAACTGCTGATCAGCCAGATCATGTGCCATTGAAGGAAATAAGTAATAATCGGGTGGTACAATATCAGGGGAATATGGTGGGTGGGGTAGGGGTTCCCATTGGCGCGTGGTCCCACCAAATACACAGCATAAGCTTCACAGCGTGTAAATTTGGCTGAGCCGACGACGTAGAAGCATGATTGGAGAGTACCCGTGACTTTCTTTAGATTGCTGTAATGAATCCATTTTTCATCACCCGTCATGATACGATGAAGGAAACCCTTCCTTTTTGCCGCTGAAGCAGTTGTTCACAAGCACAAAATCAGACATTTTCACACAACCAAAATACCGAACACTAGTTGCGCACCTAATATGAACTTGGCTTCATGGCCCAATAAAGCACTCTCGGTGCGATATCTGACATTGCGACCTTGAGAAACGACTTGGGCGAATTTTCTTGAATCGAGGGGGATACATAGAGATAGATGTACGGATCCTTGTTTGGAAGCTATTATTTTATTCAAAAAATAATGCTTGTATTTTAAACAAATTTTAGCTTCGACCAGCATTAGCGATAGTAACTGAGTCAAGTGGAACTCATTGAGTCAAGTGGTACTCAATGACCCAAGTGATACTCACCGAACAAAGTGGAAGTAAATAAGTTAATTAACACTAGATTGCTCAGCTAGTAATTTTGACTCTTTGTTTATTGAAAAAATATATTTACAATGATATAATTTCTTAGAATTTTGTGGCTATGCATGCAGTTGTATTAACATACAACTGCATGCTGTCTCAGCATACTAAGAAATTGTATCTGTATAAATATTTGTTTTTTTTTCTAAATAAATTTAAATAGCAGTCACCATGACTTTTTGGGAATTCTAGTATTTATCGGTCGCTGCTGATTGAAATAGAGATTTTTTTTAATGTTTTCATATTATAATAATTAATGTTAACCATTCCAACTAAGCTAATAGTGCATGTGCTTGGAAAAAGTATGGTTCATAGCAATATTTCAATGGTATGGTAATCCTCCACCTGAGCTATTGTTGTTTCTAAAAAATCTATATATGAAACGTTGTTTATCAGACGTACAAGGACTCTAGTATGGTGATAACGGACGAGGAGTCGAAGGAGAATAAGCCGGTTACGTCCACGCCGTTGCCCAACGGGTCAGCAACGTCGTCGGGCTCGGACGACGATGCCCCCCTGCGCCGCCCCCCCTCCGACGACACGCTGTTCGGACTCAACACTGACGCGACAGCCAACGCTCACCTACCCAATAGGTGACCTACCTAATACCTACACTGATTTTTATATCTAACCCATTATTTGCAACCGCACTTTATTTATCATACATGTACAATAATTTCATACCAAAGTATAATGTACGATAGTGATTATTCATTATCAAACACAAATATACGATAATATTGAAGTACCCAAAAAATTTTATTTTCGTATGATATGATAAACATATGTTACATCCTATATTCAGGTCATAGGTATATATATTATATATTCAGATCTTATTGTATATATAGCAATAGTAATTTTTTCATTTATTTTAATTTTTTCATTCATTTATATAAACCTTCATTTTGGAATTATTCCAAACCTTGAAAACCTGAATCTGGTAAAATGTTGCTCGACGCCCTTAAATAAAAAATGGTGACAAGTATGAAAACATAGGTGGGGGGGAGAAAAATCCAAAATGGTGGAAAACAAGATGGCTGCCATACAAAGCTAAAATCGTCATTTATTGCTGAAATTAGACAAAAGTCCGAAACGCTCCCGTAAAACTCTCTCTCTCTTTCTCTCTCTGGATATGAAATTTAAGAACAACCATATGGATGTATACAGTGTCTTGAATATCAGTAAACCATTGAATATGTCATAAAATGTAATTACCAGTTTATATAAAAATAAAGAACAAAGTATTTACTATCTTTTACAGTCCAGCAAAGGCCATTGATAGAACACCATCGAAGACGTCTCCAAAGAAACGGAATTCAGGGCACGATACTTCAAGTGGAGGTAAAAATTTGATCTCATCGTATTAGTATTTGAAAATATAACGGTCCACCCTTGTTTTTTCGATTCATTGTTAATTTGGAGTAGACGAATGATGCAGTACGACGCAGCTCAGCAAGATTTCCCAGCTGGCAAAAAGTGGATGCAAGAATCTAATGATTCTTCTTTGAAAGAAAAATACTTTCGGTGGTTTTCCGGAACATTTGTCACTGGAACCTTTACTCCAGCCATTCGTATTTTCAGCTGTTTTCAAAATAAGCATGCGGATGTTATCTGCAATCATGATTTATTCAATTGCATATGTAGCGTAACAAGTACGCGGCATTTTTGCTCGATTCTATGATCGTTCGACAGTTGAATTGCCTGTTGTTAAAAAAAATGCCCATTGTTTGAATCGGGTGCCGCTTTTATAGTCTCACATACAAGATGGCCGTGAACGTTCAATGACACGCGTGCTAATTAATGGCCATAGACAATTCTACACTCCTTCTAAATGTTACATATGTCAAACTGCGCCATGTAGAAATCAATTAATTAGCACAAACCCGATGACATAAGAATAATTTTTTTTAACATCTTTAACACGTTGACTGCCAGTTAGATAATAAAGATATTTTGTAATTAATCAAATCAGTGTCACCCAAATATTTATTTATTTATTTGATAACAAATCTACAGCATATCATATGCTAAAACTTATACATACATACATATCGTCACGATTGGCTCAGTGGCGGGGCCCTCCGCCCGCGGAGTCAATGGTCGCGGGTTCGATTCCCGCATCGGAATAAATATTTATATGGATTTTTAAATGTTTATTCCGAGTCTGGTAACCCCCCCAATCCACATTTCCTTTCCTGCCCCTTCCTTTCTTCTCTATCCTTTCCCTTCCTCTCCGCCAATCCACGGTCTGCCTTGCCAATGGATGCGTGGCTAGGGGCGAGCCTAGTCTTAAGCGTGTCGATCGTCCCGGGGTCGGGCTCCCCCGGGGACTATGGTGCCTTACCTCAGCATGCAGGGCTCTGCTGGGGCTGACCTCCATCCTCCCTTGCGGCTCGTGGGATTCACTAAAGACGAATTTAATATACCTAATTTGTCGAAAATGACGGCGACGTGGTTCGCCACCCGTCACGTCCTGATTCTCACGAGGGCGAAAAGCGACCAATGACGAGCCGTTGCGCTGCGATGAATGGCAGCGGATGGAGCACTGTGGTCTCTGCCAACCCCTGCGGGGGATAGGCGTGAATATATAATAATAATAATATCGTCACACCTGTCTCCCGTAGGGGTAGGCAGAGACCACAGATCTGCATCTGCTACGATCTCGACATATTTTCCTTGCTTCTTGCAAACTCATCACTCTTCTCATGCAAGCCCGCCGGTTAAGGGTACTCTTGACCTGGCCTTTCTTAAAAAGTTCAGCAATTTGGTCAAGGTATGTTTTTCTTGGTCTTCCTCTACCGACCCTTCCATCCACATTCGCAAGGTAAATTTCTTTTGCCAGTCGTCTTTCATCCATCCTCTCTATATGCCCAAATCATCTGAGCATCCCTTTTTCTTTTTTGTCCCACCTTTTACTTCACATTGCTCTCTTATATCTTCATTCTTCATTTCTTATTCTATCACTATAGAAAACTAGAAAACTAAGTAATAAGTGGCTTATATTAAAAATATATATACACTACTAATCAAAAGCATTTTATATATCTATACATGTGTTGTGTATGTAGTGTGTGAGAGTATGCGTGTGTGTGCAGTACGTAAGTGTATATGTAATAATAACAATGGGTGATACAACCCGATGAGAACTCTTGCTGTCACCCAAATACGGGTGATGCGGCCATGTACGAAATTTTGCTGTCACCCGAACATGGGTGACGCGAAAGTGAACAGTCAAAGTGTTAATTCTTAACGGACAATAGCCGGCATATAAGCGGCATGGCATTTTTACTTATCAATTTTAAATCAGCTTGTCATTTTTTTATTCCTCAACAATATTACATACAGTTTCTGCTCATATGAAATATAGCTTGGTCGTGGTGGTAAAAATATAAAAATACTTACAGAGTGGAGTGGAGTGGAGTTAAGGGTTAATTCGCTTTTTATTATTTACAGATTCAGAAAAAGTACTGATAAACAAGACTGAGTTAGATAACATTCTGTATAAGAACACGAAAGCTTTGCGCGGTATCGGCTTAGAGGCTCTTCTGGATCTACACACGCAACTCAGTAAGGCCGTGAATTCGTACTCAACTAGATACGACCGCACCAAACTGCCAACGGAGCTGAACGCTATAGTGACGAGATACTTGCAACTGGCCAAGAAGTGAAAACGACCAAAGCGCGCTGGAAATTAGCTTTTATGGCTTTCTGTCAAAAGTTCAAAATAGAATTCGTTCTTACGTCTTAAACATCTCTATATATTAGGTGAGTAAGGAACTGAACTGACAATAGACTCATTATTTAGACTTCATATTCGACTTAGACGTATTTATTATCTGTACAGTAAATCGTCCTTTACGATTGTTGCATAGTTACCTAGATTAAAAAAAAATCTCTTTCCAAAGCCGTCCAAAGCGTTTTTATTAACAAGTATATATGTATCTCAGTTGACCCTTATATCTTTTGACAGAAAGCTCAAACTTAACCACTGCCTGTAAACATTGTAAATGGTTAGTATAAGTTGTAGCTATGTAATTCGGGTTCAAATAACGCATTCCATCATCCTTTGGAAGTATTTAGGGCACAGTAGTTGAAATCCTTCGAGGAAGAAACGAGCATAGCGAAGCTGTTGAGTTAAACATATGCAATTGAGATTTCCTGCAAACGTTAATGTCGTTTCTGGATCAAGGGTAGCAAAATTATAAACTTTTTAATGCCTCGGGATATCTTGCTAACGACCTAATTGGTTCATTCGTGAAGTTATCGTTTTCTGAGAGAACGGTTATAGGTTCAATTCCCCCATCGGTATAAATATATGTTTATTCCGAGTTTGGGTGTCTCACGTATTCCTCTTGATCAAGATTAAGGTCATATAAGGGCTATATAAAAAATGTCTCTACGCTTGTTTCTTTCTCTTAGTTAAAATCACTGCCATAAAGTTATTAATCTTGAAGGTTGTTTAGTTATATAATAAACTTTCATATATAAAGGTGTTCGCTTCCAAAGAGGAAGTTGGATTGTATTGAGAGTTTTCAGATTTATGTCAGTTGGTTCAGAATGTTTATGATCTCGCTACAAAATGTTATAGTTCATAATTTTAAATATATTCGAAATTTTTTGATATATTCGTAGTGGATAAATGTTCAAAAACTTATGCAGTTCATTTAATATGTGATCAAAATGCTTTACCTACAGGCTTACCATTTATTCCAAAAAATTGTTGACTTTGCTAACTAAACTGTTTGGCTTTCTTTTAAATTATTTGAATTTCCTAATTAAATATATTAAACGAATTACTTACTAACATGAGAATTTCGTTATTTTTGACAATTAATATATAAATTAATAATTAGAAATTTTTGTATTTCATCTTAAACAAATAATTTTAATTTTTGTTTACTAATATTTGACATCAATTCAAAATATCAATCGATAAAAAAGGCTAATAAGAAACAATTGCAAGAGACACTACGGCTTTCTTTCGAGGATTCAAGTCGTATAGTTGTTTCATTCCTTTCCAGATGAATATTTGTGATTTGTGAAATTGAATCGCAATGCTGAGTACCTAATTAATATTATTTTTATTTATTTAATACAATATATCCTTCTCCTTTGTCGTACACTCCTTGTCCTTGACCACGACCACTCCGTTCGTGGTCATGGATCGTTATGGAAGTAGCGAATAGCGAGCAAAGAATTTAGCGAGGTTTCTAGATCTCTTCCTGTCCGTGGTACTGTGTGTACAGTTAGTAAGGGAAAACTTAGAAGATCTGTAAGTCTGTCTATCTTGTAGATAATCCCTTTACTAATTAATCGTTCACAAAAATAATTCAAAATCAACTATTTATTTCTATTTATGTATTTATAATCTTAACACCTGTCTATTGCTGTAAGAGTATTGGAACTCAATGTACTGCTCACGTTTTTAATTTCTGTTCTAAGCGTAATTTCTGTTAAACGTGACGTTCTAAGCAAAATAATTCAAAATTCACTTATTTATTTCCTATTTTTGTAACTATTTATCTTGATACCTGGTTATTGATGTTAGAGCATTGTCAGTTTTCAATGTCTATGGGGAAAAAAGATTTTTTTCTCAATATGTTTTTAAAACGATTATTATTCGAACTACGCTACCGGATATTACCCGCAAGCTCGCAAGGGTAGTGGATTTGATTACTATAACTGAAAAATATTTGCAAGGCTAAACTTGGCTTTGTTTCGAAACAGGGTAAATGTTTATGTGGCTGGTGTGTTTTAAAGATATCCTCTCGTCTGTGTTGCCACCGCGACGCGAGCGAGGTCATCCGACCGCCAACTGTGGCATGCTCGAAGCGTGGTTGTTATGATTTGCTCACCATTTTGCGGTGGAATTTTTCCAAAGCTACTTTCTAATGATATTACGTCCTCAGCGCAGTTGTAATTAATAATAACACTAAATTAGTGTATAAAGATTCAAAATCTACTTCTTTTTAGCTTATTTTAATAATTTTTTTGGAAAATCTTGATGCAACAAGAACTGACACGCCCCGCGACCAGGTTTTGTAGGATGCTTGTGGCGTGGTGTCACCGGTGGGGTATTTTCTCGAATGGCGAAGCTACAGATGGGAGGATATGTGAAATCCTACTTTGGGGTTAATAGGGAAATAGTTTCTTATTTATCATAGTCGTGTGCTCTGTGGTATTTTCCATCGGAAACACATAAAATGACTGTGTCTCAAAAATACGTTAGTTTTAGAAAATATTCTCCACAAAAGACACCTAAAGTCAATTGTAGTAAATCTCATATTGCAAGCGAATCGTGAATACTTAGCAGAATTCTTTAGATGTCGGTTACATAAGCAGAAACCTAAATAATAAAGTTAAAAGATTCGCGATAAAATAAAAAGATTCGCAATGTCTTGATATTAAATTAATTCTACTCTAATAATTGTTAACTATTTAAATCTAAGAGTGTTTGTCGTAAGGAAATATGGTTCACTTTATTATAGTATAATTGAACCCACGACCTTACTTCGTAAGTCCAGTCTTTACTGATTGAGAAATTGCTACTTAAAGATAACTGTGCATGCATAGGACTTAACTCTATAGTACAAAATAGTTGCTGGTTCGGTTGTCACGTGAAACATATAAAAGTTGCTTATAACTGCGTTATAAGTAAGTCTTATAAACAACATACTACATATTTTAACCCTTATCGGTCGCTAGCTTTTTATACGTGACTCTCGCTCGGTCGTAGCTACAGATACAGTTTTCATTGACTTTATTCATTTTTGGGCTCAATATATTTAAAAATAATTGGAAAGGGCAATGATATATAACTAGAGGTGTCAATTGCTCGTTGCAGTGTTACGGATATTTTACTAATAAGGCAATAGTGCCTGCATTTCACACAGAGCGAGTTTCAACATATCTCGCCTTGTCACCTCCCACGTGACTTACGACCGCAGCGAAAAAGTACTGTTGTAACGTGACGGGTGACTTAAGACTGATAAGGGTTATATTATAATTACGAGATATTGAAGTGTTTATGTAATTTTAAAAGTTTTTTTTTACAATATCATTTTGCTCAATAAGATCACGCGCATTTGTCACTTCTATTAATTTTATTATTTAGATATCTGTGGTCAACCCCGTTCAGGCCCAGCCTAAGTTATTCAATGTTTAAGTAATGTTTAAGCGAAGAGAGAAACATACAAAACAGTGTGATATCCATGGAATAAATGCATTGTAGCGTAAATATACAATAGTAGTTACCTAATTCCAATAAGGAATCAAATGTATGATAATGTTGGTAGTATCTGACAAGTAAAAAATGCCATAGAGATTCCAATCCATATTGTTTTTTTTGTTCTGTTTTACTTCAGCAAGTTCCGTTGTACAGTTTTATCATTTGATAAATTTATCTTTGTATCATTTGAATAATTTATCTTTCATATGTGAGTATTTATGGTTACATGATAAAAAAAAGCTCCAAATATTGTCAAATGCGTTTTATATTATTATTTATTTTGTTAAATCTCGAAACTTAAAACATAATCATAATTTAATACCGGGACGCAGGGCTTTCGAATTGTTAGAATTAACTGCGTAATTAGTAACACTTGAAGTAATGGTGTCGAAAAATAATTTTTTTGACTTTTCTCGCCAACTTGTGACAAGTTGTGTTTTTATTTCATTTTTATAATCTTATATTATTTTCAGTTATATTGTTTAATTGTGGTGGCGTATTATACAATATAGTTCGAATAAGGTGTATAAGTGAAGTGATATGAAATAAATGTATGCATCGTGACTTTTTAAGTTGACCGAAAAAGTCCATAGGTTTTGGTAAATTAGCTACTATTTTATCAAGACATAACGTGACAAGCTAACTAGTTACATTTCAAGAGATTTGATATTATTGTATTTTACTTAACATTGGCATAATAGTTATAACTAATTGCCATCAAAGAAAAGAATTTTTATCATTGGTATCGTATTTATTTAATTTTCATAATCCCATGTTATTATCCGTTGTATTGTTTAATTTTGGTGGCGTATTGTACAATACAGTTAAATTAAGAAGTGAAATAAATGCGTGTATAGTAACTTTTTAAGTTGACTGCAATTGTCCATAGGTTTTGGTGATATGGTCACTATTTTATCAAGACGTAACGTGATAACCTAACGAGTGCATTTCAAGATATTAATTATTACTATTTGGATTGACACTGATATAATAGGCATATCTATATTGCTACCAAGCAAGATTTTTTGCGTTAAAAATGCGATTTTCTAATGACGAATATACTGTTCATAAGGACATGTTAAAATATTTATAAAGCAAACTTTTGTGTCTGATGTGGACAGTTAGAACTTTTACTTAGCTAAGATCCGCGACAAGCAAACAAAAACAGAAAAATAATAATGTGTGTTTTTATAGAGGAAGAAGTCGATTTACAGGGAATTTAAACTAAATCTTAACAAAAAACGGCCGTTAGCAACTCTCCACCTACCAACCACTATCAACAACAACAAACACATACCACCACTTTTCCACCTTCCACACGACACGTGTTTCGCCTCAACACGAGGCATCATCATATATAGTAGACCCTACAGAAGACAACCGTTTAGTTACACTAAACAATACCATAGTATAAACAGTAACACCATAGTACAAAGAGTAACACTTAGCGGTTGTCTTCCGTAGTCTGCTGTACTCGATGATGCCTCGTGTTGAGGCGAAACACGTGTCGTGTACATTGAGGAAGAGTGATGGTGTGTTTGGTGTTGTTGATAGTGGTTGGGAGGTGGAGAGTTGCTGACGGCCGTTTTTTTCTATTTTTGTTTACTTGTCGCGGATCTTAGCTAAGTAAAAATTCTAACTGTCCACATAGTAATGGATTTCCGTAAAGTGTCGCCTGACTACATTAATCATCTTTTGTGTCTGAGATAAGTGGAGGAAAATTGGTATTTTCATTTAGATAATATTTTGTTTACAAACGATGAAAATTGGCCTCTGCATCCATCACAGTCGACTTACGGCATAACATCCGTATCATCATCATCATTTCTATCTCTTGTCAGTGAGAGTCTCAAACCAGGCTTCATAGTTAAGTTTGCAGATCTTAACACGTTGAAGACGGTATGCGCTGAAAAGTGTCTAGCCTCAGTTCCCGTACATTTTTTATTATTATCACTACAACTATCATTTCTTCATGTCTTTATGTTGTCTCTACTTGCAATTACACAATATTGTATCAGATTCCAAAAAACGTGAATTTCCGTAATCCGTCGCCAACAGTTGAAAAATAAAAGACGGGAATTCCCGTCTCCCGTTTTCAATGTGTTAACCGAACGTTTGTGCCAACTTATCCGGTCATCAGTGATTTCGTGCCATTCACGGTGGTCTATTTTAAAAGCAGCTATGTCTCGCGTAGCATATTCCTTAAAAGGGAATCAACGGTACTCGCGTTGCAGTGTTCGCTATTTATTCATATTGAGTCTATTACAAAAATATATAATACTATGACGCGAAGGACGCATGGCGTATATTTTCATGTAAGGTATAGACACAATGGCTTCAAGTGTTACTGCACGCACATAATACTATAAAATAATACTAATCTGCTTGCATTTGCTCAATTTCGTACGTTCGATGACGTTGTAAGCGATCTGTATCCACCGTTTAAGTTAGTTAACTTTGTATTTATGAAAGTGTTTAAAATAAATGGGTATGAGTTATGTGATATCAAATTTTTGTGTTTTATTTATTTTCCAGCGGCTCACCTGATGGATAACTGCAATGAAATACTGTTTATAGTCATGAATCTTCTGTAACTTCGAAAGATGGGCAATACCAACGTATAGATAGCATATTTGCCTAGCTTTGCCATCGCTCGGTGTCGATTGTCAAGTTGGCTGGGCGATTGTACGCGCCGACGTGTATAGAATTCATTTGACGTAGCTCTAGCGTAGACAACTCGCAGTCGCTCGCAATCACTTGTTTCACATCGGAGCGATGTCGGTTTTTCTATACAATTAACCCATTGACTGCCAGATATATTTAGAGCGTCTTGCCCTGGGTGCCAAGGTTTTATTTTGAAGAATACATTTAAGTTTACAAAATATAATTATATTAAGTTACTGATATAATATTGTAATAGCATTAACAGTAATTTTTATTGAAAAAAAAAAACATTACGAGATATCTCGTAGCTGGCAGTCAATGGGTGAAAGGCGCTCGGGCAATAGTGTTCACACATTAGTCCGCCAGCCATAACTTGCCAAACGTATAGATCAGTGGTTCTCAACCTTTTTTTTTCATTTTTGTTTGTGGCCCAACATGTATTAGTGTAGCGGGCCGTAAAAAAATTAGGTAACAACTTCTTAGGTTACAGTAGGGACACAGTTATATGATGTAAATAAATTCAGAAAAAGTCACGACTTGTTCTGAATTTGCTGCTGAAATGACGTGTTGCTGTGACATAATCAGACGTTGTCGGTAAATTAAAAAATAAATGAATAAATTGCCGTGTATTACGGCAGATTACCGTATCAATAATAGTCCTGCACACCGCGGCGCGGTAGTGTTATGTAGATCCTTTTTACTCAGTGCGCTCTCATTTTTTCTTATTGGCGTGAAATTCAAAACGGTTTAAAATAAAGCAATACCAGATAAGTCAACCACAAAAAAATATGAATGTCGTCACTGTGGTCCGCGATCTGACGACGTTGGTTCTTGCTGAAAACCAGCGCCGGGTGCTCCAATAACGCGCCCGGCATATGCTGAGCAAGAACCATTTTATGACACTCGTTAGATTAAAATTATTTTCTTTTTGTTTTGTGTATTTATTTGTATATATAATATTATTAAGGATTTAATTTTAGTTATTGTAAAAAAAGGTGTCATAAATAAAGTTTTTCTATTCTATTTTAAAAGCACGGGAGTCTAGCAAGATAGTAGTATTTGCATTGTATTGTATTGTATTGCTTATAACAATTTAGTTACACTCGCGTTGGCCTCTTTGACATTGTATTCCGCGTTCCTGTGCGCGGTACATGGCAAGGACTCTTTTATGCGGTCCCATTATAGTAGGCTTTTATGGACGTATGTTCATATTACATTTGACGATATTTCGTATTTGGGGGTGGTAGGGTCGGTAGGGGAAGATCAAGGAAAACAAACCTTGACCAAATTGCTGAAATTCTTAGGAAACGGTAGGTCAAGAGTTCCCTTAACCGGCGGGCTGCACGAAGAGAGTGGTGAGTGTGGAGGAAGCAAGGAAAATATGCCGAGATCGTAGCAGGTGGAGATCTGTGGTCTCTGCCTACCCCTAAGTGAAACAAGCGTGATGATATGTATGTATTTAATTGTCCAATGCGGATTTGCGTTGTTACCAGACTGAATAAATATCCGCCATAAATATATTTATTCTGATGCGGGGATCGAATCCTTAACCATTGATTCCGTAGGCCCCCGCCACTAACGCATTGTTTTAATAAAACTAAGTCAATAAAATTAATATATTACGTTACGTAAAATTTTTTTAGTCATAATTCTAATAGAAAGAATGTGAATTGAATGCGTTTGTTCAATATTAATGTTTGTATTTCATTTTTTTTTGCGTTGCAGTTACATAAATATGCCTGCAGAATTCATCGTTGTTTATTAGTTGTTAGATCATAGTAGAAATGGGGAAAGAGAATGTGTTGGAAGCTGGCGGGCGAGCGCACACCGCTACAATAAAACGAGCGAATGGTATTTCATATTTTTATTTTTACACTTCGGTGACCGTAAACGAATTTTCCTACAACGCTCCATCATTTCATTTCAAATACACGATAGAATGATACTAAGAACATAAATATTTATTTCGTATTATTTAAGATCAAATAGATAATCTTTTTTACATCCTAATGTAACGATATCATTAATTTAATTTGTCATTATATTAGTTAAAATACAACAAATTAAATTACACAACTTATAATTAATTATACTCTTTATCGGAGAACAATTATTCTAAAAGCCTAAATTATCGTAATTACAATATATATAAATACTCGTAACAAAAAAAAAATGAAGGAACTAAATATTTGATTCTACTAAAGTAATACAATCACAAGTTTTATTAACTTAAAATACTTAATTTTATATATTAACTTTATGTACTTATTACACTTTACGTACTTACATTTGGCTCCCGAAGAAAATATTATACGTAACAATGTGTGTGCCTTAAAGTCAAAGTGTGTAAATTAAAATGTATTAAACCATATTATACTATTAAGTAAAGTTTACAGGAACTACCAATTATTAAATGAAATACAATAGTTTAAGGCAAGTCAAAGAACAAAAATCACTATTGAACCTTTTAGGAAAATGAAAAAAAAATAAGCACAAAGATTTTAGGTTTTTCTGCCATGAAAGGTTAAATAAAGTCCATAAAACGTATCTACATAATGTCTACACATTTCTTCAATCGTCGTACATATTATTAACAAATAACAAAACTTAATTAAAAAACGTTTCAATTAAAACTTTAACAAAATCACTCTAATACTGCTGAATTTGTACGAATTAGGTAAAAATCTATAAACCGACAACACAATATATTGATCACAAATCACAACACAAGGTTCAACTTTAAAATGTAGGCGCCTAGCAAAACGAAACCCTACCGATGCGTAATCGAAAACTGTCGATGACATGACTTAAGACTTCAATGCAATTTTTGGCACATCAAATATTTTCATACTGTCGAGTCGTATGATGATTGTATATAAACTTCTTATATATATTTTACATAAACAAGTTTCCGCGTCACGTGAAACAACATTTACAAGTACAGTGAAATTACTACATGCAGGGCTGCCAGATTGGCATACGTGATGCTTAATAGAAAAGGATTAGAAAAATAACTTTGTTTTTTGTTTAGAATTTTTAAAAGACTATTACGAATTGCCGTCTAGTTATACAACCCTAGCATTTTCGTTATGGTGGTGTTTTAACAGAATGTGTGTGACATTTTGTTAAAATGCTACATAACGAAAATTAACAGAATGTGAATTAGTCAAATCTATATATAATTAATGTCGAAATTGAGTATTATAAATATGAAATAAAAGAAAATAATCAATGAGAATGTATATTTTTTATATTCAGAATTCCTAACCTGGCAGCCCTGGCTAGGGAAAATCTATTTAAAATTTTTAGACTCAGATGAGGAAGCTCTTTTATTTTGCGGTAAAACATGTTTGATTGAAGGAAAATATAGAATAAGCAATGAAAGTCAGTTAAAATATAATTACATATTCAATAATACAATTCTTTTATATATAAAATCCCTGTAATGATAATATTGTAATATTATGACATGACACTAATTGTGAACTACTGAATTCGCGATTAATGTTTTTGCCCAGAGTTACTGTGATTATGTTTATTGTACAATTATTATAAAATAGAATCGTAAATAGTGTTCAGTCTTCTGTTAAGTGTTTTGCGGTTTTGTTATATGTAACGACGACTACAGTTAATTTATTTCGACTTTATAATTCTCATTAAAAGCAAAATCGATTCTCGATGAGAACGAGAGAAATTATACATCGTTGATTTGTTGTGGTGTATATAATACGTATACTGTTTAATATATTTGGAAATGATCGTGGTTTTATTTGGAAGAATTATTTATCATAACTATAACTACAAATTAGTTATTTTATTAAACCTTATAGTAAACTGTTTGCGACGATATAGAGCGCCACGTGTACCACTAATTATGAAATGATTGTATACAATTATCTAAAGCCAGGTTGGGATGAACCTCGATTTAATCTAAACTTTCATATTATTCACTAAAATCTTGAAAGCTCCTTTTTATTTGAACATTGAGTGCAGATACTTTATTTGTCTAAACCGGACGCGCACTGTCATTATTGCATTATTATGTTTTGATAACGATGCTGTTCATTTTATTATCTGTAATGGAGAAAACGCTGACGTCACGTTGCGTTCGGGACCACCCGAATAGTCGAGCCACGCGAGTGAGGTCACGAATAGAATAGCGACGCCACGTTCCATTCGGGTTCGTGATTTAACATGGCGAGATAGTTTATGCGAGTTTCATATACATTGATGAATATCCTGTTTTCGTACGAGTGCAATTTTGCACTGAGATTTGCTATCGTTGTTGGGTTTACGTCCTATTAACATAATATGCGTATGTGTTTCATTTATTTGTGTATATTTGAATGTGTTTGTGCATGCTTGTGACTAGTGCGTCGCGGACTCCCCCTATGACGTGTCTGCGCCACCTATCGACGTATCGATAACCGTACAGTTCACTGTTTTCACTTCACTAATACTACAACAATTACAAATACACTACTATTTACCATTTCAGACACTGAATGTCGCCATATTTAATGGTTATTTCAATAATAATTCCCATTAATTTATCAATAACTATTTACAATTAAAAATTGTTTACCATCGAATAAATCTATAATTACGAATTATTTTACAAACTTTGGTGAAATTCAGAATTCAACTCGCACATATAACATATATCTACATTGGAATTATTAAAAATCGTTATCTATCGGCTAGAATGTATTCAAGAGTAGCCTTTAAAATTAAGATTATAATGAAAATAAAATCGTTAATTGAATTATATCTAAATAATATATAAGGAATGTTCGTTTGGAATGTTAACAACAAGAGAGACCATATCGCCTATCGGCACTTAACGACAACAATCACAACACCTTTCATACTTATTGCACTCCTTCGGAATTATAAATTACCGCCTATTATTTATACTCACATATATAAATTTACAATATTAACAAATCTTTTAAATATAAATTTAACTAATATAAAAACGTGGACGCCGCGCGTCGTTTGTCTCGCTCGGTGACATACTTTCTAATGTACTGTTGACGAGAACTGGCGAAACTGTAACCCTTTCAGTGTATTCGAGTGGAGCGATACTACCGCTATTTTCATAATATTGCACATTATTACACTCGGCTGGAATCATGTAAAATCTGAATCTCGATACACTGATTAAATGACAGTTTGTTACGTTTCTCGGTAAGTCGCGAGTGGCTTGCGTCCACAATTAAAGTTCAATTTAATACGATAACTTGAACTAACATAAGTCATTGTTATATGAAAGAGATCGTGTCACTTAAGTTACCGGCTCTGTGTTCCTTAGAGGTTGTTTTGCCGGACAATAGCTGCAGCGGGCTTAGTCTTGCCCGTTGTGATGTAGAAGCGTACGATTGTCGGGCGGGTGCGGAGGATGCGAGGGCGCTCGGTAGGAGTCACCTTCCTCGTCTGCTGAATTCTCTTTTGACCGGTCGCTTTTACAATCCTCCTCTTTTGTAACGCCTGATAATGAATCCAGAGCCATCGGCATCGACTGATATAGTTCCCTCGCTTTCTCATTCGGCGGAAGTAAGTGAAGCATGTTCAGTGGCATTGGGAACCCGGGTGGGAATTCTGGATAGAAGCCCTGTTGGAATGGATTGAACATTGGATTCGATGCGATATCTGGCTCCGAGCTGGCAGGTCTTTGGCTCATATTTTGTTGGTGATCGTCCTTGTCGTGGTGCTTGTTTGGAGGATGGTTGTTGTTGTTGTTACCAGAACTCAAATTCAACATGTCCAATGGGCCGCCGATGCAGTCTTTTCTGAGTTGTTCCAGTTTCAGGCTCTTCCCGTATTTACCACGCACATACATAAGCAGGGAGTTGTAGGGTATTCCAAATATTCTTGATGCTTGGCTTGTAGTCATCTTTTTGTTCCATACGTGTTGTAGAGCCTCTGTCAATTCGGCGTTCGTCCAGGACCTGGGTGGGCCGCCACGTGGCGCGCTGTGTTGGCCTTTCGGTCGCCCTGCAAACAAAATGATTGTGTTTAAATACACATGATTGTTATCGCCATTTCTTCTCTAAGCTGCTATACTTTATCAATAAGCTGTTACAGATAATAAAAACAATCTGTAACAGATTATTAATAAAACTATAAGTTGACTGGTGGATATGATTTGAAATGAAGAAATCCGTTGGAGAACCAAAGTCACAGACAGCCCTTTTAATTGACAAACTGATATGAGATTGGTCTGGTCACGTTTGTCTGAGAACTGACCATTATTAGATTAAATGATTGATGGTGCGAAGACTACCCCCGGCTAGATGAGGTGGTGATTTACGCATGGAAATTTCCAGTAACTGGATATGTGTAGTCGAAGATTTTTTTGAAGTTATCATCCTAGACTTGGGATGATAATTTTACAAAGTTACTGGCAATTATTGCGATCTGAGATTTTTTTATGGGATAGGAAAGCAATCAACGCCGCCCATAGACATCTGCAGCGCCATAGGCAGTGCGGAAGCGTTGCCGACCCTTAAGGGAAGTGTCATTATGGGGGTTAGGAGGGGAGGGGGAGGAGAAGGGGTTGGAGAAGGGGTTGGGCCTCCGGAACTCTCGCTCACCGTACGAAGCACGTTAGCTAAGCTACCACTCAGACGCCGGTTTTCTGCGAGAGTGTGTTACTTCTCTGGGCGATCCGGCCCATTCATACTATAGACAAACATTGTTCTATTCTTGACAAAGTATTCATCTGCAGCGTGGCTCTACCACTACCAATAAGAATACTTTAATGAAAAATTTAATTTACTTGAATGAAAAAATGGTCGTGATTAGTTTTTGTGTTTTCAAAACACAGGCAGGCGTTTGTCTACAAGTAAGTCGACGAAAGGGCATTACGTCATATTTAGCTGGCTAATTACATCAAACAAAGTAAAGTCTAGTGATTTACGGGGACTGAGTGCAGGCAGCCGCACCGCACGACATGTGTGTGCCGTGTGCCCGGCGACATTACCGTATGCAGGTATCTAATGACTGTGTTTTGGTGGAGCAATAACTCCGCAGCGACACACGGGCGAAATCACCGGGTTGCGAGTTGCGACGCGGCGGGATCCCTCACTAATTCGCGTCTCGCACGCGACCATTGCGGGCGCTTCGTCAGAAGGGACGAACGGCTGCGACGTCGCCCCCCCCTTATATCTTTTATAATTTCGACTGATCACGTTAACTCGATTCCGATCTGTGCTGTTCGCTATTCGGATCACGATTATTCATTATGGAAATTAGTTTTTTTTTTAATAGTCATAAAGGGTCACGCGATCATATGGAAATTTAAGGGTAACATTACTTTCTACCGGAGAACCAGAGACACAGACATAGTTCGTTTTTGAGTAAGAAAACTGAATTGGCTGAACTGAACAGACGAGTGCTGGAGTGTAGATCGTGCAAATAGTAAATTAATTGTAGAGTGTTTGTATCTACTTTTATCTTTTTTTAACCCATAGGTTGACAGGTAGAGAATGCCTTTCGGGATTAATTCCGCCCTTGTACCAAAAATGTGCATTAAGAATAATTAAATGAAGGGTAAATGAAAAGCGTTATGCTGCTTCGCTATATGGAGCGACGATTTGTATAGAGCGGCTAAAGGAGATTAGACGCGTGTAGCCGAAGGTCGAGTTAGGTGCTGTGCTGTAAGAAAGGTCCATCACCAGCGAATTGCTGTAAGCTACTTATGATGATGGGCGCTCTTTAGTACCTATGTTGTTTAAGAGCGAGAGAAAGCATCTCGAAATATGGATGCTAATCGATTGTAGTATTGTGTGCGAATAGGGTTGCTATATACAAGCCTGCCACGAGAAATCTTCCATTGGGTATCAAATGGGTCCAAGATTAGAGATGTGCCTAACGAAGGATTAGGAAATGGCCGTGAAAACATCATGAAGTCATTCGAGAACGCTAAATCTGCGCACTATCCAAAGTGGCGGCCAAAAACTGTAAAGTCGTCGCTTTCTGAGTTAATGCATAGATAAGGGAGATCAGACCTGATATGTGCATCCAGTTTGAAGGGTGCAGAAGCATTTTTTTCTTGTTCATCTTTTTGTTCATTCATTAAACAACTAGTGAGCGAAAGGCTCTTTAAAACAATACATAACTTTCAAATGAACATTTTTGGTTAGGTAAACCTATATATTATTTATTATATATCAAAAATAAAGTGATAAAAACAATAATTTATTTTATAATTATTTCTTCTAGACAACCGTTTTTAATTTTTTGCCACTATCTTTTCCAGTTTTCACAAAAAGTAGCTTAAACTGTTTTTCAATCCACATCGCTATCCATAATAGTGACGACCATGTGTACATATATTTTTGTTTGATGGCAATTAGTTACAACTATTATGCCAGTGTCAAGTAATATAAAATAATATCCAATCTCTTGAAATGTAACAAGTCAGTTCATCACGTTACGTCTTGATAAAATGGTGGCAATTTTACCAAAAACCTTCTATGGACTTTTTCAGTCAACTTAAAAAGTTACGATACACGAGTTTATTTCATATCACTTCACTTATACACCTTAATCGAACTATATTGCATAATACGCCACCATAATTAAACAATATAACTGATAATAATATAAGATTATGAAAATGAAATAAAAACACAACGTCACTGATGTAAGTTGGCGGGAAAAGTCTACATATATTTATCGAATTTTTACGACGTGGATTCATAAAAACTCAATAAATATATGTACGGAAGTAGGTTTATCGTCAACCCTGTACGTGAGTTCGAATGCAGCCCGGGTGCATTGAAAACATACGATGGACTCGACGCTCGCTCCCCTATGAGATGCGCTATCAGATCTTAATAAACATTCACTGGGAACAATGCGCGTTTAGCATTCGCGACTTCGCCGATGTGTGGCTACCGCTATTATCGGTGCTAGCAATTGTTATATGATGGTAAATCTACTAAAGTCTTTTGTCTTTCTCCGCAAGACTGGAATTTCTCATTTCTTAATGATTTTATTTCATTTTATATGTTATCTCCTACGCTAAAAGTGGACGTTTTGTATTCTAATAAGGCTGAATTGGAACAGTAAGCGAAAATTATAGCAATATACTTTTTATGAGATACGAAGGCAAACGAGCAGGCGTGTCACCCGATGGAAAGCAATCAACGCCGCCCATAGACATCCGCGGGCAAGCGTTGACGGCTATTAAGAAATGTATAGGTTTTTTTTTAAGTTTCCAATGTCGTATCGGTTCGGAAATACCGCTGTAGTTAGCTGGCTCCACGGGGTAGTGGTGCGTGGAAAGAAGCCTTGGGAAAAAACGTACCGTACTGGATCGCCACTTATCCCGATGGTGGAGATGAAAATCTTCTTTGCAGCGAGTTATGCGGTGGTGGAATTCAGCGGACGGATTTTTTCCGAACAACTCCTCGGAGCACTCAAGGTAAAATCGATAAAAGATGTTATGAGATGAGATATATGTCTTCGCAGTGCTAAAGAATCTAGCCGTTTGGTGAAATCTTGGACATCGACGATTCAATATATAAAACAAAACTTATATAAAATGGTCATGGTCCGTACAGTACAAAAACATTTGATATTTTGAATATTAAAACATACCAACTAAAGCAATCGCTCCGAGATATTTTTTTTAACAGCCCATATATGTCCCACTGCTGAGTACGGGCCTCTCTATTTCTGGAGGAACGGTCGTTAACCCACCACGCTAGTCCAATGCGGACTGGCGGGGTTATAAGACTCGGAATAAATATTTGTAATCCATACGTATATTTATTCCGATGCGGGGATCGAACCCGCGACCACTGACTCCACGGGCGGAGGGCCCTGCCACTTTTTGATTTTTAGAATTGAGCCAATTGATCGGGATATTATTATCATCTTTTTTTATCTGTTTAATTTTATTATATTTCTTTGTAAAATACATATGAATAAATATTATTACAATATAATCATATTGTGCGTTAATATAAGGAATTATAGTCCAGGAGTTATTACGTCCATATTATGTGTTACTCTTTCCACGACTGTATTTTGTTTTTTGCGCCAAATAAGTAAATAAAAAATGGATGCTTACATTTCTTTTTGACGTTCGTGAAGAGTTGCGCGTCCAAGGGCGGCGCGCGGTGTTCGACGTCCATTAGCGGGTACATCTTGTGTTCCATCCCGGGCGGGAACAGGCCCAACGGTGAGTCGATTCCAAACACTGGCGAGGAGAAACACTGAGTTAGAAATTATTTATGCTATGATTTGACCACGATGGTTTTTTGAAGGCTCAACTGCGCAGGAAATAAGATTTTAATGTATTTTAAGCATACATAATGGACATAGCGATGGGCCAAATAAAATTATTTTATATATATAAACCTAAAAAAAACAAAAACTTTATTGGCGCAGCGACCCAAAATGCATCTTGGCCTCTAAACAGATCTTACGCCACTTTGCCCTGTCCTGCGCCACCTCCTGCCAGTTAAAGACTTGAAGGTTGCGCAAGTCATCTTCAATCATGTCTCTCCAGCGGTACCTGAGGCGCCCCACAGGACGTCGTCCAGTTGGGCGACCCACATACGCTCTCTTGACTGCGCGATCCTCCCCCATCCTCTCTACGTGGCCCAGCCAACGAAGTCGGTAAGCTTTAGTCACTCCTATTACATTAGGTTGGGCCACCAGATGCTCTATTTCGGCATTTTTTCGATATCGTTGGGCCCAGGATCTTTCGGAAGACTTTTCGTTCTGCAACTAAAAGTTTCTTCTCTTCCTTTAGCGTCAGTGTCCAAGCCTCGCAGCCATACGTTAGAATAGGCCGAATAATCGTATTATAGATTCGGAGTTTCGTCTTTATACTGAGAAGCTTGGACACCAATACCTTGTGAAGAGCTGCGCTGCACCGCAAGGTATTTTGTATGCGAATGTCGATTTCGTCCTCTCGATTGTTGCTTTCAGTCACAGTGCACCCTAGGAATTTAAATTTAATTTTATATATATAGTTCATCCAAATCTAGAGACGAGAAGTCGCTGTCTTAGGACGCCTAAAAACTATAAATGCAGTTGAAAGTTAAAGTACCAAGGTGTCATTCTCTTTTCACAGAATTGCTCGGATCTAGAGGGAGGAAGGCAACAACTATCTCCGACATTCCATCAGCCACGCATAGTCGACTTTTATAATAACCATATATATACTTTTACTTTACAATAATAGTCATGGAAAATCAAATAAAAAGAAATACATTACATAGATTTAAGAAAGTAAATGAATTTTGTTTTGCATACAGCTCGCAAAGAGTTATATTAAATGTAGAAGCATTCTTAAAACATGTTAATAAACAATTAATAAAAAAAATATTTTAACCAAAAAAAAAATGGGGAAACTATTTCATTCCGATGAGGTTGAAGCAGAGAATAGTTATTCACTAAGAAACAACAATGTTAATATCTTTAAATGTGAATAAATTTATTAAAAAATCTTATTAATTACTCCGAATATAAATTAAAAGTTACTTTACTTTGTAGGTAGATAATATATTCATTCAATATCATTACATGCACTAGATCACGTTGTTTACAATGCGGTATTATTCAGATAACTACAATTCCACGGTATCCAATGAATATAGTGAAAGGCGTTTTACGGCTATGCCGTTGAGCCTTGGGAAAAGTAAACGAGTGGTGTGTCTACTCAATGCTAGATGGCGTTGGCGGTACGATATTGATACAGATATTTTTGAATCGGGAAACGTTTTATATATATAAGAAATTATAACATTATTTTATATTAAATATTTTATCTTAACTAAATATCGGTTTAATTAAAGGTTACTAATTTAAATATGACTTTTTTATTTCCAAGTTTACATGATATTGCGTACATCTATTGAAAAAATAAAATTGATAGTGTTATTATAAACTTTCTAGGATTGCGGCAATTATGCATATATTTATTATTCAATGATTTAAGATACAAAAAAGCACACAATCAAATTGTCCCTGGGAATTTGCGCCTCCTTGGAGCATATATATATACATATAGAAGTGTAAAATTAGAACCACTTGAACCATAATATCCTTTAGTAATTATGCATTTTACGCTAAAAATTGTTAAATTAAAACGGTATACGTTACACTATTATCAGAGATGTGCCGTATTATATAACATTTAAGTAAAATCGATAAATAAAGTTCACCTAGGAACCAGATTCTCAAGCATAATGTACACAAAAGTTACATCGAATTTAAAATTTAAATAGTCCTTATTTAAAATTTTGATTGTCCTTAGTTTATTAAATATTCGCATTTTACTTTGTATCGGAATTCGAGTAATTTACCGTTGAATCAATACGATAAGTGAGCTAAGCTAGTGTTATGTCGATGTCGGCTTAGAAGAAGACCAGCCCATGTTTTCTCGTGGGTTTCTTACGATTATGAAAGAAAATACTAGTGAATTGAACAGCTTAGATCTAATTGATAAAAAACAATATGCAATACACAATCTTCCTTCAATGCGTTGCGATTACGATAACATTCCTTATAGACTAATTTGTGAGCCAGTTAAATATCCAGAAGTGAGCTTATGGCTATATTGACTACATGCTTGAAGGCAGGCATGTAGCCGTCGCTAATTTATTGAGATGCGTACTGTTGTTATACGCAATCCAATATATCATATTTAACTAAAAAGGTGCTACTTCAGATGTATGTAATTTCACGGCGAAATCCACTTACCTACCTAGATTTACTAACTTGTGTGAAACTAGTCTCTTTTTATATTTTCATTCATTATTTTATACGCCTACCCCGCCTACCCCGCACAGGGTTGGCAAAGACCACTGAGCTCCATCCGCTGCGATCCTGCCGCACACCATCCCCGCCTCCTCCTCATTATTTTAACCCTTATGTTTGTTTATTTTACGCAAGAATGATTCAAACGAAAATGGATGTAGCAACAAAAAAACTTATATGAAAGTGGGAATTCATATTCTGTTTTTAACATTTTTCAAATGGCCAAGCGTATAAGATCAGGCGACGGTAACATGGCGTAGCAAGTAATTATATTTTCCCTAGAATTAATCGAGCAAAGCGACCAGCGTCGTCTCATGCAGAAACATGTCTCATACACAGTGACACTTTTAAACGACTGTTGCCATCTCGACACATGTTCGAACAAGTTTCACGATAAATATAAAACTGAAACAAGATTCCAAGAAGATTGAATTTTTCTTATTTACTTTAGTTCATATTTTAAAGATAATGTAATCAGCAACGTATAATTATTATAGGTTGTTAATCGATTTTTATATACATTGTTTACAAGGGGGGGAGGGTGCAGATAATTATTTTGAGTCTTGAATCTCGAAATAATTATCTGAGGGTCATACATACATATATTAATCCTGATGCAGGGATCGAATCCGCGGCTATTGAGTCTGTAGGCGAAAGCCCCGCCACTGAGGGAAGGGAGGGAGAGGAGTTGCGGAACTCAACTGCTCAGCGGACGAAACGCGGTAGCTAAGCTACCACTCAGACGCCGGTTTTCAGCGGGAGTTTGGTACTTCCCCGGGCGGGCCAGCCCATTCATGCTACAGACAAATAATACGCTCTAATCGATATATATATAGTATAACTTGCCCTCACAAATTAACAATACAACTGATAGTAACATAAGATTATGAAAATGAAATATAAACACTACGTCACTGATGTATTATAAGTTGGCGGGAAAAATCTGATACCATCCTATTGACAGTGTGTTATCAGTCAATACCAAGAATCTACTTTACCATTGTATACATCCACTGGTAGTCGGGAAGAAATCGCTATCAGCGATAAGTATGATATTTTATAATATTTTTGTACAAAGGGCAATCCTTTTCACAAACATATTATAGTTAATTATTTTATAACATAAAGAATCATCTATCTATTAATCAAATAATACCTCGATCTATTTATCAAAAGACATAATAGTAGTTGCATTCTTTTATAGTGCGTAATTACATTACCGTGAAACCAATAACTAGTAGGTTTAAAGTTTGTTCAGTATATTATAAATGCAGAAGTAAGCCGCTGCATCTGCGCACCATGTAAATAAGCGGTATCTCGGGAGGTGTCGTCCGCACAACTAAATGCGACAAAATCGATAACAGCTTCTGCTTTATTATGAAGTCCTGGTAACTCAGTACTTTAAACGATGATTTAAAAGTAAGTGACATTGAAATGTTAATTTTTATTTAATAAACAAACGATAATTAGCGATAATATTGGGGGTGGTGTTTTGTTATTGTATTTAGTTATTTCAATCTTAACGATGGAATAACATACTTAATAAATGAAGTTAAAAAATATCAAGAAATCCGAAGAAACTTGTATTTTATTTAAACGTAAAGTGTAAAAATAATTATATTCAAGTAACTTGACATAGGCATAAAAGTTCAATACTAAATTGTCGTCACTAAAAAAGTTTTATCACACACACAAACTTCATAATTATAACATTTATAATTTTTAATAAAACAAAATAGATAAATTTCTATTAAATATTTTCGTTATAATCAATAAAATGAGTTTTAAAACGCATTAAGGGTTTTTTTAATATAATTTGAGCTTTATTTTATCCTTGTAATATTAAAACAAAACAATGAAGAAACAAACTTTAATATTTATTTTACTGGAACCTAACGATGGCTTTCCGGGGCATGTTCGTATTTTTTTTCGTATACGAGTATAAATCTGAGGTAATGAAACTGGCTGTTTATAAAAATATCGCAAACACAGCCTGTGTAATAAAACAAAGTAGGTACTTTCTTCGGGTGATATTTTAAATTATTCTATCAAAATACAAGTATGAAATATTTAATTTAATTTTATATATCGTATAAAATTTAAAATAAACGAAGATTTCTTTTATAAAATAAAATGATTTCAATTATAATATTTGCCTGTCACAAATAACAAATAAGAATAGTTTAAATTATGTAACACATGAAAAACTAAGAGATATTTTAATTTTTCATGTTTTATTGATGAGAGATAAACTAAATAGAATAAGTAGTAATGAGTTTTTAAAAAAATATTTATACTTTAAAAAAGAGATATTTAAAATTATGCTAATTTTTAAGTCCATAAATTATTTAAAAGGAAAACTTGTACTGCAGTTGGATGTTTGTAGAGTTGTTATTAGAAATGTTAAATGTAATACTTGAACTTTGAAGTTTCGAAAGCGTAACCCTTGAGCATTAGTTCTACAATATGACTCATAACATCATTTCTGATCCATTTACTTTTTAATATTAAACAAATAAACACTATTTAGTCCTGTGTTAAGTAAAATGATAGAATTTTTATTTCACTAATATCAAAGTGACAGATACATTGACCATAGCTGATAGAAGACAGACTTCCTTCTTATTTGGCTATTTCTCTTTTTTTGGCTTTTTGCCTCTGATGGTAAGTTTTCTTTTTGCTGTTTCAGTCATTATGAATACTAGAATGGAGACGAGAAGTTACAATTGTTGTTTCAGTTACTTCAAAATGAAGTCGTGGATTTATAATTATTATTGATAAAATCGGAACAGACCATTGGCCCAGCGCATTGGCCTCCCTCAAAACTCACGGGTGCTGGCGAAATCCCCACGTTTTATGCGTGCGTTGGTGATCGTTCATTTCGCTTTGTTGACGTTGACTTGACGCCGCTGTGTCATCTTGAAAATGGAAAACAAATCAATAACAGTAGTACTGATATTTGCTCCCATTGTTGCCTCATATGGTCACTGGCTAATGTCTGTTAAGCAATTCTTCTAAGAGTGCCTCTCCGACTTGCGAAGGTTGGCAGCCAATTCAGTACAACTTTCTTCCTCCTTCGCGAGGTGCAGCAGTTCTGGAGCACTTGCTATCCCGGTCCACTCCCTGATATTACGTAGCCCGTTTGTCTTTTAGAAAGTTAAGCAATTAAAAAAGGTTATAGTTAAATTTTAAGAGGCGTAAGAGGAGAATGGTAATAACATCTTAACCAGCCTAAGTCAACCTCACCTGCACGCGCTTCGGCGGCGGTAGGTACCGGATGTTCCCTGCTAGATAACAGACGAGGCTGTGGCTGCCGAGCAATGTCGGTATAATCATACACCCGACCGGGAAACCGGACGGAAGAGGCTTCAGCGAGCCTTGGGGTCTAAATAATTGCAAAAAACAATGTCCGGCGCAGAAAGCAACGGGAAATCACTGCACTAAATTCCCAAGAAAATCACCATGAAAGTTCACGATGAAAACAGCGAGTTTGTCATGAAATGACTCTTCCATTTCATGACAAACCTAACGAACAGTTGGGTGAAGTCTTGTGATTGCGATCTTCAGATATGAAGGATCGACCAGAGAGAGAGTATCGACCATAGATTTAGGCATATTTTGATTTTTTAATGACAGATTCTTTTAGAAGAGAAAGATACTTTTTTTTTCATAGTGGCGTAAGATCTGTTCGGAGGCCAAGATATATTTTGGGTCGCTGCGCAAACATAGTTAGTTTTTTTTTTCATATCAGTATGCAGTAGCAATTGCTAATAAGGCCATGGTATAATAACACGGGGACATAGCCTGTGGGAGTTTACTGCGCGCGGCGGAACACGGAGCGAGCGGATAATTCGTGTCAATAGTTAAAGCGCTCGTTAGTCGCGGCTGTATCTACGCGTTATTTACATAATCACCGCCAATCAGTGGGACCATACTCATGTTGCATGAAAATTGAACAAAAATAACTAACTTGTAAATCTAGACCATGGAACAATGACATTACACACCATTTTTACGGAATAAAGTGGTAATATTGGACTTTTCCCGCCAACTTACATCAGGGACTTTGTTTTCATTTTAATAATGTTATGTCTTGTATTGTGATAACGCATATGATATAATTATTTATATTATAAGTGACCACAATTAAACAATATAATATAATTGACGATCATTTGGCCCAGTGGCGGGGCCGTCCGCCCGCAGAGTCAATGATCGCGGTTTCGATTCATCGGAATAAATATATGTATGGATAAAATTATTTATTCTGAGTCTGGTAATCCCGCTAATCCTCATTGAACTAGCGTGGTAGGTTTATCGTCCGTTCCTCCAGAAATGGAGAGGCCCGTGATCAGCAGTGGAACGTATATGGGCTGTGAAAGAATATAATATAATACGATTAAGGAGTATAAGTGGAATGATATGAAATGAATGCGTGTATCGTGGTTTTCTAAGTTGACTGCAAAAGTCCATAGATGTTTTTGCTAGAATAGCCACTATTTTAACACGACAAAATGTAACAAGATGACTAAGATATTTCAATATACTCTATGTTATTGTATTTTAAAAAAAAGTCGATAATATTGTGCTAAGTTCACAGACATTTAATCATTCGAAGTCAAAATGGTTAAAAAATGCACAAATAATGAATTTAAATATGTAAAAACATCATCATTACCATTTTTTAAAATTACTATATAATGATATCGAATATTAATTATATATTTAAGCTGTAATACTTTATTGGTTAAGAGATACATTTATGAGCATGGATTCGATGCTACATACTATTTCACTGTTCGCGTGATGGAAATATTCCACTCGTAGTATTTCTAGAGTCGATACGACATTGGAAGCTTAGAAAAACAAGTGCACATATTTATCAAAGGTCTCCAATGCATCTTTAATGTCTATGGCGTCTTTGAGCAGCGTTGATTGCTTTCCATTAGTTGAGACGCTTTTTCGTTTACCTCGCTATGCCATAAAAAATATTAAACTAAAGTGGAATTATTAATACTGTTATATATTGTTAAAAAAATTATAATAATATTGTTTAAAAATACTGGTAATATTAAATGCATGCGTGTTCTTTTTTATTCTATTAAACAATTTTTTTTAATAAAAGTGTAAAAGAATGCGTATGTATAGACCAGAATTAATTTCAACATACAAAGAAGTTTCTTTAAACAACAAATCGACTAAGACATTTGAAAATGGACACAATAATAGAAAATTGTACGAGAGTAAATAATGTGGGTGTAAACATTTTGCTATTGTACCTGCGCTGTTGAAATTATTATTTTTTTATTCCAATCACAATTTCTAGCAGAACAGCGTAAACCTTGCGGTCAATTAGTCGCACTGGCGACGGTTCAGTTGACGCTTTCTAATTCTAGACTGTAAGACGCCTTCACAGAACTATCCGACCATAGACAATGATTTACGAAACACATCCACTGTCGACCCGACTGCAATACGTTTGCATTCGATCCGACACTTTTTTTTTCATTAATTTTGCAAGTTTACTATTGCTTCCAACTAAACGGTTTCTAATGCAAGCTTCATGGTTATTTGTTGTTTTTTATTCGATATTTGACAGTGGAAGTAACATGATTGAGCCGTCTCGGCCAGGGGTGTACCATATACCATTTTATGTACTATTTTACCGTATTACCGCGTTTGGTACGGTGTATGCAAGTATCGTGAGGCCCACTTCCTTTATTCGTTTCTTTCTCTCTCATTATCGACATCCTTATATTAAGGTACCTACTCAATTCAATCGCAGTACTTTAAGTATAGAAGATTTCAATGAGCAGCGGTGACAATATTCTATCAGGTGACCTTGTTTGTTTGCCTGCAGCGTCGTTAAAAAACTCACGTAAAAAAAATTGTTTCAAAGTTTTATTCTAAACATAAACAAAATCATAAAGTTGGCAGACGAAAAGTTTAATCGATCGGCGTCGCCCCACATGAGCGTGAAAACGAAAGCCCGCGGAAACTTCCAACTCAACCCTTCCTCGCCATGTGTAAACTTGTCAAACTTCACCCCATTCATTGAACAAAAGTTAGACATGTGCTGTCTCGCTCTCGCTTACGTCACGCACATGTGTTGTTATGTCTCGCCTCACATGCGTAATATAATGTCGCCGCGAGAAATATCCCCCTTGCACTGCAACGTTGGCTGGGGGGAGTGTGTATCACGTAAAATCGGGTTACAAGTGACACGTGCCCCGAGTTCGTGAAGGGGTTCATTCAGAACACACACGCAGCGGGCGGGAAAGCGCTGTGACGTATCGAGGTTGTGTGGGAGTTACCGTGTTGGCTGTGGTCAGGCCGCGCGTGCTCGCCATTTATTTTGCAACGAGATTTACAACTATAACTGTAAATTAACTTTATCGAGCGGACCCGAAACTAGGTCGTATGGAATCAGCATTAATTATCGTTTTAATCTTAGGACCGATGTCGACTCCGTACAATAGATCACATGATAGATAGTCTCACGACAAGGACGCGAAAGTAACAATATCGTGTGCCGTAACTATCATGAATGTAAGGCAACTGGGTTAATCTATTGTTTCAGAGAAATACACGACGGCGTCGATGTGGGGAACGATTATGGTGGAAAGAAGTCTAGGCCGCGGTGATGGGCAGTCGGTCCTTGCATTGTTAGTGAAGATCGCGTGTCTTATATAAGTCCCCGTTACATAAATAATGTGGGGTGTAACGTTAGTACTTACTGGCAACACTGTCGTTCATTGTTCGACTGGTGCACCTTGGGTTTGATTGGAAATGCTTATAAAAGAACTATGTCTTGTTGTACTCGACCGCGTTTGCTTATATCATTAGAACGATCGCTGACACAAATTAGGTAATTACGCTTTGACATAATTCTGAAGCCTAGTTGCATATAAATACGGTGAACATGATAAGGATACGAGATTTATAGTTTTTTAATAAACCATGAATGTATTAAATTAATTCATTCAACACTTGCTTACCAGTCGCCCGGTTCTGCTATCTTAAACATTACTTACGTTATCTAAGAACTGAAGGATCATTGTTTGCATGAATTTCTTTGTTTTGTATTCGACTGTTACTTGTGTATACACGCTCGCCTCCTATGGTTGGATAGATGTACTATTCCAAAAACTTACGGGAGTGTACTTAATAACTTCTCAAAATTTTATGGCGAACCGATGTACGGTGTAGTACTTAGCGTTAAGGACAAAGAGACAGACAGACACACTCGTACATTTATTTTTATACATTGACGCAAATAAGTGAAAACGTTATTAATTACACAGATGTAAAAAAATATTGTATACTTGGATCAGAAAAAATGCTGCGTCGAATGGTCTGAGTCTCACAGCTCTAAGAACAATACAAAATTTTGTTAAGCGTTTAAACTGACTGTTAAATGTACTGTGTGTAAGTAACTTAAAAAGTCACGATACATGCATTTATTTCATATCACTTCACTTATACACTTTGATCGAACTATATTATATAATACGCCACCACAATTAAACATAACTGATATACGATTATGATAATGAAATAAAAACGCAACGTTACATCAGTGACGTTGCGTTTTCTATTTCATTTTCATAAGTTGGCGGGAAAAGCATAGTTTTAAGAAAGAGCACAGCTTTGCTATTCTATCAATATCTTCTACAGGGACATTTTCAGACAACTTAAAATGTCACGATACACGCATTTATTTCATATCACTTCACTTATACGAGCTATATTGTGTAAAACGCTACCACAATTAAACGATATAACTGATTATAATATTCAATTATGAAAATAAAATAAAACGAAACGTGACATCAGTCAGTGACATTGCGTTTTTATTTCATTTTCATGAGTTTGCGCGAAAGGGATAGGAAAAGAAAAGTTTTAAGAAAGAACATAGCTTTGCATGCGATCTTTTGTAGTGTGTTCTCAACACATGTGAAATATCAACTTGTTATATCAAATAAATAAAGGATTATGATTTGATCTGTACTGTGTAGTTTGTCTTACTTGTTTAATGAGCGTAATGACCTCAATTTTAATTAACAAAATCCATATCTGACAGTTTTTAATGATAATAATGTAATTTGAAATACTAATTATTATTATAAGGCAACCATAGGCACTTTGTATTTTTATTATGTGAACAGGGTTGACCCTTGTAACACAATTTAATCTGTTTAGTATTCCAACGTAAAATAAGTTACGTATAATTAATTATACTTAGGTATCGATAAGGTAAAATCGAGGACTTGAATGGCTTAAAGTTACCATCAGAGCTAATAGTCACGGGGTCGAGTCCTGAATCAGGATAAATGTATACATGGTCTATAGGTGTCTATTCCGAGTCTGGATATCCCGCCAATCTGCCTTGGATGCAGCAGTCGGACATATACCTATATGTATTGTTATAACATATGTACATATATATTGTCACGCCTATTTTCCGTAGGGGTACGCAGAAACCACAGATCTCCATCTGCTACGATCTCGGCATATTTTCCTTGCTTCTTACAAACTTATCACTCTCCTCATGCAAGCTCGCCGGTTAAGGGTACTCTTGACCTTGATATGTGTTTCTTGGTCTTCCCCTCCCAACCTTTCTATCCACCACCATTCATATATATATATATATATATATATATATATATATATATATATATATATATATATATATATATATATATATATATATATATATATATATATATATATATATATATATATATATATATATATATATGAGAACTTTGGCATGACGCGCTGTGACAAATCATGCTTTTTACCTTTTTGTATTAGCAAGCGTACGTTCCTAACTAATATAGTAATGTACATAATAATTTGTAACAAAACATTTATCCTTCTAAGCGGTCCAATGACGTGTCAAAATGCATCTAAATTTATTATTTGTAATTTTGTGTATGTCTCCTCTACATGGCCGTTATTATATGCATTTATAATTTTAATGCTCAGTACACATAAATAAGAGAATGGGAACTGAGATTAAAATGTAATGCAAAAATTAATAATACAAAAAATAATCAAATTGGTAATCACGTTGCTGGAGGAACGTATAGACAATATATTTATTATTTAAATATTTCAATTTGGCTGACAGTCTAGAAGTCAATGGCATAATATATTTAAAAACAATGAAAAATTGGGCAAAATTAATATTAATAGTGAATAAGATTTATAAGTGAAGTGATATAAAATAAATGCATGTATCGTGACTTTTTAAGTTGACTAAAAAAGTCCATAAAAGGTTTTGGTAGAACAGCCACCATTTTGTCAAGACGTAACGTGACAAGCTGACTAGACATTTCAAGAGATTTGATATTATTCCATTTTACTTGACACTGGCATAATAGTTTCAATTAATTGCCACAAAAGAAAAGAATATTAGTGTAAAAAAATGTATTGTTATTTGCAATTCGATTAATATTTGCACACCACATATTTTATGTTTTGTAAAATTCAAGCAAAGTTACAAGAAATAATAATTAAATTTTGAAAGACTTATTTAGGTATTGACGTCAAGATTAATGATATCATTGATTTATAGTATCGAGCATGTCAGTATTTTATGATCTCGCTAAAAGTACCAATTATTCTTGTATTTATAGCTGTAGGACTTTTGAAACTTTTAAAAGTAAATGTGGTCAGTGTTAAAAAATTATAATTAAGTTAAAATTTCACATCATATCGGGTACAAGTGAAAGTTGGCATCCCTGTGTGTAACAAGACCACATTAGTGTGATCACACACGGTGCCCGAAGCCTGGGAGAGTTCATACAAATAAATTACAGCCACAAACGTGTTAATTTCGTAAGCTCGCAACCAATTTGGCTTTTAGCTATTGAAATGTATTTTCGTTACTTTCCATATTACTCACATCTCGTGTGAAGTTGCCGGGCGCTCTATTGTTTCCGAATGAGCTCCCAAATATGAGAGGATGGCATTGTCTACAACTAGTGATCTTACCGTTTGATTACTTTGCCGCTTGATGTGAGTTTAATATATCTCTAAATTGTAATCGCATGCTTAAAATCTTTAACTGCGGGCGTTTACTTGCCGTGGATGTTGATATATGTGAAAATAATTTTCGATATCTTTTTTTTTATATATATAAAACGTAATACTATCGTCTTTAGTTAACAAATTGAGCTTTTACCGCGATTTCGTAATGACGTTTTTCTGGATGGAAAAGATACGGCGAAAGAAACTTTGCATGTATCCTCTTCTTGTCTTCTTTTTACAATGCAATAATTCCTACATAACGATTATAGATTATCTCATAGAAACATAGAAATATCAAATATGAAACATCACTAGACACAAGAATTAGATAAATAAATACCAATATCAGCCCGCGGCAGTCCACTGCTGGACATAGGTCTCACTCAAGGCGCGCCACCTAGCCCGATCTTCGGCCACACGCATACAGATTCTGCCAGCCGCCTTGCTTTTTTAAATTTTTAATGCTTGCTTTTTTAAAATAATTAAATAAAACAGTCTACATTTTCTTAACTTTTTTTTAATTATTTTTTATTTTTTAAGGAAGTGCTAGAAAAACAAGCAATCGGGTCATATATTGATATTTTATAACATACATTACATACCTTAAGATAAAACGCGAATAATAAAAAGGGTAGTAAACCAAAGGGGAAAGGACTTATATATTTCTATATTAGGAAAGTTATATTAGTGGGCGTCGCTTTTCGGTGAAAGCTTGGCACAATTGGATGAACCTGTTCATGTTATAGATAACAATTTTGGTATATCCAAAATTAAACAAATTCTGACATTACCTAATAAAAGAAATCATCTTTTTTACTTCAATGAGGTTTTATAGTCTTTTATTTGACAATGATTACGTGATAACTTAGAACAACGATTGTTTGCAAACTATCTCGAAACTAAACGCATAAGATCACACCTTAATTAAATAAATTAAATACATTAATGTAATTAACAATTATATTAAAGACAAATAATTGAGGCAATTTTTCAAAATCAATTCAGGTATAATCATATGTATATAATCATACATATACACATACATATCGTCACGCCTGTTTCCCGTAAGGGTAAACAGAGACCACAGAACTCCATCCACTACGATCCCGGCATACCTTCCTTGCTTCCCCACACTCATCCATCTATTCATTCATACTTCCTCTCACATTCATCGTAGCGAAACGGCTTTCCGTTAGTCGCTTCTCGCCCTCATGGGAATAAGGACGTGATGGGTGGCGGACCACGTCGCCGTCATTTTTAACAAATTATTATAGGTATATTAAATTCGTCTTAGTGAATCCCACGAGCCGCAAGAGAAGATGGAGGTTAGCCCCAGCAGAGCCCCGCATGCTGTGGTAAGGCACTATATGCTTGCGACTAAGCTCGCCCCTAGCCATGCATCCATTAGCACGGCAGACCGTAGATTGGCGGACAGGAAAGGAAAAGGATAGAGAAGAAAAGAAAGATGGATTACAACAGGATGACAGAGACATGATACTACCGCAACGGAAGATAAGGAGTGATATGGTATTAGCTCGGGAGGCCGGGGTCGCGTACCCGTGTACCAATACCATAACTATATATATATATATATATATATATATATATATATATATATATATATATATATATATATATATATATATGTATATAATCGAATAAATAATATTTATATTTATTTATTATTTATATTGAAATGGAATAAAATGTAGTACTTGAGTTAATTATGTTCACTATTGTGCTATTTAAATTATTTCTGAACGTATATGATTTAAATTATGTTATAAATATGTATATCGAAGCGGACCGCGGGAGTGGTCTGCCGACTTCATTCCGCTAGCTAGCATGTCGGAGGTTTCCCTAGAGGACGTAGAAGATAATTAATTCTATAGATAGAAGCCGCGATGAGGATCTATGGTACACATTTTCATTACTCAAGATTGATAAGTGAGCCCTAAGAAACATCAATAAAAAAATTAAGGTTAAATACATTTGAAAGTAATTTTTAAAAATTATTTAATCTTACACTATAATCTTGTGTAATTGTATAAAATGTTGTACTCTTCCACTATAATGTGATATCAACACTCAAAACTCCATTTTTTGTATTCTTTAAAAGCTTTGTATACATAAAACAGTTTTTACTGGGATAATAAGGCAAGCAATGATTCTGCGTTGTCTATGGTGTCGCAGATATCTATGAGCGGTGTTGTATGCCATCAGGCGACACGCCTTCTTGTTTGCCTTCCTATCCCATAAAAACGAATACTGACGAGGCCATAGACAATAACTCGTTTCTATCATGTATTAAATCAATTATCGGTGTTAGTATCTGATAATAGGTGTAAACCAACGATTGATGTGAGTGTCTAAAGTTAATCGACGCATAAAACATTCTCACAATAAACGTGTATTATGCGGTTTTACCACAATTCCCCGTTTCCGTTACGTATGTAATCTATCATGTGAAATAAGATACAAAACGATTGCGGTTGTTGGCGAGAATCGATTTTAAGTGTAACGATACAAACAAATAAAAATCGATTTAGTTATTATGCTCCCGTATCGACTTTCTCCGTACAACTCTAATAGAATTGCATGCATTGTATGAAATTAGATTGTAATTTTAAAGGGAGATAATCAATGCGAATGAGTTTAATCAAACGCATTACAAATTTTAAATTGTTTTAATTTGTTCGACTAGAAATGATTTTTTAAAGCACAGTGGACAACAAATATTTCGTTACTTTATCTGTATACAGATACAGAAAAGGAACGAAAGATTTTTTCACCCGCTCAGTCTCAAAGTAGCTTTGAATTTTTTTTGCAGCCTATATATTATATTTTCTTCCGCTGGAATACAATACTTCCTCATTTCTAAAGGAGCGGACATTAACCTATCACGCTTCCACAAGGCGGATTAGCGAGGAATCCAGACACAGATAAATACTTGTACACCATAAACAAATATCCTTACCCAGATGGGGGAAACGAACTTGCGATAATTGACGCATAAAATTATAATCAATGACCACAAACCTTATTCCGAAAAAGTGTTAATTAATTTATGAGAAACGTTACGTTTACTTTTTCATTGTAAACGTTAAATTATTTCTTATACATTGACAAACAATACGTGAGTTTTTAGCAGGAGTAGCATTTATTAGTATTTCTACAAAACGTTATATTAAGTGATAAGTAAAATAAAAACGTTAGGAAAATATTTATTATATTTACATATATACATATTTTATAAAAAAAATTAGAAAAATGTGTGCTTAGGGGTTCTTGTAGATGACTTTATCATTTTTATAAGTTATGTAAATTACGTAAAGTTACGAATTATTATTTTATGAGCGGCTTTTGTTATCTTATAATGAGCATAAAGCTATTATGTCTATGCTATTAGAGAAAAAATGTTACACGTTATGAAACTTGATATAAAATGAATAGTTTTAAGTATTATTAATGGAGTCAGGCGTTACTTTGCGGAAATCCATCACTATATGGACAGTCAAAAGTTTTACTTAGCTAAGATCCGCGACAAGCAAAACAATAACAGAAAATTAATAATGTGTGTTTTTCCGTTGGGTTTAGTGGATTTATTTGGAACTTAAACCAAAAACTTACCGAAAATCGGCCATCAACTCTCCACCCACCAACCACTATACACAACACCAAACACACATTATCACCTTTCCATCTTGTAAACGACATGTGTTTCGCCCCAACACGAGGCATGTTCAGGTATAGTAGACTCTACGGAAGACAACCGAAAAGATGTTTTGCTTGTCGCGGATCTTAGCTAAGTAAAACTTTTGACTGTCCATGTACAATCTTAACAATAGTCCAAATTTTTCAAAATTTTTCAATAAACTATAAAATGCATAGGTTACCTATAAAATTTGTATATTTTTCATTTTAGGGTTAAATGAATTTATTATATTCATAATGAATGTTATTCATTTTATAGGATTTGAAATGAAAGGTATTAAAAGCCTCAAATTTTTATTCCTCGTTGAATGCAATCAGCCCAACAATTATTTTATACGAGCATAAAAATCATTATTACAATGTTATGTTTATTGAAGTTATAATGATACAAGGAAATTTTTATTCATAAATCCCTACCATACATAATTGATAAGAACAAACACATTTTTTAAGGCCCAGCTTTTATCGTGAACACAGCCTCGGAACAAATATTTATTCTGATGCAGGAATCGAACTTGTGACCCTTGTCTCGGAAAGCGAATGCGAAAGCCTACGCGTTTCTTAAAAGCTAGCAACGTTTCTGTAATACCTATGGGTGGCGTTGATTACTTTCCATCAAGTGACATGCCTGTTCGTTTGCCTTCCTATCCCATAAAAAAGAACACAACTTCCACCATTGCACCATTTGGTTACAAAAATTATAGCCTAAATTAATCATCACTGATGTGAATTGCGGCCAAAAGTCCTTACGATATAATTTTTTTTATTATTGAATGTGTGAATACTTCATATATTTTAATCTCATTTTATTTTTTCTAATGGATATCAAATATTAAGTGCCATAAAGTTGAATTTATTTCCTCGCAATTTGAATAAAGAACGTAGCTGTGATTTCCGGATAATTTGAAGCATTGATCTAATGTTACCACATGGAGCATTGATATTGAAGTACGCTTTATAAAAAGTTAAGATTGATTCCAAATTGCTGTTTACGTGTGTGGTTGGCCACAAAAGTGATTTGCTTCCGACGCACCGGCGCTATTGAGTCATGTACCATGACTGACTCATGCGTGTTCAGTTAATATATTTTGTAATTGGTGATGAAATTACTAGGAATAACAAGATGACATTAATAATTCTCAGTAATGATTTAAAGTTACATGTGTAATAATAATACTACTATTGTATTTGTGAATGGAAACCAGTTTCTGAACGATATGCCTGTTTGTCATACAAAGTTGACACTTAAAACTGTCATGTTTTTATTGCCTGTATTGTGTTCTGAAAGTATAATAAATATATAATCGATTTAATTATTTGAATTTTAAAAGTTTATATATATGTATTACATCAGACACGACTCGATAAAAATCGAGATTAAAAAATCGACCATCAATTAAACTTTTCTTTTTGTATTTAATTTTATTAATTGTGTATTGTATTATCTTAGAAATATTCAATCATTACAGGTTATGTCAATTTTATGTATCATTCATTATTTTTTTCATTCGGACAAAAACTCAGCTAAAAATGGGTTGAGAAGTATAAATAACGACACAAAAAAAATATGTTTGAATATTATATCGTATGAAAGTTTACGTGTAGTTACGAAATGTGTTTTAGCTACAAACGGCGGTTCACCGCGCGATGTTACGGCCGCAGAAACTTTATAATCGCAGGACGCGTAATCTGATTTCGATTTCTTACAAAGCTTTTTGCGGCTATAAAAAGCGAAGCCCACTTTCGGACTCTAGTTCCCCTTTGCATCGTTTTTCGAAGTTTACCAACTGTTTGTTCGCGGTGCCTTCTTTGTGTTGAAGTTTTGTTTGTGTTAGGATTATTGAAATAAGTTTATAACGGGTGTGGTCGGTTCGCTTTGGTCGTAACAAAACGTTCCGACACTGTCATGTTTCCAATAAAGTTTTCAAATACAGCGACGTGCTGAAAGAAATAGATGTCATCGAACTAGTGCAAACATCGTTCTACTCATTAGTGGCAGTAATGTATGGATTGCTTTTTTGCCGGCGCGCACGTCTTGTCATTGCTTTTTTTTATAAAAATAATTTAGACCGTTCCGTGAAGTAACTCGTGAGCATTGCTCCACAGTTTGGACTGCAGCAAATAATAGATTCGCTCGCAACGACGCGGTCGACAATTCGTGTATCGATCGCGCATTTGTTCGCGTTCCTTTCCGTGGGCACTGATTTTAATTGCTTTCTACGTTCGTTCTCGATTCCCATGACGGTCGCTGTGAAATCGACCAGCACATAGATGCATGACATGTAGTTTTTTCGTGGCGTTTTTTGTGTTTATCAAGAGAGAGAGATCTGGCTGGATGGTCGCGGTCATTGTGCCGCGGCGAGAGCACCGCGTTTCGGAACGCAACACTCGTGTTCTTATTTCATATCCATTGACGGAAGGCTCATTCAAATTTCGTATTTAACGGGCGAAATCAATTTGGAGAGTTCTGTGACGACGACATATTGCTACCGGTAATAAAGGTGAACGCGGCATAATATCGGAGTGAAAGGGAACGCACCGCGGTCGTGTTAAGGATGAATGGATTATGGAATATTAATTATAACGGCCGGCGCTCACAGCGGGCAGATACGATCATGCATGCACATCAATCTTGCTCGAATTGTGTGTCGGCACCTCTTTATCGTAAACAAAAAAAAAATCGAGCAGAGCTTTTTCACATGGTCATGGAGCGGACAATGGACGCGCATCTCACTCGTTATTAAATTCGTATAAAATTAAATCTAATGTGTGATTCCAGTTCCGGTTGCGTGATGGGAATCTACTGTAACTGTTCTGTGTGGGATGTTCGAAACATATAGTTGTGGGAAACATATACCTACCTGGTTTTAGCGTTATTGTAATGCCCGTACAATGTTGCAATTAGCGGTATAATTCACACTTATAAGTCATGCATGATTCTAGACATAGATCCAGAAGGAGTAATAGGTCCCTGCAATACGACCGCACAAGGACCTAATATTTGTTTACATCTAATGTTATTAACAACCGACTTGGTTTAGTAGCGAAGATACCTCTTTCATAGTCCGTGGTCTTGTGTTTGTTTCCCGCATCGGGATAAATATTGTTATATAGGTATTCCGAGCTTGGTTGTCCCAGCAATATGCATTGGATAAGTGTGATGGGTTAGGGAACATTTCTCCAGAAATAGTGAGTCCCGTGTGATATACTTGGACTTTTAAAAGACTTCAGAAGGGTCCTTATGAAGAAGTTATTTTCTAGAAATGTATGTAAATAAATCCTAAAAATTTCTTTCTTTTCGTCCTATTTTAGTGAAATTCTGTTAACTCATACTTGTATACCCATTTGAGTTCTATATATTATATATATTATAGTACTCACAACATAGAAGAACCTAGTTTAGGGCTACGAGTGTACAGTGTAATATTTATTTTTAATTGACATAATGGGCAAACATTGCACAAATATAACGATGACGCAGCATATGTAAGCACGAATTATATATGTAATATATAATATAAATACGTATAACATATATACATAGTTGGATCTGAAATAGCTCATACATGTATCTATGTCCACTAGTATTACACACGTTGATGTAGACAATGGACATTTACATAACTTGTGTAAACGTAACACAATCTTGTGGTTTTTACAAATACGTCAACTACTACTGGAAAATATAACTACGACTTTCGTGAACAAGTCACATTACAGTGGAAATATGACAATGTTATTACATTAAAATGAAAATACAAAGAAAAAAGAATAACTTAACTCGAGTTAAAATTTTCTGTAAGACAATAAGAGACTTACTTGACTGACTTATGTTCCAATATCCATGTGGACACACACATGTGCTTCGCCATTGCGTTCTATCTTGAGCTACGCGCTTTGTTTCGCTCCAAGATAATAAGTAGTATTTTTTTTTATTTATAAGAAAAATTAAAAAAAGACCGTAGAAAAATTAAAAAAAAACTGTAACTGTAATGTAAAACGCTTGCAATTGGTTACAAAAATTGATGTATTAAATTTCTACGTAATAACACAAAAATATCGCAGGCAAAAAACTAGTTGAAGAAACACTAATTAGAAATAGTAAGAAAACAAGAAAATGAAAGGAAACACACAGGTCTCTATATATAGACCAGTATAGTTTAAAAAACCTTTAAGAACTGAGAAAATGCTATATAAATGTATATTGCTTGCTTGTTATTCAGCGAGAAAATAGATATAAAAAAATAAGGTATAAAGCTAAGGAATGTGAACTTTTACATTTCTACGTTCTGCTAAAAAGACTAATTCAGATTAATTTTTTTGCAACATCAAACTAGCTGAAAAAAAACGTACGGAGAAATAGTTAAAAGAAAAATGTAATTTGAATATCGAGCTGTATTTTAGGAATTATTGTATTTTGCAGTGAATGTTGCTATGTAGAAGCAAATCCATTTTTAGCTATTCTTTGTTCACTGTATATTGTCTTTGTTATCCTTCTTGATTTGGTGCGTGAAAGCCGAAATTCTGACGGGGAAGAGCCATTCTAATTCGAACCACCGTCGATGCCGGAATATAAAATTATATAGAAAAATGACGACCAATTGGGTTAGTGAAGGGCCCTTCGCCCGCGGAATCAATGGTCGGGAGTTCGATTCTCGTATTATTTATTCCGAGTCTGGTAACCCCGCCAATCCGCATTGGATAAGCGTGGTGGGTTAACGTCCGTTCATCCAGAAATGGAGAAGCCCGTGCTCTGCAGTGGGACATAAATGGGCTGTTAAAAAAATAGAAAATGATGGAATCTCCAATCAAAGTTCGGGACGCGCGACATGAAGACAAGTTATCAAGCAAGCTAGCCGCCTATTGGCACACTACAAAATAAACAGCGAAGTTTATTTAAATAAAGAGTGCGTGCAGCAAGCAAGTTGGTACCCGCTCTCACCTTTCACGACCAAGTCACCTGTTAAATAAATTGCGGCTGATAGAAATGTTCACATAAATTATTGTTACACTATACGCTCGTATCATTACAACTAACGCCCACAGAATCTCCTTAGTGATGGAGATTAAACAAGTCGTTTAAATTGCAAGAAATCTTGCTCGAAGTTAAATTATGTTAGTTGCTCAGTCGCCGTGTGTGCAAACCATAGACAAATAGCCTTAAATGATACTACATCTTCCTCTTAGTAGTGACAATCAACTTATATTTCCAATGTCAAACTAAATAGTTTATAACACCATTTTTTTTAACAGCTCATATATGTCCCACTGCTGAGCACGGGCTTCTCCATTTCTGGAGGAACGGACGTTAATCCACCACGCTTGTCCAATGCCGATTTGCGGGGTTACCAGACTTATCTAACTAAGACCTTTCTAACACCAACATTGATGCTGGATGAATGCATGAATGCTGGATACTGATTGATATGAAAATGGACGAGAACTGATTACTGATATTCGAACGTAAGATTCTGAGAAACAGTTTTGGTGCATTGCTGGTAAATGAGAGATGGGAATCTCGGTATAACCACGAGTTCTACCACATGTGCAAGGTGCCTAATGTCATTCACACCATTAAAATTGGACGCTTATATTGGGCAGGACATGTGCGTTTACAAGACCTTAAAACTCTCGGCGTGACAAATTGGAGGGTGAAAGCATAGGATAGATGGGACTGGAAGGATATTCTGGACGTTGAAACAAAATGGTTTACAAATATTGAAAATGTACACGTTTGTAGCGTTTCGAAAAAACTGTGTTCGGATTACAAAAATAACTGCCATGGTTTTTTAAAAAAAACGCGTATTACCATCATTTAATTTCACTTTTATGCTTTGTTTAAACTAGATTTTAGATGAGGCATGCAAATGAGTAATCTGGTGAAGGTAATGATCACCGGCACACTTGTCATAAAAAACGCGGGAACACGTAAAAATGCTACCGCTTAACATATCAACAACAATATTCTATATCTGGCTATATCATTATTGAAAATGAAGTAAAACGCTACTAGAATTATATGATTGATAATAGAGTAAGTTATGAATATAACATAAAAGCATAACATCATGCATAATGATAGTTAAACAGAGTTTTCTCGTTTTATTCACAAACGAGTAGTAGGCAAGTATAGACCAATTATTGTACGTAATAATATTATTTGTTTAATTTAAGAAATATCAAGATGTAACATGTTTTCCTTCTTTTTTCTTTGATGGCAATTAGTTATAACTATTATGATAGTGTCAAGTAAAATACGTTAACATCAAATCTATTTAAATATAATTAGTCAACTTAAAAAGTCACGATACACGTATTTATTTCATATCACTTCACTTACACGCCTTAATCAAACTATATTGCATAATACGCCACCATAATTAAATAATGTAACTGTTAACAATATAAGATTATGAAAATGAAATGAAAACATTACGTCACTAATGTAAGTTGGCGGGAAAAGGCCATGTAACGTGTAGTATTTATCTTTAAATTTCTTTTTTTACTTTAATGGCAATTAGCTGTAACTATTATGCCATTGTAATGCCAATTGCCAATAATAATAAGTATCTAGAAATGTAAATTCAGCTTGTCAGGACAGGTACATAGTATATATAATATGTACATACGTCTTGATAAAATGGTGGCTGTACTACCACAACTTGAATGAACTTTATCAGTCAACTTAAAAAGTCACGATACACGCATTTATTTCATTTTACTCCACTTATATGTCTTAACCGTATTATATTGTTTAATAGCACCACTAGAATTAAACAACATAAATAATTTGTGTATATGCTAAATTATATATTCGATTTTTCAAATTGTTGTATATGATAAATTTATATTATTTTTTTAAATTGATGAAGTTTTTAAGAAAGGCCAGGTCAAGAGTACCCTCAACCGGCGGGCGTGCATGAGGAGAATAATGAGTGTGGACGAAGCAAGGGAAGTATGCCGAGATCGTAGCAGATGGAGATCTGAGGTCTCTGTCTACCCCTTAAGGGAGACAGGCCTGACGATATGTATGTATGTATGTATAATTTAAAGAGAAAAATTATGGTCTCTAGAGTTTTTGATGGTTTTTCTCTAATCTGTAGCCTGAATTTTCGTTTTAGCTAGCATTAAAAAAGTACTTAGTAAAAAGCTACTAATTTTGGTAATTTGTTTTTAATGTCTGTAGTAAATGTACTTGCGCGCGGGTAATCGAGTACAAGCGCGTGTACTTGTGTGTGTGTGCATATAAAAAGAGAAAGTATTTGTACATTGTTAAGGCTTCTAATTAACTTGCGCAATCCTCGATTTAATGTCGTGTAAGTAATTAAATAACAAATAAAATATGGGGCTAAAAAGAAAAAGAACAATCGAACATGTTTTAATCACACTATCACTTGACACGTAACACATGACATGTTTACGGTTGGCGTGGATCAAAATCAGGTAGCTGCGTGAATCGATATTTTATTTTACACGCATGATTGACGTATATCGAACGTAAACCGGAGACTAATTAATTATTGGTTTAGTTACAAAACAATTTTTAATTATTCCAACAATAAAAAAATTGGTACGATATTTTACAATTTAATATTTTTACAGAAGCAATAAAGGAGTGCTGATTAAAGAAGACGCAAAAATTACTACTCACCTTTGAGAGAAAATATTTAAGGCGTATCTTTGGTCCTGTATTGGAAAATGAGCGATGGCGTACACTTTACAACCACGAGCTATATGAGCTGTACAATGAGCCGAACGTCATCAAAATCATTAAGATTGGATATCTTCGCTGGGCTGGGCACGTAGTATGGATGGACGAGGCTAGAGTACCCAAACGCCTACTCGACAGCAAACCAGATGGTGGTAGAAGCCGCGAAAGGCCTTAGCTCAGATGGAGTCGAGGACGACTTAAAGGCAATCGGTGGCTTCTTCTTCTCGTTTAGCTTCTTCTTCGTTTAGCCCATGAGGGGCTGGAGGGAAAAACCTAAACGAAGATCCGACTGGAAAAGTTGCCTGAACCAGGCTAAGGCCCACCCGCGGCTGTAATGCCTTGATGATGATGAATAACTTAGTTTGTTAGGATCGGCCTTGCCGCCTGACGTCGTGACTTCGTCTTATTCATTGGACTATTAATGTGAACCGTATACTAGCAAAAGCAATTATAAGCTTATTGGAATGGTTAACAAGAATTCAAATATTATATTTTTAAAAAGTTGCTAGTCTTGTTTAAAAAAAACAGAATAAGTTAGCATGTAAGAGGTCTAAGTCCAATCTGAGATCTTGCCACCTTACCTGTCAAAGTACTTGTATCATGCTTGTACTGTAACTTTAACTGGTCAAAAGCAAAGATAAGAAAAAGTCACAAGTCTGGATTATGGGTCGTTACAGGTGCTAAATATAATATTTTATTATATTTAATTTTCAATCTACCACCGCGATGAAAGTGGACAATTTCTTCTAGCTTGAGATAAAATTATAACTAAAGGGGAGCTGTTATTGGATATTAGTAATGAATATGGAATTATAAGGGAACCTTTTGTAATAATAATAATATATAAATACGTATATTATATATTACAATATTTATTTTCTAAACATTATATATATATTACTCTAAAATCGGTACTTTCTTCACAAAGCCAATTAGGTCACCATCATCCTTTATTTACTGTAAAACCTTTTTTTATGTGCACGAAATTGCAGGTTACACTGTTACATTTCAAGAGTGACTATTGTGACTACAAGCGCCATACGCCTATAAGTATAGAGTCGCAAAAACACACAGCCATTACAATGGTTGAATAGGCTAGCAATTAAACTGGTATACCAACTCCATAGTCAAGGACATTACATACAATATATGTAGATATACAGAGTAAGCAGTAAAATCAATTGGAATAAATTGAAAAATACGAGACAATAGACGTCACAATTGATATGATATTAAGAAATAAGGTTAAATGTATCTTATCTTTTTTATGGAAAAATACACTGCTGATGTTTTATATACCTTTTTAACAAAAAAATTGTAAAGGACGCTGAGCGGTGAATGTTAACAAAAATTCTTTTTCATCTCAGTAACTAATGGAATGTTTCCCGCCGTTTTACACAACTGTTTATGTTGTAAAATTTAAAAAATAAAAACATAACCATAATTTAATTAATACCGGGACGCAGGGCTTTCGAATTGTTAGAATAAACTAATTAGTAACACTTGAAGTAATGGTGTCGAAAAATAATTTTTTTACCCGTCAATTTATATCAGCGATTTATATCGTATTAATTTAATTTTCATAATCCCACATTATTATCCGTCATATTGTTTAATTCTGGTGGCGTATTGTACAATATTGGACGCAGGGCTTTAGAATTGTTAGTATAAAGTGCATAATTAATAACACTAAGTAATGGTGTCGAAAAACAATTATATTTACGTGCATTTTTCCCGTTAATTTACATTAATGACTGTGTTTTTATTTCATTTTCATAATATCAATTTATTATAATCTATATTGTATAATCTGGTGTCGTATTATACATACATATATTGTAATCCTATTAGGAAGTTAAACGAAATAATTGCGTGTATCGTGACTTCTTAAGTTGACTCCAAAAGTCCATAGGCACTTTTGGCAGCATTTCGTTAAAACGTAAAGTGACAAGCTAACTAGAATTTACATTGAAATATTCCTTATTATTTAATTAACACTGGCCTCACTTTTATCTAATTTCCATCAAGAAAGAAAAAAATATGTTAAACAAATAATTTTTTTTATCACTAAAAAAACGAATGATATTTAATTCAATCGAACTTAAAATTTATAACGACTTAATTGGCATAATGGCGAAGTAACCTCTTTGGATACTAAAGATTTGACTCCCGCATCGGGATAAATATATTTAAGACCTACAGGTATTTATCTATATACGAATCTAGGTATCCCGCCAAACCACTTTGAACAAGCGAGTTGATTTAATATCTACTCTTCCACAAATGGAGAGACCTCTTTTCCCAGTAATTGGAGTATTGAAATTAGGCATTGGAAATGTTAGAATTTCATATCTCACAATTCGTTCTTTAAGATTTTGTGCACAAATAGTTGAAAAGTTTTAATCAGTGATAGGTCAGTTAGTTGGGGCTTACGATCTGTAGGTTGAGTTTGTATCTTCAATTGGTGTTTGGATTATTGATTTGAAAAATTCCTTAGCAAAAGCATTATAAGCATAGTTAGAATGTTTAATAAGAATTCTAGTAATACTAAATACATTGTAAGTCTTCTTTAAAAAAGGGCAGTTCTACACGGTGTACAAGTGGGTCAGCGGCGCGGATGGAGGCGATTGAATGTAAATGAGCAGGCGCAGCGCGCGAACTCGCCGTCATCCTTGTGTGAAGAGCAGTACACGACACTGTTCGATAGGGCGAGCGCGGGCATTATGGAATGGTGACAATTAAAAATTATTTGTTATGAAAAAATCGATTTGTTTATTCTTTTTCTCCACAAACTGATAAATATCAGCCACTTACATAATGTAATAAATATATAAAATAGGACAAATCGTCAAGGATTTAAAACTCTGGACAGAAATAAAGTTTTATTATACAATGTGATGTTATATTGTAAATATAATAAAACTCAATAGATTTTTTTTATTAAGGTATAAACCTTCAACAAAATATTTAATACAGATAGAAAGATCCTTTTTTACACACACATACACACACTTTTAAGATTTTCAAGATCTCAACAATTTTATATTTCAAATTTATGATTTAATTCTAGATTTTTGTTTTCTTTTCATAAACATTTCACACTCTTATATATTATAAGTGCTACAAGGAAATCTATCGAGTCGGGCTATCCCCATGTTAGAATTTCCAAGCTTATTGTGGTTGCCATCATAAAAATTTAGAAGACAAAAACAAACAACTTGACTCAGAATAATCCATTACACAAGATCAAGAGATTATTAACTTGTGATGTCTTATTCGATCAGTTCTGTATTTAATGTCAATTTAATAGTAGTTTTGTCAAAAGGCTTCAATTAAAGGTTACCATGTTTTTTATTATTCATTTTTTTTTCATAGTCCATATTTGTCCTACTGCCAAGCATTGGCCTCCCCATTTCTAAAGGAACAAACGCTAAATATATATTCATAGTTACAAAATGCTTTTCAGTTTCATCAGATAGGCGTTCTATACATTATAGGGGCCGTCATGTGTAGTTATAAGTACAATATATGTTTTATTTATTTGAACTGTAATATTACAAATAACGGATAATGTTACACATCTGTCGGAGAATCGAGAACCGTCGAAGCAGACGTGTGCTGGAGTGAAAACCACATCTCGGCAAATGTAGTGTGAAATGTACCCCGGCTGGTAGAAACGATTCATGTAACTGATCAGGCTAGGTGACGGGCTTTGGGAGAGGCCTGTGTACAGTAATGGTATATCGTATTCTTATAATAATGATAATGATTACAATGAAAACAAACAAAAAATCATTTTGTGTACCATTTTGTTATAACTGCCCCATATCGGATGTAGTAACCCTTGCGTGCGCGCAAGCTTCGTGTCAATGTCGCGGAGTGTGCGTTGATGGTTTTTCTGCCACCCCTTGAGGTCGCGTACTCAATGGCCATGGGAGTCGCGTGTCCCGTGAAATCATGTCTACTTGTTACGTGGAATTGTCGATGACTTTCGAATTATGGAAAGAAATAAATGTGGCCTCTAGTTAATGTTAAAGGCATCATTGTCTTGGGTAGTATTTATTAGTATCCACCAAAACTAGCTCTTACAATGTTTATAATATTCCAAGTTGTGGAGAAATTTAAATACAATTGTGAGATACATTTGAGATTTGTTCACAGAAATTATAATGCTTCAATATTTTTTTTATTACTTTACCTAGAAATTAAATAGCATTTTCTATGTAATGATTAAATAATTTCATATGTACAAAAATCAATATTCTGCTAAAAATTGTGCTTGTCTCTCTATTCTTTTATCTTTGCTTATACCTTAAAGTAGATAAGTCTAAAAAAAGTGATATTCTTCTATTTATTCGTTGATGGCAAATAGGGCTCCTATTATATCATGCCATTGTCAAGACATATTTTACCTTACTAATCTAATATATATATTTTGGTAAAATGATGGATAGATACTACGACTTCTGGAGCCAATTCAAAAGTTACGAGCATGGAATATGTTACAAGATATGCATTGATTTATATTTACGTTTACCTAAATAAATTTAGATTGAAAAATATAGATTTATTAAGTTTATAATTAAATAAAATGAAGCCAAAGTTTCATATTGTAATTAAAAATAAATAAGCACATTTGTTAGCAAATAATGGCAACAGATGGCGTTAGTGGTCTACCGTAAAACGCAAGACAGTGATTGACACAAGATATGTCCATTTGAATGTATTGTAATTTAATGTTCTCATTCTATCGTTTTTATTCCCAGTATTCGATAAAGCTGTAAAAGCCAAACAGGCTACCAGCATTACCATCTTCGAATTAAGTGTAATTCTTAATTTTTCTTTAACTATTTAATCTATTTTTTTAATTTTCGTGTATTTTTTTAAAAGGAGCTTTATACGACAATTGATTTGGCAGCTTATAACAATAAACAGGCTATAAATCGCAAAAAAATTGCGGTAAGCGTTATGCTCTTGATGATAGATATATCATTTACGATTTAATGTCTTTAATGATGGTCGTATTAATTTTGCAGTCGCAGTAAATAAAATAATGAAAGAACGGAAACATTTGAAATTGCTTAAAGACTTCAAGTGGTACAATCACTGTGCGGTGCGGGCTTTCTGTGATTGCCAATGGACCCCATCAACCCCTCATTATATTAACGCAGCACTATTAGACGTAATCAAGACCTCATCACACACGGAGATGGCGGAAACTATAAAACAGATACTAATTTAAATACTTCTGTATATGGCACGGTGATTGGGTTTATTTTGATTTTGCAGTATATATCATTGACAAAAGCTTTTATTATTTTATTAGATATTCACTCGTATCTGCATTTTGTACTAATTCATAATATTAAATTTTTAAAAAAAATAGTTTATTTCAACTTATGAACTGATTAACCTATGATATAATATTATATTTTTTAGATATTGTTAATAAGATATAAGACGAAGCGTCGTATTACTGAAGTTCCTGACTTTTAAGAAAATTTGTTTAAAAACAAATACAAACAAGGTTTTCTGGTTTCTGGGTGTTATTAGTGTATGTCTTAAAGACAATTGTTGCACATTTTCCTTTTTCGAAAAGAATCGTTCCATTGTACAAAACAGGCTTGGCCGATTTGATAACTAGCAAGAGCAGACTATAAAGAATCATTGTCAATTGTCAAAAAAAGAAAAAACAAATATTAAAAAGTAAAACAAGTATAAACATTTTGTTTATGCCGGTTTTCTTTTTGAGCATAACTTAATAGTTAAGGGAATTTAAATTTGGATTTCGAATTGAGTGCGGAAAGCGCTCAAAAACTCCCCCTCGTGTATTTTAGTTTCCCCACGCACGTCGTCGAAATTGAGGTGAGTGCGTACAACCCTTCATTACAACATTAGTACTGCCAGGCTCGGTGAAAATATTACTGGACAAAATGTAACATTTTATAAAAAACGGTACTTTTATTTGGAAGGCTTTCAGATGGAAAGCCATGATATATTTTGCTAAGATCAATGGAAATCGATTAGAAAAATTGGAAGCATAAGGAAGACGAACTGGTACATAAATGCTACTCTTATTTTCCGTCGAAAGACTGCCGTCATATTTTCAAAAAGTTAAAGTCAAATTGATAACCGAAGAATGTTCGGCAAAAAAATAAGTCATTAATTCTGCAAAGTATTTCATCTCAATTTTATAATTGTTACGTGTAATAAAGATCTTTTGTTGCAAATCTTATTAGTTACGAAAATGTAGGAATATCCACGATAAGACAACCGCGTGGCTATTGCTGACATTCATCTATTACGGTGTAATCAAGCACTCAGAACATACGAGAAACTGAGTAAATAATAAAACTAAATTGATGTATAAAACCACACTGAGTGTAATTGTTCATACTATTAGCGATGTTAATACGAATTGCCGAGACCATAATTTCGAGTATTTACATTTCTTTTGTTATTTATTTAAAAATATCTTTTAATTATTTCAAAAATAATAACACGAACTTGTATGAATAAACCTTACCGTGTTTAAAATATAATTGTATTTAAAGTTCACTTCGATCTTAATAAATATATTATCAATCTACTAACAGACTGACATTAATGTGTTGAATGAAACTAAAATGGAAAATCTGTAAAAGGAAAATGAAATGAAGAATTTTCGTATCATTTAAATAATTTTGAATTTTATAAGCTAAAAGGTTTAGTAGCTAGTGTCATAATAATTAAAAATGCATTTTTTAAATTAAAAATGCAGACAAATAACAATTGACTAGACTTTTCCCGCCAACTTATATAAGTGAAGTTGTGTTTTGGTTTCATTTATATAATCTTATATTATTATCAGTTATATTATTTAATAGTGGTGGCGCATTATAGAATATAGTTCGATTAAGGCGTATAAGTGATATGAAATAAATTCGTGTATCGTGACTCTTTAAGTTGTCTGAAAAAGTACATAGAAGGTTTTGGTAGAATAGCCACCATTTTATCAAGACGTTACGTGATAAGCTAATTAGTTGTATTTCAAGAGATTTGATGTTATCGTATTTAACTTGACACTGGCATTATAGTTATTATTACTTGCCAACAAAGAAAAGAAAAAAAAAGAACAATTGACTAACACGCTTGTGAATAATGTACTTCATAGGTGATAGATAACAGGTTATAGCATAGGAAATATCCTGTTCAAGTAAATCGTATACTGTATTCTTCATATATTATAAAATACATCGGCTTAAAATAGTTATGATTGGCCTACACGACATAATATTGTATTCATTTAGAAAGTAAAATCGCACGTATAGCTTTTCTGGAATGATCACCTGTAAATGTTATACCTACATATAGACCTTACTAACAAATAAAATATGGGACGGAATGTGACGTAATGACGCAATCGACTTTGTAAAGTTAAAATCTGTAACAGATACAGCGCTCGACAGATGAATAGGTGATCTTAATTTATCTGTGAAAGGTTCCGGTTAACACTCGGAATCGATTTATTTAATCGATACCAGGTTATATATACGTCCTGGATGTCTTTTGATATTTTGCATATTATTATATACAGTAATATATGACAAAATTTTCTGAGATATTTATTTTGAATATTGTTTGCAATTTAGAGCACAATATACCTACATTTTTTACAACCCCTTATGCTCCACTACTGGGCACGGGGCCTTTCGATTATAGAGACAATAGGACATTACACGACCACGCTTATCTACGGCGCATTGGACTCAAAACAAACAACTGTAGGTCATACGCATTTTTATCTTGATACAGGAATCGAACTTGCGACCAGTGAGTCAAACGTGGTAACTTCTTCACTGAGCAATGTAGGGCGTCATATTTTGTCTATTATTTGCAATTTGCAGCACAGTTCATTATATTATTCCATAATACTAACCATCATTTATCTGCCTTGGAATATTAAAATCAATATTTTATTTACTTACATACGCATTATAAATAAACGAGGGATATTAAAAATATATTTATAAATAACAGGTTTATATTAAAAAAATATTCTAAAATTATATGTTAATAATGTAACCTCTTAGAATTTTTAATTATTAACACTTCAATTCACATAGAATAAAGTATAAATAAAAATAATAATAGTAATATTTTGTTGATCGTTTATAAGAACAGATTTATGGTTTTCATTTAATTCTTGATTGATTCTTTTTTATCATGTGTTTCTTTATCTATTAGTGCAATATGTACACGAAATGATCATAGCATTGAACAAAAATAGCTTCGCATTAGTCCTACAGTGACAATGAGTGAACGAGGTCAGTTTTTGCTAGTAATTATTTATTTACGAAGTAATTATCCATCCACAACGGCATTGTTATCTCCGACCTTACTTTTTTCTCGCGGGTGAATAGGTGGTCTGTATATTGCACAGGAGAACGTCATCGCGTTTAAAAACATAATGCACCTTTCATTACGTAACAACAATCAATTAAGGCTGCCTACATCTAACCCATTTTGAGGTATTTATTTTTTAAATTCACATGTCCAGATAACAAATGAAATCGATTTCGTTCATTAGAATATACTGGCTGGCGTATTCGTAAAAGTAGATTAAAATAAAAAAATGCGATTTGAATTAGAATTTTTCGTTTATTATAAATTTGAAGGTAGATTATGTCATTGAAATTGAATTAAGTCCACAACTGCTTATAGTGTCGTTTCCTACAGTGAGGAAATTATGTATAGAATTATTAGAATAACTAGTGAGATTTATCGATTGTAGTGATACTTTGGTACTTATTATGTTTTAGATATTGAATTAAGTCCACAACTGCTCATATTGTCGTATACTTCGGTAAGGAAATTATGCTCATACAATTATTAGAATGATTAGTGACATTTATGGATTCTAATGATAGTTTGGTACTTACTGTGCGGTGGCGTGAGTGACAGCGCTGAGACTGCGGCCGGCGGGACTGGCGGGAACATGTCTTGGTGAGGCGGGAACATGCGTGGTGGCGGTGGAGGCTCCACGTCCGGCTCCTCGGGCTCCTGCTTGTGGGTGGGCGAGCGTGGCCGAGCTAGGCGAACCGCCTTCAGGCCGCTGGGTGATCGCCGCATCGACAAGTTTTCCGGCGTGTCGGACTCGCCCGAGCGCCGTCGAGGCCGGGCCTGCTTGCGTCGCGGCTGCAGACTTGCGGGGCTCACAGGTGGAGACGGTGCCGGCGTCGCCCTCGCGGGACTCCTCGCCGGCGGCGTCGGAGGTGGCGACCCCGTCCTCTCCCTCTCTTGGTCTGCCAATCCCCGCACTTGCAGTGACTCGCCAGCTCTGATCACGGTGCCCAGTTGCTCCTGGGCTACCGACACCTCCCCCCGATACATAAAGTCCACCACTGCCTGCACCTCCCATCCTTGAAAGTCCTTTAGCACGATCACCGGGTGCTTGCACGGGTTCTCGCTGAATATCCTCCGGAACAGTGGGCTGCATGCGCCGAGCAGCACCTTGTGGGCGCGCACGCGACGCTCGGCGCAGACCAGAGTGACGTCGACGAGCGTCTCCGCGTGCAGTAGCGCCTCGAAGGAGCGGAGCAGGTGCGCCTGGTGGTTGTTCCAGCGCAGGCTGTAGTGTTCCTCGGTCGGCTTATCGTCCATCGCGAGGGCCGGCGTGTCCGCGTGTGAGCGAGGGCGCGGCGGGCGCGTGCGCGGGCTTGCACCGCCCTCCGCTGTCGCACCCCTCGCTGCAACCCTTTCGCTCAGATAGCCTTCCCGCCGGAGCGCAGCGTTCGCATCGCACGGCACCCAAAAGTTTGTTAGCACAGCACTGCACGGCACAGATCACGGGACGTGCGGCGCGGTCGGCTCGCGGGCGCGGAGTGAGCGAACGCAGACGGGCGCACGGTACGGCGGTGTCGCGCGAATGCCGAATGTCGCCGATCACGCATCGGTGGTATTCGGGCCGCGACTGGCCGCCGGCGCCGGTGCGCGGCCCGCCCCTGGCCCCGCCCCGCTCACACACACCCACACACATACACACACGCACGCACATATAAACACTTCCAGCTCGCGCGACACTCGACACTCGACACATATGTCACATCACTCAAATACCTACACATGTGACGCCTTCTCCACACTATGTAACCTTTACATACCTACACTTCGCGGCAAAAGCGAAAGATAAAATAAATAACTTGAAAATGAAAACACAAGTCGTACAGTGTGTTAAAAATTCCTATAGTTTCACAACCTACACGGCCGTTTAAGTGGCTAATGTATAAACTGTAAATACCTACAATTTGCAATAAAACGACAGATAAAATTGATAATCCAAAAATATCACTATAAGTCGTATTTATGACTTCGTTAGTTGTTAAAGACTAGCTATTTTTACGTATAATCATTGCGTCTGACATTTTCGTTGTTTTCCGAATAGCATCATATATTTCCCAATAGTGACCCCTGGTGGTGATTGCAAGGCACGACTAGAAATATGCACATTGAGTGGGCACCTAGTAAAGTAGATAATCTGCAATAACACTAAAGCGCATCGCTTCATTGAATGACAAAAGATGGTCGCGGGAATAAAAGATTCCAGGAAGAAGTTATTAAAGTGTTTGAGGAACTTGAGTTTTAATCCAAGTATACTTATCAGTGATTTTATTATTATTATTTGGTTTAGTGAAATTTGGATTGTATAAGAGATGTTTTATTTATGTATTTAATTTGTGCACTTTTTTAAAAATACTTTTTTTTGTTATTGGGCTAGGCCTCTACCACGTAGAGTGAGTTTACCCATGGTCACAAAGCTAAAGCGGATTGTGTTATTTCAATTCCTACTATTACTTCACACTCTTCTTGTATATATTTATCTTGTTCAAAATTTCAATCGTTAATAAGATACTTTTTATTCATCCACTCAAGTTCAAATACATTTTTTAAGCTTGTAGTGGATGACACATGATTTTAGTACAGTTTTTTCAATTATTAATTAATTAATTAAATTTAATTAATAGTAGGAATTGACTTTCATTATTTTATTAATGAAGTCAGGCGTTACTTTGCGGAAATCCATCACTATATAGACAGTCAAAAGTTTTACTTAGCTAAGATCCGCGACAAGCAAAACAATAACAGAAAATTAAAAGACGGAAGACTTTTCGGTTGTCTTCCGTAGAGTCTACTATACCTGAAGATGCCTCGTGTTGGGGCGAAACACGTGTCGTTTACAAGATGGAAAAGTGATAATGTGTGTTTGGTGTTGTGTATAGTGGTTGGTGGGTGGAGAGCTGATGGCCGATTTTCGGTAAGTTTTTGGTTTAAGTTCCAAATAAATCCACTTAACCCAACGGAAAAACACACATTATTAATTTTCTGTTATTGTTTTGCTTGTCGCGGATCTTAGCTAAGTAAAACTTTTGACTGTCCATATAATTTCATTATTTTTTAAATTACTTGTTTTTTAATTGGATAGTAAGGCAAACGAGCTGGCGAGTCACCTGATGGAAAGTAATCAATGCCGCCCCTAGTCATCCATAGTGCTATAGGCAACAAAAGTGTTGTCGTCTCTGATGAAATGTGTAGGCTTGTTTTTCGAAGGTTCCAATGGAATTTATAAAGCAATTGGACATTACAAGCCTGGGTGTAGTTGTAACTAGTTCTATGACTTTAGGGATGGGTTACACTGCTTTCAGTGGGGGTCAGACTCTCGTATAGTGTACACCAGGATGAGTTGCATCTAGGTGAGATTGAGAAGATAAGTGATTACAGTCTCATACATGCAGGACATATCTCACTCTCTTTGCTTCCTCATATTTGAGGATCGTGGTCATCATTATGTTGTCTGCATTTGGAGTATATTATTCTTTTCCACCGACATCTTTCTATCCATCATTTTGTTTACTATATGGTCGAATTTGGTATATCGATATTGGTATATATCATACCTAGTCCTTAAGAATGATCAAGCGGCCACTCCTAATAGTCTATTGGCAAGGGACTTGCACTTAAGATCATAAGGTAGGTAACCCACGGGTTCGATTCGATCTACCGTTGAATTACTTTTTCAGCCATGTTTTCTTGATATAAGCATTATTTAGTTTAATTGAAATGGTATAATTGAAATAGAATTCTAGTAATATTAAGAGCATTGCAAGTCTTCTTTTTTTAAATAATAGGAAGTATATTTAAATTTTTTTAAATGAATACCACAGATGGATCTAAACTCGGATATGTACCCTTTATTTATTATTTATTATGGCAATGCAAATAGCGGAGTATCGAAGTGTTTGTTTTCCGAATTAACGGTCTTGAGTTTGATTTAAGCATAATATATTTCTATGGCCTACAGGAATTTATTTCGACGCTGGACGCCCCACAAATTCACATTGAATAAGTGTGTTCATTTTAACGCCGATTCCTCTAGAATTCTGAATCAGTGTCTTCAGTTGGATTTTCGCAGCACGGTATTATTTTTATGGCCTAAATGTATTTATTTCGAGCATGGATGCCTACCTCACAAATCTGCCTTGGATATGCGTGCTGGGTTTAACGTCGATTCCTACGGAATTCCGAGTCTAAGTGTTTGTCTTTGTCATTTGTATTTTAATGGTACCCACAAAACAGGGAATCTTAATTTGGGAATATTACTGTTAAGTGGTTTTTTTCACAGCTTATAGCATATATCCCTGCTATGTATGGGCCTCTCCATTTCTGGAGAAACGGATGGTAAATCCACAATCAACATTAGACAACCCACCACGCTTGTCTAATGTGGATTGGCGGGGTTGTCAGTCTTGGATTAAATATTTCTAGGCCATATATATATATATATATATATATATATATATATATATATATATATATATATATATATATATATATATATATATATTGGTGTATGTGTGTTTGTAAAAAGGTATATATAACAGTGAAAATAAATAAAGTGGCTATGGGAATTTGATTGTTCATTTTCCTTGAAAGTCTTTTGGGGGTTATGTGCCAATCCTGTACATCCCAGAAGCGTCTCTTTCATTCATTCACTTGGTAAGGATTGTTTGATGATTCATAACTCCATATCATTTGTTTAAGTATTACAGAGGATTATAAATAATTTGTTAGTTCATTATTTTTGATTAATTTTATATTCTGTAACTGATCACCGATAAGTAATTAATTACAATGAGTAATTGTTTTTTAATTTATTTGCTTAGCAGATGATGTAACCGAAAACATAATATTGCATTTTTGATTTTGTTTTGCTTGTCGCGGATCTTAGCTAAGTAAAAACTTTTGACTGTCCATATAGTGATGGATTTCCGCAAAGTAACGCCTGACTCCATTAAAAATTTTTGATTTTGTTTTTTATAAATGATACGTGTACAAAAGCCGTCCTTTTCATTTAGTTATTTGATTACACAATTATAGTCGTCAGCCCGTTACAAAAAAGCATAATGAGAGATTAAACCGTGCTTCAATATTAACAGAATTCTTGTGCTATTCTAACAAAGTTCATAACGCTTGTACTAGAAAAATATGGGTTTTATAATGATATAATCGAATCTACCACGTCAGATCGTAAGTACAATCCTAGTCAATTGAGATATTACTACTGGTTAGGTAAGTATTTCAGAAACTTATCACAAAAATGTATGAGAGGCTGAAATTTTTAAGATACAAATAACTGTTTTGATCTCAAGATTTGTATTGTGTCCCTTTGTTTTCCCTCTATTCCTGTATGTGGCGCGGATATGGATCCTGCGACCCCGCTGACATAGAGAAGCTATCTTCTCTATGTCAGCGGGGTCGCAGGATCCATATCTGCGCCACATTTCTAGGGCGTCTATACGCCCTAGAAATGTGGTGTTGGCGGAGAATGCTCGGTATCTCTTGGACCGAGTTCAGGACAAACGTCTTCATTCTCCAAGAGCTTAATGTGAAGCAGCGTCTATCTTCCATAGTACAAGGTCGCATACCTTCCTTCTTTGGCCACGTGCCTCGACGCGAAAACATCTCCATCGAGCGTCTGGTAGTGCAGGGAAAAGTGAAAGGAACCCGAGCGCGTGGCAGATTTCCGATGTTTTGGACGGACCGGATGAGGACCTCTCTCAATAGCCCCCTACATGAATGCATGAAGAAGGCAGCCGTGAAGTATGAATGGCAGCGTCTTGTTCAACAGGCCACAACTATTAATAACGACCACGACTGCTTTGCCAAGAGCATAAGGACATAGAAGAGAATGTGTCCCTTAAGACACTGGATTTGCATGGACTTCCAATTTTATCAAAGAATTCGTTCCACTAGATAAGGGATTTTGGTTTTGTACACACTTAAGTATATTTTCTGTACATTTGACACCTTTGGAGTCTTCTAGAATGTGCCCCTACCGCTGAATTAGCTAGAAGAATATCAGTGTAGAAATAGCACGTGAAACCAAGTGGTTGGTTGGAGGTGGTGGAGGAAGTCCTCCTGTTATAAATGTTTGTTAAATTACACACGAGGTTTAAATCTAAATCACCACTATGTCATTACAGCAAGTGACCACTTCAGGGTATTACAACAAAATAATACGAACACGCCAATCACTGGTAAACTCGAGTCCAAACGCACAAAACGCAACGCCCAAATAAACATATTTCGACGAAAAATCGACTTCCAAATACGGTGTTACGAAAACTGGGTGGGATGTAGGTTGACCAAACTGTAAACGGTTTTTTCAGGATATTTAGAAAATCATCGATCAATACAAAAATCCACTACCGAATAGTAGACTCTCTCAAAATTAATGATGTTGTCGTAATCCCCAAAATGTCGGGAGAATTGGGGATCGCAGATTACTCAGACACTGCTATGCATCTAGTAGTATTTTCTCTCATAGTCATCATGGGCGACTTTTAAGAGAAGATATAAATTGGTTTTGTTCTATGTCGGAAACCACAAAGCAATATTTTTTTTTAATGGGATTGGCGGGCAAACTTACGGCAAAACGTGTCGCCTGATGGAAATTAACCAACGTCGCCCATAGACATCCGTGACACTATAGGATTCATGGAAGCGTCGTCGACCTTTAGGGTAAAGTTTCATTTCAGTGCGGGTAAATGAATATAGACTAAACAGTACATACATATAGTTACGCCTCCATCCTTAGCGGATGGAGACCTGTAGTCTCTGCCTAACCTCTGTAGGGTTAGGCAGAGACCACAGATCTCTATCCGCTACGACCCCGACACACTCTCCTTGCTTCCTTCACACTCATACATATTTTCATCAATCCTTCCTCTCACATTCATTGTAGCGGAACGGCTCTCCGTTCGTCGCTTCTCGCCCTCGTGGGAATCAGCACGTGACGGGTCGCGATTAAGTATATTAAGATACTATATGGACAGTCAAAAGTTTTACTTAGCTAAGTGTTTGGCGTTGTGTATAGTGGTTGGTGGGTGGAGAGTTGATGGCCGATTTTCGGTAAGTTTTTGGTTTAAGTTCCAAATAAATCCACTAAACCCAACGGAAAAACACACATTATTAATTTTCTGTTATTGTTTTGCTTGTCGCGGATCTTAGCTAAGTAAAACTTTTGACTGTCCATATAGTGATGGATTTCCGCAAAGTAACGCCTGACTCCATTAATAATATATTAAGATACGTCATAGTTAATCCCACGAGCCGCAAGGGAGGATGGAGGTGAGCCCCAGCAGAGCCCCGCATGCTGAGGTAAGGCACTGTTGTACCCAGGGGAGCCCGATCCCGGGACGGTCGGCACACTTGCGATCTTGAGACTAAACAGATCGATATATAAACATCACTAAAGATATATCATGTGCGATTAAATAATTTTATAAATCTGATTGTTTTTCAAACTTTTATTATATACGGTAAATAGAGACACATTTTACTGCATTATACATTGAGGGTAATGAATTGGGATGTCCTGCTTTATTCACGAGTGATGGTAACTGTAGTGAGAAACCGTGTTCCGTGGTTTATTAAGTGAGGTCAGATGTTATCGCACGTGGTCACATACTAATGGTAAACACGTAAAGGTAATTCGTTTTGATGTATGGAGCACGCGTCGAGGGGAAATTTAACTGAGAAAGCGTGTGGGGAATTTTACTTTCTTCAACTTTTTCGCTGCTTGACTTTTATTTCTTTTGACGCTTTAACTTCGTTGATTAAGGATCACATATTATGGTGTATGCGGTTTGTAGATTAAAAAAAAGATTTTTCTTGTATTTGTATATATTTAACATACATATCGTCATGCCTGTGTCTCTGTAGTTAGGTAGAGATCAGATCCGCTACGATCTCCATCCGCTACGATCCCAACACACCTTCCTTGCTACCTTTACACTCATCCATCTTTTCATCTATCCTTCCTCTCACATTTATCGTAGAACACGGCTCTCCGTTCGTCGCTTCTCGCCCTTGTGGGAATCAGGACATGACGGGTGGTGAGCCACGTCGCCGTCATTTTTTGACGAATTAGGTATATTAAGATACGTCATAGTGAATTCCAGGAGCCGCAAGGGAGGATGGAGGTCAGCCCCAGCAGAGCCCCGGATGCTGAAGTAAGGCACTATATAAGAAAAAATACTTTAAAATAAATTAAATAAGCTTCGGTTTTCTGTTCATTGGTTTAATAGATTTCTTCAAAAATCGACGACCTAAATGGCTTAGTGTTGATTTTACTGCTTTCGGATTTAATGGTCGTGGGTTCGATTCCCGCATTGGGACTAATACGCTTACATAGCCTACAGGTATTAAGTAGGAGTCTGGATCTTCCACAAATCCGACAAAAGCGGATCCACTCCTCTAGAAGTCAGTAGGCCCGTACCTTAGTGGCACTTATATGGGCTGACACAAGTAACGTTTCTCGGATAAATATGATTCTAAATCAGCCAGATAGTCAAATTCATAATCTTCTTAGCAAGTGACGTAGAGAGTGAGACTCATAGAGTGGCGACTGCGTCTTGTGACGTTTGTCGGAGAGTCATCACCCGTTGAAGTTGATGTGTACTGAAATGGAGACTGCGTCTCGGCAAATATGTTTTTTGAATACAATTGCAATGCTCTCATATGAATTTTCTATATCTGGTACCTATTATTTTGTCGAAGTGAAAAGCCAATGAGTTAGTGGGTCGCCTTATAGTAAGCATTATCACTGCCAATAAAGATATGCAGTAGGTACCTACTGAGGGCACTGCGTATTTTCATATGTTGGGTGAGAGCTTTTTAATGGCGTGACACTACTGTAAGGGTTATTTATATTGTTCGTTTTATTTTTTCTTTTTAATTGTGTTATATTAATATATATAATAATAAACGATTTATTAATGCTTTCATTCAATCATTTTGTTTATTTCTTTTAATTCAATCGTTCACACTCATTCATTCTTTTATTTATTGACACATTCGTTCTTCATTTATTCATTCAACATGAATATATTCTCTCATTCATTCATTTATTCACGCATTCCCTAAATTAATCATTGATTCATACATTCACCAATTTATTCATTCATTCTTTATTCATTCGCAGCAGATGTGTAGCCTTACGTAAAATAAGGATGTGAAAAAAGGGAAGGAAAAAGAAAGGAGTGGGAATGGGAGAAGGAAATAAAGGACGGGGAAATTAATTGGGCCCCTGTATAGTGCAGTGGCACTGATCGCACAAAACGCGGTAACACAGTAAAATGTTATTACTTAACATCGATATTCTATTATGGTAAGGTCGAGTCAGCTGATTTATGTAACTATTGTTCTAACAGTATAGAAGTCACAAGGGCTTCTGCTTTGTTCTTTCGTTCTAATCTCAAACGGTGTGATCGCTTACAAAAGCCACGTGTAACGCCCCAATTCCTCAAAAACAAAATGCCGATTTGATTGCGTTGGGGCGCCACGCGATTTCTCTATTAACTTACATTAACTACATGTGGATTTATTTCGATTTAATCACTTGTAACTTAGGAGAAATGTAAATAAATTGCCGGCTTTTTGGTGCCCAGTAGGTCAGGCAAATATGTTCTCGAGTTATTTAACTACAATCCGAAGTGTATTCCCTGTAGAATTCACCTGGAATATTCATTATATATATAATATTCGTTGGAGCAAACGAGTGCTGGAGTGGAGACCGCGTCTCGGTAAACGTAGTGTGGGATGCCCCCCGGCTAGACGGTGCGACGATTTGCGCAGGGCGGCTGGCAGAAACTGGATGCGTGTAGCCGATGATCGGGCTAGGTGGCGCTCCATGGGGGAGGCCTTTTCCAGCGGTGGACTGCCGCAGGCTGTTGATGATGATGATTCATGATATAAACTCATAGCCTGCCAATAGTATTTACAAGGCCTTAAGTAAAATAAAATGAAAATAACTTTTACTATTCATTAATCTATGTAAATATATAATATATCAAAACGGTTTGAAATTGGATTATATATTTTTTTAAATATTTTTGTATATATATATATATATATATATATATATATATATATATATATATATATATATATATATATATATATATATATATATATATATATATATATATATATATATATATACTGAGTTTTAATAAACTTATATATTATAGGCTAGGTTGTAATATGTAAAAATTACTTGTGACATTTGTACACGCTAATTTCTGAAACTGTCAGATAAATTTCAATGACATTTTTTGAGTGTATAAGGTTGGTTTTAGGTTGAAAGATAAGAGACTTTTGGACCCGGTAGGTGGCGGTGTTTTAGAGATCTAATTTTTTAAATTATTTTCCAGATTCCACATATACAAAACTACACACGAACCTGAATTTTCATTCCCCTACTTCCCGGTGCTGTCTGTGGAAATCATCAGCCCAGGTGTAGTAACTAGTAAATTCATTGGTTAAAAAATGGTAAATATTTTTGATATGAGATAAACTTGTATAAAAAAGGTATTGTATTGTTATTCTTATGATTTATTTTCAATATAAAATAAGGAACAAAAATAGAACTGTTGTTCCTTGCCCATTATTCCTCATCATGTATTTTTTTCTATAGCCCATATATGTATAGCTACCGTATGTGGTCCTTCCTATTTCATAATTAATTTAACTTAAAATTTTAGGAGGAATGAATATTAACCTACCACGCTAGTTCAAGACCGATTGGTGGGGCATCCAGAATCGGAATAAATACCTGTAGGCCATACATATACATATATATCCTTTATTCAGTAATCGACTCTCCGTCTTTTGACTCTGAAAGCAGTAGCTTCACCACTGAGCCAATTGTACGAAATATTTTAAAATGAAAAATATAATTTCTTGCATAATTTATGACGTAAATTGAAATTAACTGATGTTATCGTAATTTTCTTTTAAGTTTTTCGTTGAACATTGTACGAGGCGAGAGAAATGAATATTTTGGTCTTACCTTGACGCCTCGCTGTCTCTGAAAGATTTCGTACACAGAGTAATTTTGGTATAGAGGCAGAGGAATTATTTTAAATGTACTTATGAGCTATGAAATTTTTTTGAGTACGTACCAAAATTGTCATTATCAGCACTATCTACACAATTTCCACTAGGGAGGTTAGATGAAAGGAGACTTCGACTTGAACTGTATCCATGACCAGATACGGAGCGAGGGATGAATGTTGTCAAACAATCTATGCTAGGACAGCGCCGCTACTCTGGAATATAATATATAATGGAATATAAGAACTAAGAAAAATAATATAATGAGTTCAATTAAATAATAAAATTAGTTTTCTGCAATTAAATAATTATTTGTTGTAATGTAATTAACATTTACTAAGACCGTTAGTAAAAACCGAGACGTAGCTGGCGGGATCCAGCTGAATAATCAATGCAGTGGTTACTATAGTATTGTTATAAGCTATTTCTCTAATTTATCTTAGATATCTAAATGTAGTATTTAATTTTATTTTCACCGTATTTAATTGTATTTGCATCGTATTGTAAAGGACAAAATAAAAGTATATATTCTATTCTATATATAAGCTATGCTAATATAAAAGGCTAATGTAAAAGATTTTATTTTTACGCGAAGGCGTAGAAATAAAACCTGTCGAGTTAAAGAGTTTCGGTATTTTTGACCAATTGTCATTTTGGACACAATTTTTCCTTCGTTATATGTTAAATAGTGAGTTTCATCAAGTCTCTAGTGCTAATGGGACATATTTGATATATTTTCAACTTTAACACGATCTTTTGCATAACATTTTCTTCATCTTCACGAGTATTCATAAATCTTAGTTCTCTATTTAATATTTATATGAATGATTTACGGGTGTATATTCCTATCTAGTAGGTTATATGTAGGCTGTGAAAATATGTGATCTCTATATTTGAGTGTTCTGTGCAAAACCTTCCATGCATGTTATGTTCATATCACTAGCGTGCTGTTACTCGCTGAAGGCTGAAAACTGAAAAAAAAAAAACATGGCCACGTCGGCACTTGTCTGCCAAGTTGTACGAGCTTGGCACTTAGATTAGTTTTCAAGTTCTGCTACACTTTCTAAAGTTTTACGGCGCGGGGTCGAACGTAAAAAACGAAATCGCCTTTGGATAGTCTTTTTGGGCTGTTTTTCTTTCTTTTGTACATTTTGTTGATGTTGTAAGATTTGTTTTTGTAGCTCATTTGTAAAAATACATACGTACATATTTCAATGCGACTACGTTTAAAGAAGCAAAAGATCAATTGGTAAGGATTACGCTCATGATCAAAGGTCGTCGTTTCGATTTTAAAATTGGATTATAGATGTGAACTTTACTTTTCTAATACAAGCATTATTAGCTTTGTTGGAATGGTTAACAAGAATTCTAGTTATATACCTTTTTTGTTTGAAAACAAAATATATTAATTACATTATACACATATTTACACACCTAGTTTCATCACATTTGACTCAGTGGTGAAGTTACCACTTTAGGGATCGATGTTTGCGAGTTCGATCCCTGATTCGATATGTATGGCCCACAGATATTTATTTCGAGTGATTTGTCAATCCGCTTAGACAAGCGTGGTGGAATAATTTTTATTATTCCAGAAATAGGAGGGCTCATGTCCAGCTGTGGGATACATACGGGCCGTGGAAAGAAAAAATAATGCATATAAATATTTATTAAAATATGTAATAAGGTTTGGCACGTTTCAATTTGCTTTGGACTGTATCGTGTGTAGAAGCCACGGGTTGTCTATGTCCGCTCGGTATAGACAATATAGAACAGGGCAGAGAGTGCGGTAATGAATCAGATGTGTATCGGGCGACGTGTGAGAACATACGGCCAAAATACACGCCGTAAATATTGGCTCGCGTGAGTTGGCACACGGGCTAAGAAATGTGTAGAAAAGGCTTTCACAAAATATTACATCAAAAGTTTACTTACATCATTTTTTATTATAAAATAGTCTCCGATTCGTCAGAAAATATAACCTATATATTAAATTTTATGCTTTTGTCAAATCGATATTTTATCGCTAGATGATAGTAACGCAACGTTTAAACTGTTGAAAATTTCCTGCCACTAGCAAACGAGGTTATCTGGTTAAGTTTACATAAGCATATCATTTTTATACACTGCCAGTGCATGAAAATGATATTGCTATTAAAAGTAACATGTAGGTTTTTTGATTTGGGTATTATTTCTTTTACTAGCAGAGAAGTCAACGAGCATGTGGGTCACCTGGTGGTAAAGGATCACCGCTGCCCATAGATACACACAATACCGGAAGCGTCTTAAAGCATTGCCGGCTTTTAATGAACACATACGCTCTTTTCTTAAATGCCCCTACGTCATAATCACGTGAGAATGCCGCAGGTGGTAAATTGTTCCACATTTGCAAAGTTCAATGCGGTAAATTGTGACTAAATCACAGGTGGTAGACGCTTTCCAGATAGATGATGGAACCTAGTTTTATGGTGCGTAGTATGATGGTGGTGGTAGACACTCAGCTATCCAGATAAATGATGGGGATGGAACCTTTTTCTGTGACGCGTAATGCGAACGTGAAACTGCGTGGTTGATAGGTGATTAAAATTCTCAGGACAATATTGTGTAGGGATCAGTTGTGAATTGTATTCGTCCTACCTATGCGATGCATAGATCTGTGGAAAATTCGTGCACACGAGACCCGCCCCGAGCGCTCGAAATAAAAGTTAAAGCCGGCGAGCGATAAGCGCCGAAATTTTCAATGTTTCCCCGCTCCGCGTAGTTAGCCTTGCACGTACATAATTGTACTGCTCGCTTATACTGCACACACGATCCCACTGAGTCGAGTACGAAATAAACGTAAAAATGGATGTGGTATTCTTCACAACCCACATCCACATTCGCAAGGTAAATTGGAAAAAAAAGGAATGTGGATGGAAGGGTCGGTAGAGGAATACCACGAAAAACATACCTTGACCAAATTGCTGAACTTTTTAAGAAAGGCCAGGTCAAGAGTACCTTCAACCTTGCATGAGGAGAGTAATGAGTGTGGAGGAAGCACGGGAAGTATGCCGAGATCGTAGCAGTTGGAGATTTGTGATCTCTGCCTACCCCTGTGACGATATGTATGTATGTATGTATTCTTCACAATTTTAATAATTTATTAATAACATCATCATTAACGGCCTGCGGCGGTCCACTGCTTACCTCCCTCTCTCAAGAAGTACCACAAATGATAAGTGTTGTCTTCTGTGAAATATAATAGGAATTATATTCTCAAAACTGGGAACAAAAAATACAATAAAAATAATTATAACGTAAATAAATTTACAAAATAAATTATATAGTCAATACATTTGAGCTTCAAATTTGAGTCAATTTATTTTTCAGATAAAAGAAAAAGGAAAAAAATGGCGACAAACATTAAATACATAAAACACATAAGACCTCATTTTTCAAGTCAACCATAGCTAACTTTTGGCTCTATCTCTCTATCTAATCTGTTCATTTGGCTCTATGTTTGAAGAACTAAATTCACTGTTTACGTAAGAACTTTGATATAACAGATGTCCATAACTAGTTGTTAGCATGTAGAACAGGTAATAGTGTAAAAAACGAAACCCTCTCTTTGTTAACGTTCGCGCATGATGGTGCAAAACAAAAAGTGGGTAGTGCACGTACAACTGGGCTCGTTTAAAGCTCATTCACACGACAAACCCCCGGCGCTCGCACGCGGGAGTTTTTACATCGTTTAGCTATTTGAAGCCAAGCTAAATACCCACCTAAATGCGGCAAACTATTCTGTTTGAAGACTACCTATTAAAATACAAGTAATATAAAAAAAACATTTAAGTCGATTCCTGCTTTTTTCGAGCGATCTACACGTTTCGCCACTGTCTACACACTTTATTTCTTAATTTATATCTTGCTAAATCCTACTAATATTATAAATGCGAAAGTTTGTGAGTATGGATGTATGTTTGTTACCCTTTCACGAAAAAACTACTGGACGGATTTGGATGAAACTTTACAGTAATATAGGTTATACATCGGAATAACATATAGGCTACAATTTGTAATGATTTTATGTAATTTTAACGATTTTATACAATTATATAATTTTATACAAATATAATTTTAACGATATACGTTATATTACGACCAAAATTGTCCAAAATTGATCAAAATGTCAAAGTCAAAGTAAAAAAATATAAATTTATTTAAAATGATCTGTCACGAAACAATGTGACAGACCAAATTCCACGCGAGCGAAGCCGCGGGCAAAAGCTAGTATTTTATATAAGTGCCTTTTTTCTTAAACAAATCAATGTTTTTTCTGAAATTAAAAAGACATTAATGAAATTTAATTAATTAATTAATATTTCAAAAAAAAAAGTGTAATAACATCAAGTGTCATCCACTACAAGTTTAAAAAATTGTATTTGAACTTGAGTGAATGATTAAAAAGTATTTTATTATGGATTTAAAATTTCAACTTTATATATAAATATATATAGGCAGAGTGTGAACTAATAGTAGGAATTGAAAAAAAAAACTACTTTCTTCTTGTAAAGGTATATAATATAAAGTTTTTAGTAGCCCAGTAGTCAAAGCTAACGGCTCGTGTTTACAGTTGTTTTATTTTGTTTGTTTTTTAAGTTAATGTTCAAGTAATAACTTTTGTTAATAAATAAAACTATATCAATTATACATTTATAATAGAAAAGCACGTCGTGCATACACTAGTTGTAAATAATTGATGTTATGGTCTTATCACTAGAAGTCTTCTAGAGAACTGCGTATCAAACTATTTATGGATTAATAAAAAGAAAAGGATTTGGTGTACTATCATAAAGATAAACACAATAGTTTTCTTTTCAATACGTATATCAGTTTTGTCGTATTAATTTTTCGCCAATTTTTAAACTACATGTTAAAGATGAGAAAAGCAGTGCGTAAATTGTTAGGAAACATCACACACACATACACACACACACACACACACTTAAAGACACGCTATTCCTGTGTTAGAAAATAGATTATTAAGTTATAATAGTATATAATGATAAATAATAGTATAGACTTTGTAATTCCCCAAGTTACTATAGCGTGCCAGCCGGACTGCTATGGCGACACACGGGATTTTTAGGGGGTTTTTTCTTCTACATAATGAAATTTATCCAAATTAAATTAATTTATTTGTCTATTCACTGTACATTTATATCTTATTCATGCTTTATTCACAGTTTATCAATTTACATTTTACATTTTATATCTTAATTTCTTATGCCGGAAGGGTGACATGTCTATAAAAAGACGTCAGTCGAACTAATCTTTTTTGTTTTTATAAAACAATTTCTTTTTTATTTTATATTTTAAAATTACGAATTTAAATAGAAGTAATATAATATAAAAGGATATAATATATTCAAATAAAAAGTTTTATTGTATTAGTGATACAATTATCAATGTATCACCACAGTACCTTTCAAGTAATTTCGCGAAGTTGTAAAGTCTTTAATGTTTTACAACGTAAAAACCATAAAAAATAGGGTATAAGTGCAATTACAATTGTGAGATTTAAAATCTCCAAATATACCGAAATCCAACTAAAAATTTATCACATAACATGTATTTTAGTGTGGATACTAAATATTTATATAAAAACACTTTTTCCTGGGACTTAGGTATGCTTTAGAAAGCTAACAATACATTACAGTAATAGCAATAAACGGTCAGACGTATATATTCCTTTGTGCGAACTAACCATTAAAGACAATAGACAGCACTACCTGGGTTTTACCATTCCACACGTCGTGTTTCGAAGAAGCGATTATTCCGATCCATTGGTAACAATAGATGGCTTAACTTGCATACGGTCTCAGTGCGTGTACATGTAAAAGTGGGATGACTAATTATTATATTAATATTAGTTCACTCTCCCTATATATCTCCCTACATACTCACTTATATATATATATATATATATATATATATATATATATATATATATATATATATATATATATATATATATATATATATATATATATATATATATATATATATATATATATACATTATTTTCACTCAAGTTCAAATAAATTTATGTTATTACAGTTTTTTCAAATATTAATTCATTATTTAAATTTAATTAATTAATTGTAGTTATATAAGTGCGAAAAAAATTATTTATTTTTTTATTAATTGTAATTATTTATTAAAAAGTGTATTTGTAATTATTTTTTTATGATATAATTACAAATACACTTGTATTTGTAATTATTTCATAAAAAGTGTATTTGTATTTTTTTAATAAAAATTGTAAATGTAATTATTTAATCAAAATGTGGGCGCCAAAAACAAACTTGCAAAACAAAGTGCAAAAGAGGGGCCTATCATGGAGCGAAGTAAAGCGTATGACCTCCGACCGGTCGAGATGGAGAAACGTCGTGTCTGCCCTATGCCTCATCAGGGGGACTTAGGACTCAGAGAGAGCTATTATATAAAAATAAACTAAAATAAGATTTTTCTTTGTTGATCTAAGTCGGAATTGACTTTATTTTTTTATATTACTTGTTTACAGTTAGAACGTTTTAATTAATACGTTTATTGCGTTGCCATTTTTCAAAGATCTCTCAGGCAGTGCTATGAGATAAATGATAATCTTTAAATAAGCTTTACTGTAGTGTAGTAGTAAGATAATCAATATCATAGAAAACATCATTTTTATGGGATAGGGAAGCAAACGAACAAATGTGTTGATGGAAAGCAATCCACGCCAAAATAGGTGTGGAACTAGCTAACATTAGAAGTATTCTCGAATTGATGCAACATTGGAACCTTCAAAGAGCAATGAGGTACAGAATACCTATCTATAGATTATTAATGGAGTCAGGCGTTACTTTGCAGAAATCCATCACTATGTGGACAGTCAAAAGTTTTACTTAGCTAATAAATCCACTTCATCCAGCACAAAAAACACACATTATTAATTTTCTGTTATTGTTTTGCTTGTCGCGGATCTTAGCTTAGTAAAACTTTTGACTATCCACCTATCTGTAGTGTTGTACATTACGAAAGTTTCATCCTCACCGTTTAGATGGATCGCAATTCGTACGATGCCTTTTTCCCGAAACTTATTTCCACGCATCACTGACTTGTGGAACCACTTATCTCCCTCTAGCGGTGTTTCCGACACGACATTGGAACATTTAAAAAACGCGCCTAAACATTTTTCAAAGGCTTACAATGCTTCTGCAATATTTTTGGTATTGCAAATGTCTTTGGATGGCGTTGATTGTTTTCCATCAAGTCACATGCCTGCTCGTTTGCCTTTATATCTCATAAAAGAACAGTGATGTTTATCGGTGATGTAGATTGCTATCGATCAGGTGACATGCTTGCACGTTTTCTTTTTTTTCTTTTCTTTGATGGCAATTAGTTACAACTATTATGCCAGTGTCAAGTAAAATACAATAATATCAAATCCTTTGAAATGTTTCAAGTCAGCTTATCACGTTACGTCTTGATTAAATGGTGGCAATTTTATCAAAAACCTTCCATGTACTTTTTCAGTTAACTTAAAAAGTTACGATACACGCATTTATTTCATATAACTTCTCTTATACACCTTCATCAAACTATATTATATAATACGCCACCACAATTAAATAATGTAACTGATAATGATATAAGATTATGAAAATGAAATAAAAACACAACGTCACTTTCCCGCCCACTTACATGTTGGCGGGAAAAGTCCGCTTGCATGTTTTCTATTACATAAAAATAGCATAATTTTTAGAATGGATTCATGAATTACAAATATACGCTATTTGTCTTTTATTATATATACGATTTTTTTTTGGATTCTAACGCTTTTAGTATTTGGGTTTTCGCCATGTCATGCCGTCAACCATTAAACCTATAGGCACACCATAAGCCTGAAGTTTACTACGAAACACACGAATTCGGAAGTTGAGATAAGGGCATTAATGGATTGGCTGACATAAATGTGACGTCACTACACATATTTCAAACGTCGCATGTTGAAAGTATCAAGTTAAGTAAGGTCCACGAATGCTATTTCGTAGTGTGTGAGGAGAGTTCCGCATAAACTGGGCCTGGTCTATGGTGGGTTATCAGATAGTTTAAGGGTTACGTTTAGGCAACTATGCGTGGTCCGGCTCACGCGTTAAGGGCGAGATTACAATCGAATGTATTAGCATTTTTCGGCAGTACGTGTTTTCGGTTCTAGGTTGTGTGTCTTTGAGGTCATGTGTTAAAGTTGTCGGGCCACACGCGAGCCTTACGCTGGCCTTTATTACTTCTTAGCAAGCCACAAAAAACACAAATGTCACACCTTTCTTAATTTATATTTCATGAAAAAATATTTTTTCAATTTTTTAATTAGAAATAATAATAATAATTTTTTTATGGGATAGGAAGGCAAACGAGCAGGCGTGTCACCTGATGGAAAGCAATCAACGCCGCCCATAGACATCCGCAGTGCCATAGGTAGTGCGGAAGCGTTGCCGACCTTTAAGGAAAGTGTCATTATGGAAGTGAGAATGAGAGGGGGTGGCGGAAAGGGAGAGGGTGGGACAAGAGGGAGGAGGAGAGAGGGACATGAAGGATCGCGATTATCAGACTTCAGCCAGCGGTTCTTTAGGCTCTTTCATTTGATAACAAACTGGTTGTTTTCTTCGTGACTATCATGGTGATTTTCTTGGGAATTTAGTGCAGTGTTTTCCCGTTGCGTTCTGCACTAGACGTCTTTTTGGAGTAATTTTGGCCCCAAGGCTCGTTGAAGCTTTTTCCTACCGGTTTCCCAGTCGGGTGTATGGTTATACCGCCATTGCTCGGCAGCCAGAGCCTCGTCTGTTATCTAGCAGGGAGCACCCGATACCCGCTTGGGTACCACCGCCGAAACGCGTGCAGATGTGGTTGACTTGGGCCGGTTAAGATGTTATTACCGTTCTCCTCTTACTCCCCTTACTTGGTAGATATAGATAATGGAATATATACTTACGAGTATTATTTTCATAATTTCATTATATTGAGTAAAAAATCAGTTAGTTCTTCTCAACTATCCTAGCAGTTAGTGTTTTATTTAATAAACATACAAAAACAATATGGCGTCAGGTGTGGGGTTCTCACGTATACGAAGAATTATATACATATATATAAAGATGTGAAAATGTGGTGTGGGACTGTTAGATGAAGCGACGATCTGTGCAAGGCCGTTGGCGGAGACTGTATGCTGTGACAATGCTATGACTGTGTAGTCGAAGATCGGGTTAAGTGGCGAGCCTTGAGTGAGGCCTATGTCCAGCAGTGGACTGCCGCAGGCTGTTGATATAAAGATGACGATGATGAAGATGAAGACGTGGTGTGGACCTGTAAGATGGAGCGACGATCTGCGTAAGGCGGCTGGCAGAGACTGGATGCGTGTAGCCGAATATCGGGCTAGGTGGCGAGCCTTGAATGAAGCCTATGTCCAGCGGTGGACTGCCGCAGGCTGTTGATGATATTAAGATGAGAAGACGTGGTGTGGACCTGTTAGATGGAGCGACGATCCGCGCAAGGCGGTTGGCAGAGACTGTATGCGTGTAGTCGAAGATCGGGCTAGGTGGCGAGCCTTGAGTGATGCCTATGTCCAGCAGTGGACTGCCGCAGGCTGTTGATATAAAGATGAGAAGACGTGGTGGGACCTGTAAGATGGAGCGACGATCTGCGCAAGGCGGTTGGCAGAGACTGTATGCGTGCAGTCGAAGATCGGGCTAGGTAGCGTGCTTTGAGTGAGGCCTATGTCCAGCTGTGGACTGCCGCGGGCTGATATTGATATAAAGATGTGTATAGATTATTTTTATTCTTATTGACAAATATATTGCCTTCAATTATTCAAATGTTACCATTGCCCAAAGTTACAATTTATTGCCTGGCCGTTACACGAAGCGGGAACAATTAACTGTCATAAACGCAACACGAGTTCAAGGGAGGCGTTTAAACTGTCGCTTAAACTACAGTTTAACCTTGCGTTATTGTTTTGCGTTAATTGCGGGCGGTTTGGTGCTAAGGGTAATATATCACTGATGATGCATGGATTTTAAACTTTTAGCTGAGTGGATTTAATAAGTAACTTTGAAATCAAAGGTCTTGTTTCAATGATTATCACTTTTTTTACAGCTCGTATATGTTATTTAATTCGAAGATGTTAATGCTGGTAGCTTTAACAGCTTTATCGAATACTGGGCAAATCCTATATGTCTCGACTCTGAATAAATATCTGTAGGCCAAAAATATTTTTAACCCTATATTATGCTTTCAGTGTCTTCTCAAGTAGGTACTATAATGTGCTAGTCGTACTGCTATGGCGCCACACTGGATCTTTAGGAGGTTTTATCTTCGATAAAAATGAAATTCTTGCAAGTGAAATTAATTTATTTTTCTGTTCACTGTACATTTATATCTTATTCACACTTTATCGATATTATTTATTTGTGCAAGGAAAGGCGATATGTCACATCTGAGAAGTCAGGCGATTGGATATCTTTATTTTTATAAAACAATTTATTTATTCTTTATTATATTTCGAAAATTACGAACGTAAAAAGAAGTAATATTATATTCAAATAAAAAGTTTTAGTATAATACGTTAGTGATATATTTATCAATGTATCACTACAGTACTTACAAAAAAGATGTTCTCTCATAAAAATTCCTAAAAAATAATTTTCATACTATCTGTTGACGTTTTCCTAGCTCATTTCAGAAGAATTAAATACTTTATTATGTCCCAAAGGTATTTGAGAAGGAATTAAGTGCTTAAGTTTCTCGTCGGAATGCTTCCTTGGCCAACGTGAAAAAGGTGCAATCTCGTTCTAGGCTCTCTATGTTAATCTCGTCTTTACCATCATCAAGGCATTATAGCCGCGGGTGGGCCTTAACCTGGTTTAGTAAATTTTTCCAGTTGGATCTTAATTTGGCTTTTTCTCTCCAGCACCTCGCATTGATTGCCTTTAAGTCGTCCTTGACTTCATCTAGCCATTTGAGCTTAGGCCTTCCGCGGCTTCTACGATCATCTGGTGCCATCTCGTCTCCAGTCACAAAGTTTGATTCTCAAAATGTGAGTTTGAGTCTCAAAATCACATATTGAGAATCAAAGGTTATCAGTAAAAATAAATAAGATATCGAATCCCGGTGCCATGGCTTAGAAATTTAGTGCGAAGGCCATTGAGTCGAGAGGTTGTCAGTATACCATAAATACAGTATGCACGTAAGGGTTTCACTATTACGTGACCTAAATGTGAATTAATACACACTTTATATTAACACGAAATTGGTGGTTCTACTAATGGAGCTAATTTGTCCACTCACGCCAGGGTATTTTTATTTTGTATAAAAACATACATCACAGTTTATAAGTATTTAAAGTTGATTGTAGTAGTTTTTTGTGGTCCATACTGTAGTATAGGCATAATTAATGACAATTAATGGAGTCAGGCTTTACTTTGCCGAAATCTATCACTATGTGGACAGTCAAAAGTTTTACCTAGCTAAGATCCGCGACAAGCAAAACAATAACAAAAAAATAATAATGTGTGTTTTCCAAATCCAGCACAATAAAACTATATGTTTATGTGTATGTTTATTAATGTTGTATTTTTGTTAGTTTTTTATAATTTTGACATACTTTGATACAATTGCTGAAGTTTTTAAGAAAGGGTAGGGTACTTAGAAACCCTTAACCGGCGGGCTTGCATGAGGAGAGTAATGAGTGTGGAGGAAGCAAGGAAAGTATGCCGAGATCGTAGTAGACAGAGATCTGTGGCCTCTGCCTAGCCCTACGGGAAACAGGCGAGACGATATGTATGTATCATTTTAAAGTTTGTTAATTTCTGTTTCGTTTTTTTTTTAATTTATGTTTTTATTAGTTGTTTATATTAGTTATTATTATTTATATTAGTTATATTAGTTTATTATTTGTATTAGTTTATATTATTTATATTAGTTGTTTATAGTGCGTCACTATTAATACGTTCAGTGGCGAAGCTACTGCCTTCGCAATCATTGTTTACGGATTTGATTTCAGATCATTCGGTTAAAAATTAAATAAAAAAAAATAGTTTGGGTACCCCACCAATCCGTATTGAACAAAATAGTGGATTAACGTATTCGTAATGAAGTGGGAAGGATGGTGTCAGAAGTCAAGAAGAAAAAACGTTTATTCTCACTTCTCAATTTGATACTACCTAACGCATCCTTATAAAGGGTATCCGATTGTTTACTTTGTATTTAGAGTTATAGTGGGATAAATAGATAGATTTTTAATTGTATACCAGAAACAAAGTTATAGAGTTATTGATTATATAATATTCACATATAAAGGGCAGTCTTAGCGATTTCTTACAGCCAACCATGCGTACATCACATACATATTTACCACAAACGATACACTACTTTTATACGTGAAGTAAATATGGTATTATAAACATTTTTTAAACTGTGAAAGGGAAAATCAGTTTTTTGTTGTTCCTATAAAACTAAATTATACGGAATTACAAATTTTTTGTATTCAGGCCAACGATATATGTACTGGAGAAAAAAAATATACGCTAGTGCTGGGAGTAAATATCGATATAAAAAAGAAAAAAGCTCTAAAAGCTGGGAGTAAATATCGATATAAAAAAGAAAAATAAATGATTCAATGATGTCAAATTTTTTTATTGTATATTCGGATCAGAAAAAATACTGCGCCGAATGGTCTGAGTCTCACAGCTCTACGACCGTTATAAAATTTTGTACAGCGTTGAATCTGACTGTTTTTGAGAGATCAGAAAATAATTTTTTCAGGAATCTTAAGTATTTTTGGCTCTGGTGGTAAGTTTTCATTTTGTGGTTTACTACGTTTTCGCTTTTTCACCTCGATATGTATCTACTGCATGCAATATGACAATTTTATGAGAACGAAAAAAACAAAAAGTAATTTCTAAGAAATTTAAATAAAATTTTTCCATTCAAAACAGTCCTTTAGCGTATTATCTTCACAATTACATATGGATTGTCCGAAAAAGCTTAGTTTTTTTGTGCCGGTCCAAACACCCTTGTTTGTGTTGCAAGCCCGCCGCTGGGTTACCTTACAATGTGTGTGCGTAGGTAATTTTTATTGCTCACGTTGTAAAATACATTCATTAGTGAAATATTGAATACTGTACCGTAATACCACGTTTGCTGTCTACCTGTGGCCTTTATGTGGGGTGTTGTAAAATAATTCGTGTGCAACTAAGGAAGTCAAATGTTTATTTTGTAATTATTCGTAATATAATATACATTTGTATGTAATGTTATCTTTTATATTAATATTATCACTCAGCTTCAATATTACCATTTTACAATGCAGTAATTTACAAAAAAAAAATTACGTGTAGTATCATTAAATCTATAAAAATTATAAAGAATATTTCTTTGTATGTTTAGCCTTTATGCTTTTCTTACGTTCGCAGAGCGTTCTTTTACGTTCGCAATGGTTCCCGTCTCAAAAACTATACACTTTTTATATTTAAATAAAAACAAACACTTTTTTCTTTACGTAATATTGCAACGCATACCGCATACAGCTAGAAAAAAAATAATCTTTATTTTGTCTGCCATCCTATACCTATACAAAATTCTTAAAATTAGTTTATAAGTGTAATGTAACTTTGTAATGGTAGAGCCATGCTGCAGCGAATACTTTGTCAAGAATGGCATATTAATTGTCTCTAGTATGAATGGGTCGGCTCGCCCGGGGAAGTACTACAATCTCGCAGAAGCTAGGCGTCTTAATGGTAGTTTGGCTACCGCGCCTCGTCCGGTAAGCGGTTGAGTTCTGGAAGCCTAATCTCCCTCCCCTCTTCCCCCCTCCTCCCATGACACTTTCCTTAAAGGCTGGCAACCCTTCTGCACTACCTATGGCATTGCGGATGTTTATGGGCGGCGTTGGTTGCTTTCCATCAGGTGATACGCCTGCTCGTTTGCCTTCCTATCTCATAAAAAAGTAATAAATGTTGAATATGTTATCTTAACTAATATATTATATGAACCTTATTAGGTCTTGTGACATATGTGCCTCCTCTATTTTTCAACTAGGATAACGTTTGGACATAAAGAAGTTAGTATGAAAAAAAATGCAAGACCTGAGCAGACTGACCTCTGTAAGCAATACTTGTTCATGTATAAAGTGACGCATGTCAAAGTTTTTTGTTTATAGAAGAACAAACACACTAGTCTGTATCGGTAAGTGATCAACACCAAATGAGCTTTGGTGAACACATACGCTCGTCTCCAGAAGATTTAAATAAATAGTTCGCGTTATAGTATTTGCGAAGTTTTTTCAAATATTGTTTTTAGAAACAAGTAGTTCTATACTTAGAGGACATAACTAGATTCGCTTGTTAACTACCGAAGTTAGAACTACTTCATATAATTTACTCGTGATCAGTCGTTAGAACTCTCAGTTACGTAAAATATTGTACAGTGAATCATAACCAACGAACAAAAATCATAGTTTTTCATCATCACAATACACGCATTTATTTCATATACACAACGTATACGCCTCGACTGAACTGTATTGTAGGTATAATATGCCATTACTATTAAATAATATAACTGATAATAACATAAGAATATTATTATTTACTTTAAGCCTGAATTGTCTCACTCCTTCTTGCCTTTAAGCCTAAATTGTCTCACGCAAAGGCCTCCTTTCGTTCTTTCCAGGTCCCCCTCTCTAACATAAGATTATTATAATGGAATAAAAACACGTCACCAACGTAAGTTGGCGGGAAAAGTCATAAATCAAGATTTGATGGTGTTGATACAATAAATTATAAATTTGCAGATTACAGACAAGAAATTGGCGTCCATAGACCAAAGTCCAAAATATGTGGCAGAGTATTGATCACGTAAGCTATTCTAATAAGGGCTACGGAACTGTTACGGGCTGTGATTCATTAAGGGTGATATATCGGTTCGAATGGGCCGACAACTCGTTTTTTGATTCAAGATTAAAGAACGTTCAGGTTTAACAGACGTGTCCTTAACCGCCTCTCCATTTATGCCTAATAGCAAAACTTATAGCATGTTAAAAAATATTTTCATTGAAGTTTTATGTTACATCAACTATTTATAAAGTATTTGTTTCTAATTCTTGGTTTAAAAATATTGGTTTCTTTAAAAATAAATGAAATAAAAATAACAATTATAACCAAAATATGTATATATTAACATGATTAATGTGTATATGCTACTGGAAATACTACATTTCCTAGGAAATATATAAAGTGACGATCAAATTTACCTATTGATTTGGAAAATGTTATTTAAAAGAGATATTTCTTAAGATGTAGGTATATATCACCAAGAGGTGTTGATATTGACTTATTTCTAAGTGCTGCTTAGGAAATTTACTGAATTCTTAGGAAATTTGTATTATAACTATTTAACTCTGTAAATACATTTTTTGTTAGTTTGCTATTTTTTTTGATGGTTTTAATATATGCTATATGCAACTGCATGTGTTTCTATCCAAATAAAAAAAAAATTCAATATGTGTAATTATTAAGTCCATAAAAAGTTACTATATAGATTAAAATATTATAGGTAATATTGTTTTTTCATAAATGATTGATTTGCGTTTGATGCTATCTAACAGATAATCTTATAATGTATCCAATGGAATACTTTATATTTATCTCAAAAAATACTTCATTTATACATAAAATAAAAATTATTCTAACTATGAAATAAAATCAGCATTTTACTGTTCCTGTAAAATTAACTCACATGGACTTACGAACTTTCTTAAGGCCGACGATATAAATGATTTTTTGCCTAACGACCTTTCTCTATTGTTGTCTGTTCTATACCGCCGAATATGGATGTATCGCTATATTCGAATTTTCATAATACATTGCTGGCACGCGAGCCCAACACACGTGCCTTATCCACGACAAATGCAAATGAATAAGCTTCATGTTAAATGTTAAAGAGTGATGTAAAACTCCACAAATAAATAATAATTTTAAATATTAATTCCTTTGTGGAGTTCGTGTATTCTTAGGTTAAAGCTACAATATGTACATATATGATTATAATATACGTCTCTTTAATGTAGTGATAATGCATAAAATAACTTATTATATAATAATTATATACGACTACCACTTGGCTTAGTGGCTTGTAATTTTGATCCTTGCATCGCGATAAATATATGTATGGCCTTCAGATATTTATTCCGAGTCTGGTTACTCCGATTCTGGTGGAACACATATGGACTGTGAAATAAAAGTTATATAAATAAAATTGATTCAACTTAATATCACTAGTTTCTTGATAATATTCGCACATACCCTGAATATAAGGTAATGCAAATCACCAGTCGTTAGTAATTTATATTATTCATTTTCTATATTTTTTGGTGAAATATAATTATGTGATGAAAGTATATAATATTCTATGGTTCTAATCATAATTATTGGATTTCGAAAACTTGTTAAAATACGTACATCAAAATTGAAAATAAATCTATGAATTTGTAATTTGATAGATACAGATACGACTGGATAGTTATGATTTAAATATACTTTTCTTTTTATAATATGTAACGTTGATGACATTGGTCACTATTTTATACAGTTTTTGAATACCTCTTAGTTTCAATATTATTGAAAAAATTAAGTAAAAATGTAATATGTTTATATTCTAAAAAAAAATTGAATTTTTTTGTTTCTTTTTATGTTGACCTTAATTATTCTAAAAAAGAATCACCCTGTACAAACAATGTACACGGCGGCGCAAATTCGGGCGGGCCGTGCCAGGCCGCGCCGGCTCACCTGCATAATTGCCCGTCTGTCTTCACGTGTATGTGTGATTAGTAAATCTATCCCTCACGAAAAATGTTTCCAAACTTTCAACATTTCGACTTGTACATGTTTGTTTTTTTTTGGCAATTGCACCTTTTAAGACAGTTTTTTTTGTTAGGAATAGTTTAACGGCTTTGAGTTCAAGTCCTTTTGAACCCGTTTTGTAAGTTTATATAGTCAGCATGCCATGTCTTGATAAAATGTTGGTCATTCTACCAAAACCTTCTATGGACTTTTGTAGTCATCTTAAAAATCAGGATACACGTTTTTACTTCATATCAATCTACTTAAACGTCTTATTCGAACTATATTGTATAATACACCATAAAAAAATAAACAATATAACCGATAATAAAATAACATGAGATTATAAAAATGAAATAAAAACATAACACCATTGATGTAAGTTGGCGGAAAAAGTTTCAAGACAGATAAATAAAAAGATGTTATTTTACGAAAAATAAAACTGTTTTCGGCTACACGCATCCAGTCTCTAGCAGTCGCCTTGCGTACATCATCGCTCTAACTAGTAGTCACACACTACGTTTGCCGAGACGCGGTCTCCATTCCAGCACTCGTTTACTCCAACTCGGTTGTAGTGAAAAGATCGGGCTAGGTGGCGCGCCTTGAGTGAGGCCTATGTCCAGCAGTGGACTGCCGTGGGCTGATATTTACTGATTAAAAACTGTTTTAATATGGTCTTAAGAAAATTTAGACATAACAATGTAAATTTGTAATGTTATATTTAACATATAAATTTATCTCAACTTTATTTAAGGGAAGGGGTTTTTTCACAACATGGTGACAGTGGAGATATGTCATTGTCAATATTAATAATGCAATTTTTAGACATATTGCAATAAATGTCTTGTCAAAAACTTAAGTTTATGTTTGCCGTATAATGTAAAAAGAAAAAATTATATAATAAATTATAATAAAAAAAAATGTTTTGTTTTAACAAAAAATATTGATCTCATTCGATGTCGAAAGTCACGTTCGTCTTTTTATTTTTAATGCTCGCTTATGTGCTTTTTATTTTAAACTACAGACTATATACCAAAAGGTGGCATAAAGTTTACTAGCGTAAAATTACTTTTAAATTGCACCATGCTTTAAACACGGGACAAATTCTAAATAAATTTTCCTATGAAGCAATTTTGCTTACATCCGTAAAACTGGTCATATTTATTTCTTTTTTAAACTTTGGCGTGCCAAATTGACTGACTACATGGCGTGACATAACCACACCGATGTAATCTTGAGGGATAGTGAAAAAAAAAACTTGTTTTTCAGTTGGAATGTCGGTAGAGCTTTGATGTTGACTTTGGAATAGTATGAATAATCTATAAACGATAAACGCAGTCTTAACCAATCAATCTGTCCTATAAATGCTAGATCTAACAGATGACCAATTAAGGGCGATATACTGATCTGACTCTGACAACCTAGGCTTATAAAACTTTGCCACAAATATCTTTGTGGCAAAGTTTTATAAGCCTTTAGTGTAAATGATCATGGGTTCGATTCCCACATCGGGATTATATTTGACTTAAAAGTATTTATTTCGAATCGAAAAGTCACGCTAAAGAGCAACTAGCTTAGTGAGTTCATGTCTATTCTTCGAGAGATGTTAATATCCTTACGTTGAAATTTTCTAGTAGTTGGTGCCTATGTATCCGATAAGGCTATCATCTTCAGCCCGCGATAATTCATTGCTAGAAACACCTACGCCTCCCAGAAGGAGTGACACTTTATCGCATCTGTGGCTACAATTATCCAGTTTCTGCCAGCCGCCTAGCACAGATTGATGCTCCATCTAGATGGGGGCATTCACATTACATTTTTTTCTACGTAGTCTCCACTCCAGCGTTCGTCCACTCTAAGGCTGTCGGTTGTCCGCCATACTTGATTAGCTCACTGCCTTCAGTTGGTTTAGGATCATAGTAGGCAGTTGTTTAAAATTAAATAGACAATTCATTTTAACAGGATTGACTTAGTACACACGGGTCTAGCGGTTTGATTTCTACACCGCATATCGCGGCCGTGGGACCGGCAGCTGGGTAAACGAAGGCAACTGTGACGAATCAATTAACCAGAATCGATTTTTCGATATAACGGTACCCGAGCGATTTACATCTCGATAGTTACGTCGCAATTTGTGCGCGTGATCGATGAAATTTCCCTTTGCGGGTAAACGTTTGTTCATTGAAGCTTCAATTGTTGTTTCATAAGCCACGACACTGCAACGGTATGAATGCAGAACATTATTGTCACCGTCCAGTGTTAAGTGGCCTGTGGTCGTCGCTGCCCTCCCTCTTTTTGTATCGACAGGTCGAGGTGTTAGCGGGGGCAGGGTGGGTCTAATACAATTGGCGATGTGACACATTGTCGCCGATCGCACGATTTCACTGTCCGGCGAGACGTGACGAGTTACGCGTGGTCGCCGTTTTTATTTCTGCCAATGACGAGTGTCGAGGCGTGGTACGGGCAGCGCACATCCACAAATATAACTTTGCGGTCAATCTAATCTTTATCTCAACGGAAAAGCGTTCTAAACTAATGTCCACTATAGATGAGATAAATTGGTTGCACTTCAACTGATGCGAAGTGGGAGTTATATGTTTTTTCCATCTGTTACACACGCCCATTGCTCGTTGACAGCGAAATCGTCCATAGAGACGAAATCGAGGTTTAATCACAACTCTCTACACCGACGGATTTCAAAATATAATAAATAGGTAGAAAAAGATTATATCGAGATGAATTATATTATAATAATAAATTTCATACTTACGTACCGTATAATTAAATATTTGAAAATCAATGTATTTTTTTAATAAAATTTTCATTGTTATCTTCTGCAACAAAGATGTTAAAGCAATACCCTACAATTGATTGCCAAATTTGGTATGTTTTAAAAACCGAAAAATGGTCTGTATATTTTTTAAGAAGCTAGTTGAATAAAATAATGCATTTGTTTTGTTGAGCGCTAGCAAAGCAGTTCATTATAAGAGATCGGGTATCATCTACCGTTCGAGTTGAACAGCAAGGTAATTGTGCTTAAAGTTTGTAATTTAATCCAAGCGATATATCTCGCCGATACTATTTATCTCCGTATTTTTGTCTGCCATTCCGATTATGACGTGACTGGCACATCTGACTTCGTAGCACGCGCCGCTCTTCCACCAAACGGGAGTTCGATGAACTTTTATCTGTCATTCTAAACTTTTGTTTTGGTAGCGGGCTTGGTTTATTTGTAAAATAGATTTTTAGGTTATGTGTCAAATCAAGTAACGATTCGAAATTGGCAATTATTGAAATGAATAAACATCTAATTGAAGAGGTAAATTAATTTTTTGATTTCCGGCGAAAACGGCTCTGCTTTGAACGTGCGTTTTGAATTTTTATTTTGTGATTTAAACAAATGTAGGCACATATTCATTTGGAGACATTTACCAGTAAGAGTAGACAACTTATCATAACCCAATCTTAAAATTTACACTTAATCTTTTTATTTCATATCAATCTACCTAAACGTCTTAATCGGACTATATTGTATAATACACCACCAAAAATAAACAATATAACCGATAATAAAATAACATGAGATTTTAAAAATGAAATGATAAATAAAAATTAATATAAATAATAATAATTAATACAATAAATAAACATAAAAATTGATGCTGCCACATTTTATTATTCAATTTTAGCAACATCAGATGGTTCAGCAAGAATGTGAAGAAAGGCAGGAACATCATTGTTGTATTTATTTATATTTATTGTGGGTAAAATCAGCTTACTCCCGTTTGGTTCTGAAAGACATTCTTTAAGTAACTGTTGGGAAGTTTATTTACACTTGTAATGAAAAGTGGTTATACCGTATCTAAATTTGTTAGTAATATCTAAAATAGTTGATAAGTTAAAATACCTTAAATTAAAAAATTAAAAAAAAAGCTTATCATGTCGTCATCTTTATTCCTTAAATGAAGAGTGATTCTGATTTAGAAAAAGTGCAATCATAATCCGTATTAATAAGTGCGCGTTCTTTGATTTCCAATCAAGCAATGAATTCGTGTATAGGCACTAGAACATGTTACAAAAGACAAATCATTCGATTACATCGGGCTCATTTCGATTCCCAAGCTATTTTTACGTGCACGTAATGGCCAAGTTATCGACATGGACAAATCTCGATATTATCGATAACATTCACACGTAGCACACGCTCTAGCCGTCTTGTCAATAGAGATGGGCCGGCGGGTGCTTTGTTGCTATCGTATCGAATATCGATATCGAGTTCCCAATGGCGGTCCTGTCACTCAAAACTTTTCGGAGTTTTTGTGTGTTCTCCGATATATCATTACGTTGCAGGGGAACTTATGAAATTACTTTTTTTGACAAAAGTCTAATTAGTTATTTTCAAATACAACATTAAATAGCTAATCTATGCAACAAAAAGATGCCGTAGCTTCGATTCTTCCTATTAACTTTATATTAGATGACATTGACATATATAGATGATGGATTAGTGACATGAACTGTTTTTCCTGACACGAGCACTATAAGCTTAATTGAAGTAATTAAAAATAATATTAGTAATGTTAAACACATGACTAATACGGTAGAGCTTTTTCTGAAAGGACCTGAATGAAATATAGAAATTGAATAAATAATCCAATACTTGATGTTTTGTCAGAAAGTGATATTTTGATTTTACACTTTTATAACTTTAGTTAGATTGGCTTTAGTTGTTTATTAAGAACTTTGAGGCAAAATAAAATTTAATTGAAAATGATAGGTAGAAACTTTTAACATTACCATTTATTCATCACCGACGACAGCAGATGATAATAATTATATCGATAGTATTAAGTTGTGTAAAGACGCGGGATATCGCCTTGTCCATCTGGGACCCAACCCGGGCTACACTGACGGCAATCGACATGTACCCGATGTTTTTTTAACACCCGATCCTTTGTAATTTAATTCTGATAACGTGCTCGCCTATTATGCAAAGCCTCAGCGGTTAACCGTGTTATATATTGCGTTTATTTTTATTTGTATTAAACAGTGCTTATAGATTATAAACGGACAGCATTGTTAATTTAATTTTTTTTCGAATTAGATTAATAAAGTAAGTTTACGCAATAATTAACATTACATTTAAATTTTTTATTTAATTAATAACATTACATTTAAATTTTTTCATGATTATTTTTCATGAGAGATAGCAAGCCACTTATAATCATCTACAAAAGTCTTAGTATTTTAAATGTTTAAGCGTAGCTTGTTTATACATACCAAACGAGCAAGTAACTAACACTGTCTGTGAATATTTATATTTATTTATATTTTTTGTTTACGACAGTTATGAGGTGAAATTGGATGGAGCATAGTAGGTCCCACTAGGCTGGCCCGTAATAAGAAATAACAATTTGGTCATTATTCAAATTAGATTTCGGCTGAGTCGTAACACATTCCACAGGACACCATCAAAAGCCTGGTGGAAAGCATGTCAAGACGGTTACATGTCGTAACTGCTGCAAGGGCAGGTCATACTTGTTATTAATTTTTATTTTTTTAAATTTTGTTTTAATAAATTGCCATAAAAATACTCGTAGCCTTATTTTCACTATACCCATAAAAATGTCCATTTCCCATTTGATAGATTTAACTAGCATTTGTTAAGTTCTTGAGTTTCATTGAAACGATTGTACAAAAAAATTACAATAGTTTTATTTAGACCATATATATATGTCCCATTGCTGGGTACGGGCCCCGTATTTCTTGAAGAATAGATATATTTACTACGCTTATCTAACGCGGATTTGTGGGGTAACCAGACTTGGAATTAATATATCTAGGCTGTATATTAATCCTGATGCGGGCATCGGCTCCGTGGGCGGTAGCTCCACCACTGTACCATTTTGTCGTCACAATAGTTTTATAGTTTTAAAAAATAAGGAAATGAAAAAATGTGTTTAGCGGGTTCTTAGGCGTACACATTCTTTGTTATATTTAAAAAAAAGTATTATGACGGAGATTGTGCGGGGTACTGGCCATTGAGATCGGCGACCCTGAAACCATTAAAAAGTTACGGACACTGGGAAAAGTAGGTAAATTTGAAAACAGAATGTCAATAGCCGGCGGCCGGCCGAACCTGCCCCACGCGCCCTTGACTTGCGGAGATAAAAAGGGGGAGATGACCGACACCCGGGGAGGGGCTGCCCTCTGCCCGCTACGCGGTTTATTGCCATTTTTATCGGCCCGGTGTTGTGAACACGCTGCTAATTTTAGTTTTTTTTTATTTGAAGATTTTTCTTTGAAATATTTTAGCTAACTTATACGGATATTAATTACCATTAAAGACGTTTTTGTTAATGTCCACCAAAAATTTTAATTTAAATAAAAATACAAAAATAAAATCTATTGTTATCAAACTGAAGTATCAAACTCATAGGATTATTTTAAATATTATATATGTGTATGGGTCGTAGTAATTATATATGTACATATGTATTAGTAATAAAACGTGTGTGTATAATACACGTGTTTTTATGAACATACGGATTTATATGGGCACATGTAACATATCTTTTGAGGTTAAAAATTGCATCGTTAGTGATAATGACAGTCCACTTTTTTCTTTTCTTTGATGGCAATTAGTTACAACTATTATGCCAGTATCAAGTAATATACAATAATATCCAATCTCTTGAAATGTAACAAGTCAGCTCTTCACGTTACGTCTTGATAAAATGGTGGCAACTTTACCAAAAACCTTGTATGGACTTGTTCAGTCAACTTAAAATGTTACGATACATGCATGTATTTCATATCACTTCATTTATACACCTTAATCGAACTAAATTACATAATACACCACCATAATTAAGCAATATAACTGATAATAATATAAGATTATGAAAATGAAATAAAAACACAATGTCACTGATGTAAGTTGGCGGGAAAAGTCCAGTCCATTTTATTGTTGTTTGTTTTATCATTATTCTAATTTAACATGCTCTATATATAATTAATATTAAAAGATATGTTAGATATATAGTTTTAAGGAATACTTCCTCAAGAGAAGATCAACAACATTTCTAACATTATTAGAATTCTTATTAACCATTCTTGTTAAACACCAGATGGTTGAAATAAACATTTCTTATATTTAATAAGAAATGTTTATTTCAACCATCAAGCCGTCCAAAGTATTATAATTAAATTTTTTTATATGTTAAGGTATATAAATTTAACACGTAAAAAAAGGATAATTTTTAAATTATATAAATTTATTTATTTGTTAAATTTAATATATATTTAGGTTTTAATTTTTGCATTGAGTTTTTGTAAAAAAAAAGTATGTCGCAAATAAACATTTCTATATCTATTTATATAATTATACTATTTTTGTCAGTAAATTACAGTTTAAATACTCATATCGCATAGTTTAATGTAAATATTTGCAATTATAAGTTTCCCGGCAAAATGCTGGCGATTCTCCGAGGGAGCAGCTGATCATAAAACTGTCCCCTCCCGTCGGCCTTGAGCCCGTGACCCCACTAGTGAAATTAAAAAGAACTCTCCGGGTTACTGGCACTTTGCACTTTTAAAATGGCTCAATCTTTTGAATAAACTTAAAAAAGTGTTTAGCCATTTTTAGACGCTTTTTAAGAATTTATTTTCATTTTTATCTTCACGGTCAGATTTAAAAGTCGTAATAGGTAAATGAAAATTAGTATTTTATGTTAGAAATTATGCTACAAATATACTTTATTTTATAATATTAATAATATGATTTGTATATTGATGTGTATATGGTTGAAATTAGCTTGATGTCACTCTTTTAAATGAAACAAACGAGTGGCTTTAATGGATTTGTATTGGCGACAGACGTGATACAAGTTTCACAGTATATAGTCTACAGTTATGTATATATTATATATATGTTCTTATGGATGAATTAAACGATTTGAGTTAAACATATATTTATTTCTCTTAATTTAATAATATTTATTTATTCAGACGGTTCTATATCGATATAATAAAGTGAAAACGTTGTAAATGATGCAAATGTCAAAAGTTTTTTATTGTATATTCGGGATCGGAAAAAATACTGCGTCGGATAGTCTAAGCCTTGCAGCTCTACGACCTATAGAACATTTTGTAAAGCGTTGAAACTGACTGTTTTTGAGTCATTGGAAACTATTTTTTTAGAAATCTTAAAAGTTTTTAGGCTCTGGAGGAAAGTTTTAGTTTTGCGGTTTACTACATTTTCGCTTTTTTGCATCGATATGTATATATGTGTTTTATTATCTTATGGTTTATAGTTTTTGTTTCACTATCATGTTAGATGCTATGTGTAATGAAACTTGTGATGATAGATAAATAAATGTTTTAAAATGCTATTAATTTTGAAATAACTATTCATTATAACATGTTTCTCTCAACTAGATGAAGTAACGATCTGCCATAAGCGGCTATCAATATCTAGACGCATGAAGCCGTAGATCGGGCCTGGTAATGCATTTTAAGGGGATACTTATGTCCTGACCGACTGTTGCTGACTTTCGTCAATGATATTTCTCGAAATTGTTTTTTTTATGGGATAGGAAGGCAAACGAGCAGGCGTATCACCTGATGGAAAGCAATTAAAGTTGCCCGTAGACATCCGCAGTGCATTAGATAATGCAGAAGCGTTGTCGATTTTTAAGGAAAGTATAATTATGGGAGGGGGAGGGGGGAGCATGTTGGGCCTCCGGAACTCAGCTGTAGCTGTCAGTACCAAGTGCGGTAGTTAAGTTACCACTCAGACGCCGGTTTGGACGCGGGAGTGTGGTACTTTCCCGGGCGAGCCAGTCCATTCATGCAACAGACAAATATTATGCTATTCTTGACAAAGTATTCGTCTGCAGCGTAGATTGATTTTTATTATTCAGGTATTTTTTTCCGTAGTTGCATACGATATGCGCGGACAAAAAGGAGGAGGCTATATTCTATGCTGAAAAAGCACATAATAAGTGATTGAATTATAGACTGATTGCTTAATGGAAAATGCAACAGACAAGAATGATATCTGATGATGTAACCAAGAAGGGATAAGTAAAATTCATTAAACGTATAAAATAAGTTTAATATCGTCATATCATGTTGACAGCTCTTGCCTGAATCATATATTTTGTCATTCCGTAGGAAAAAAAATATTTCGTTTCTCTGTAGGTGATTTGAAGAAAAACGCTTTTACTTCCTCGCTTTTACTTCGTCACCTTACTACTATTTTCCCACCGCTTTGATTATTTATTTTTAACGAAAGTTATGAAACAAGTAGGGCCTACGGTTTATCAATCGATTTCTATACCCGAAACTGTAAAAAAACTTCAATTCACTAACGCTCTCACAGCAGACTAACTAGGGATTGAGTTGCGGCCATGAAAAGCGCAACGATTAAGGGCTATGGGTTTGTATTATAATAATAACTTAGTCGATAAGGATCGGGTTTATGATCGTGAGTCATTATTCATTTTTAGTATATTTTTAATATTTCTACAACCCTTGTTGACCGGTTTTAGCAATATTAAAAACAATGTGAGTCTTTAAAAAAAAATGGATTTTTAAAACTATTACAGCCAGAAGGGTTTATCTATAATTGCCATCTTTGACAAACGGCTAGGCGATCGTAGATTGCCTTGTGACAATTAATGGTCTAAACTTTGTGTGGTTATACCACCATCATCTAGCTATCATTGTTTGTTAGTATGTGATTATTAAGATGGAACAAGTGTAGGTAAGATTGACACTTAGGGTGTTACTATAAGCGGGTGTTACTAAAGTTTAGTATTGAAAATGCTTTGGATAAGTAAATACAATAGTTATATTACGTGATGCACCTTAAAATATTAAAATATACGTGTAGTCAAATAATTTAGTGTATTTGCCTGGTTTTGTCTTTTTGTTGTATTTATTGTGTTCTAATTTAATTTTAAAGTGTGTGTATTTATATAATTGAAATATCAATCATGCATTATTATTAAAAAAATAATAAGACATTTAAATAGCAGTATTTAATTAAAAATCATGTAAGTCTGTAATCCGTATATACCATGAAGATCGCTCACTTCATGGCCCCAATATATACTATCGGGGGGCCAATGTCCACCGCGTTCCATTGATTCGGCTTTCTTTAAGAAATCACGTCGGTGGCCGGAAGATGATTCGTCCCGCGCTACTCAGACCAGAACATTCTAACTTTAAATACACTGACCATTCTTCACACCTAGTCAAACGCTTTATCAAAAAATCGCTGTAACTCAAAGGCGTAAGGTTAATTTTCTATTATTAGGATGTTCGAAGGCTGGACGAAAACAATGAAGATATAGATCGTAAGCCATCAAGATAAGGTCCATATTGAAACAGACGAGAGATATTAATTGAAGAAGTATGGTGTGTCTTCGAGCATTTCCAATCCAAGATCGTTCCTTCACGCGCGACTGCAGCGAGGGTGTACGAAACGCAGTGTCATCGTTGAATGCATCCTGTACTGCTCTTGTAATATATTTAAAGAACTATTTAAGAAATATTACATTATTATATGAGTAGGCGATTTTAATACATAATAATTATAATAATAATTCATTTAAGAGTTTCTTAAAAAAATTACCAATGAAGTATGAATATTGGATAGGCTTGTAAAATATTGGATCCAGTACGGTGTGTTTTTCCTGAAATTCTCCACGCACCACTGCCTTATGTAACTATCTATATGCCTGGTGAATAGAGACATAAAGGAGGTTACCAAAGATATAAAGAAGACCAATGGTTTGAAGAACATGGAAATTGCTAAATCAATAAATGCCATGCAGTTAAGTTATGGATGGATGGATGGACAATTACATTGTAGGTTTTCAATTCGTTTTAATGTTATCAAATTGAATACTGACGGAGATATGTTAGTAAGTATGTTCACCTCAACTGGAGAAGTAACACATCCTCACAGAATATTGGTTTAAGGTAGTAGCATTTTACTGTGTTACCGTGTTTCATTCTGAGTGCAGAAATTCAGAAATTTAATTCTTTTCATTCGTCTTCTCCTATGACTGCTTTCTTACTTTTTCAACAAATCATTCTTCTTGTCCCATTATTCACATTGTAACGCTAAGGTAGGCAATATAATTGCAGTGGCCTTAATATAGTTGCAAATGGAAGACTACGGAAAACATACCTTAACCAAATGGCTAAAGTTTTTAAGGAAGGCCAGGTCAAGAGTACTCATAACCCGCGAGCTTGCATGAGGCGAATAATAATTGTGGAGGAAGCAAGGGAAGTATGCCGAGATCGTATCAGATGGAGATCTGTGGTCTTGCCTACCCCTACGGGAGACAGGCGTGACGATATGTATCATCAGTATTATCAGTAAGATTAAATACATTGATAGTCTCCTTTAAAAAAAACACGCATAGTAATCTTTCATTTGTTATATGTTATGAAATATGACGTGCATTAAACTCTGTTGTTGAAATTTTTAATAAAAATTGGCGAAGCGGGGGACATTTATTGTTGCCATTTGTCGAGCACCTGTGAATCTCCCACGAGCATCGACACGTAAAATATATAAGCTCGCAATTTTGGACGCGTGGTGTAATTTTTAAAAATATATGATAAATTTTGTCAAATAATCACAAAACTATAACAATAATTTTAATTATAATATTAAATAAACTTAAAGTCAAATCAAATGTATTCATTTTTTATTGTGTAATTTCAGTAATACATTTAATTTTTGTATTTTCTTTTCTATTTCTGGACAATTATGTTGTAAATTTTAGTGATGTTATTTATGATTAGAAAACGTTATCTATGTATTTATTACGGTTTTTACGTCCTTGATGATACCAACAATACGTCTTCAACGGCAAACACTTCTGTAAAAACAATTTAAACAAATAAATTATATTGGTAACAAAATGACAGTTTTTTGTTCATAAGAATATCAAAGCAATAAATATCTATAAATGCAACCTCAAAATACCATTTAGATTTATATATATATATATATATATATATATATATATATATATATATATATATATATATATATATATATATATATATATATATATATATATATATATATATATATATATATATATATATATATATATATATATATATATATATATATATATATAGTATGTATGTATTTTTGATAAGAAATTTCTTTATGGAAGAGATATTACTACCGCCTATGGACATTAAGATAAAGATGTAAATAATAAGAAATGAAAGAACACGAACGAAATGAAGAAATGAAAGAAACACGAAAAGCAGGTAATACGGAGATGTTTTATAGCTTATATTATATAGCTTATTGTATATGGATATAGTTCTTTTTATAGAAATGGTTACAAGTTATTGTATAACATTTAAGAGGTTTGTGCAAATAAAATATTATATATTGTGAGTTGATAGAAGTTTTTATTATTTTGGCGTAGCATATAATGCGCGTTGAATTCTTTCACATATTACATATGCGTAGCATTACGTAGCAGCTCATGCTCATCTACGCTACGTAATATTTACTCGTAATTATTAGATCGATTTTAATATAGTTCTTGAATCGTATATTTTGTCCATGCAAGAAGTAGTGCGAGCTTTCGCGTGAGAAGAAAGTATTTTACACCAACACAGCTCTGCTTACCATTGCGGATCAAGAACAAGAAGAAAAAAAAAATAAGATTAGATCTATTTATATTTTAAGAATTTGTTAACTAAAAATTTTACTTTTAAAAAAATATCGTTCTGTAAGGTGGGATTACGTTAATTATGTTTAATACAAGCTCTTTTCTCTGACTTTCTCTGGATCTATTCATTAAAAAGTAAGTGTATATTTCGAATGCAATACAAGACATGTCTTACAAAAATAAATCGTGGAACCAGCTATCTTCAGCGGAATGTCCGAACCGATACGTCATTGTACTTTAAAATTACATATTTCTCAAAGTCCAGCAATGCTTATGCATTGCCATAAGGTAACACGTCTGCTTATTTAAAAAAAAAATATTCAATTTGCATCAAGTACTCTCATCCTTATGAACAGGACTAAAAAAATTTTGACTTTCAATTTTAAAAGGAATTTGTGAAAATTTATGTGTGTATTAGTATAGTATGAGTAAATTTATTTATGATGCAAATACGGCAAGTTGAAAAATAAAGATCGGGTATAAAAGCTTTTATACATGTTCTGGTGGCGGGAGAACATTTACAATCACTTTAAAAATATTCATATCAGCAACAAAGAGAATATAAAAAATGTTCCGCGTCCCCTCGGAGTTTCCGTCGAGTTCATTACACATCAACAGCGAACACCAATCAAGCCTTCATTAGTCGCTAGCGGAACAATCAATATTTATATCCCATGCGAAATCTTCTTATGCGGAGCTTTCGCACACGAAGACAATAATAATAAAAAAAAAACATGATAGATGATCCCGCGACTACGCCCGCAATGCAAAACGAAATTAAAAAGAACAAGTCATATCACTTAGCGCACACAGAAGCGGGGGTTTTTATTAAAAAATTCTACATATCTCGCGCGTCTTCAGTGCTTTATCTTAACCCCCCAACACCCCCCGAAAACGAGACAGCGATAAAAAATGCCGTCGAAGGAAAGGGACGACCACGCGCAGAATACGAAAATTATAATTGCCAACTGTACGTAAATTAACACCGTGGATTTGGATGCTTTGTCCTCTTTCAACATATATTAGTTCGGCTCGTGTGAATGAGATGGAGCGTGTTTGTGTGTGACGTGAAAGAATAATTTACATACATGGTTCGCTCACAAACACAATAGTGGACAGAGGCGCGGAAAATCGAAGGAAGTCGGGACGCGATCGGTTTTCCGATTTGCTTTATGCGCTCGCTGCATTTGGGGATGGACTGATTGCAGTACCTTGTTGTATCACATCATAGTTTGTATTTTTTTCCTGATTTAATAATTATGTAATTTTAAAATTATTATATATTTTCACCAGTAACTAATAATTTCGTATATTTTTATTATTTACAGAAGCCAATAATTTCGTATATCAGCCCACGGCAGTTCACTATTGGATATAGGCATCATCCAAAGTGCGCCACTTAGCCTGATCTTCGGATACACGACTGAATGTCTCTGCTAGCTTTAGCCTTACGCAGATCTTCGTTTCATCTAGCAGGGGATTTTTACGTTTGCCGAGACGCGGTCTCCACTCCAGCACTCGTCTACTATAACGGTTGTCGCATCTCCGACAAACGTGTCCAGCCCATTACCTATCTACCTACTTTAGTCTAATAACTTGACAAGTTATGTCGATGTCGAAAACTCCGACACTCTACGTAGCCCTCTGAGTGACTTTGAGCTTGTGAAGCAGGTGGACTGTCATGTCCATGTTTCTGCGCCGTAAGAGAGTATAGGCAGAACGCACTGGTTGATGACTTGTCTTTAGGTTCTAAGGTATATAAAGAAATTAAAAATCATAATTAAATAAATACATTAAACCATACATATTTAATCATATGTACAATTTAAGCATACATAGGATTTTTTGTTCTAGTATAATAATAATATCTTGACTCGGAACAATTATCTTTGACTACGAGATTTGTTCCGATACAGAATTCAAACTCACTCACTCTTCAATTGCAGTTCACTACAAAAAAAGTAGTAACTAAAGAACATTTCCTTTCAATATAAAATATTTATATATGTATATATTTATGTGTATATTATATATATATATATATATATATCCTCTTAATCATATAGTATTATATAATATTATATATTAGTATTTATATGTTTATATATGTATGATTTTATATAGTATGTATTGCAATGTATATTATTATATTTTGTTGTTGTACACTTATTTCTATCCTCACAGCTTATCTTATTTCTCTTTCACTCCTAGGTTTGCTGGAAGAAAACTCAATTTTGAGTTAAGCTCGTCTTTGTACATCTTCTTTCCTTTTAACTCTTGTATGTCGTGTTTTATGTGTACAATAAAGTATTAAAAAATAATTTTCTATTTTACTTAGTTCTTTTATTCTGTCAATTGGTGCAAAAAAGTATAATTATTTAAATTAAGTATACTTAGATAATGTTATGATAACATTTGTAAAACACTATTTTAAGTGGTATTCGAGAACCGAGTTTGGGAAAAGCAAGCCTAAATATTATATTTTTTGAGGATTGGCAACTTTTCTACAATGCTTATGGTGTTGTGGATGTTTATGATTGGTGTGGATTGCATCTAAGGAAAATAAGATGACATGCTAGCTTGTTTGCATTTTTATTCATAAAAAAGAACAAGGCAGTTTCACATATCCCATGCCTACGGAGAGGTACGACAAATATATTGTATTTATATGTTTATATTGATTATATTTGTAGAAGACCGCACGTACTGCTTTGGGCAATTGCTTATTTCAATACAAGCCTACGGCGAGCAATGGCCGGCCTTCAAATATAAATTGATCAGATAAACGTGATGAAACCCACAAAAAATTAAAATATCTGTCTATTTGCTCAACTTCGCTCAATATCAATATTAGTCGCGAGAAGAGTCAAGTGTGAGTCCGGACTGGCGAAATAAGTGTATCATAAAGTTATCAGAATGTAATAAGGTTATCCCATTTCTTTCTATAGATGTCGCACGAGACAACTATAGAAACAAATACTGATTGGTGTGCAGCTGATGTCTACCTGAGTAATAAAAAACAATCTATGTGGACAGTCAAAAGTTTTACTCAACTAAGATCCGCGACAAGCAAACAATAACAGAAAATTAATAATGTGTATTTTTTCCTGCTGGATGAAGTAGATTTTTTGGAACTTAAACTAAAAACTTGCCGAAAAACGATCAGCAACTCTCTACCCACTAACCACTATACACAACAACAAACACACACTATCATTTTTCCACCTTGTAAAGGACACGTGTTACGGTCCAACACGAGGCATCTTCAGGTATAGTAGACTCTACGGAAGACCACCGAAAAGTCACAACAAACTTACAGAAAAACAGTCGTATTTCGGATCTTAGCTAAGTAAAACTTATGTCTGTCCACATAGTGATAGATTGCCGCAAAATGACGCCTGACTCCATCAATAATCTTAAAAAGCAATCTGTCCAATCCAACCGTCTAGCGTGGGGACGTAATCCCGAAAAACATTCCTCAGTTTCCTCAAAGTCTGGTAGCAATGATATAATTGGTTTTGTGATGACGTTAATGCCTTTCGAGGCAGGCATAATAAGCAATAAGTGTGCATGACCTTCAAGTATTCATTCCGCGTCGCCATATCCCGCCAATTCGCCTTCTAGTTCCTTTAAAAGTGGAGGAGGGAGCATTTCCAACAGTGCCAATAATGTACCTCATAGTTGATTGTAGACACTGTAGTGATACATTGATTAATGTATCAAGAATATTTAGAGTACCCTTGACCGGCGGGCTTGCATACAAAGAATAATGAGTGTGGAGGAAGCAAGGAAAGCAAGAGATCGTAACAGATGGAAATCTGTGGTCTCTGCCTGCCTCTACGGGAAACAGGCGTGACGATATGTATGTATGTACTATTTTAACTTTCGTAATTTTAAAACTTGAAACATAAATAATTGTTCCTTATGTGTATTACGTTAGTTTGCAAGAATAAAATAATAATATTAGAAGATAGTTTCATTTGAAGAAGAAATTCCGTTAAGATCCCGGGTCGCCGTTTCGGGGACGCTTACAATACCTTGGACCTGACACATTATGGTACCCGCATTTACACTGTACTGTAGTTTGTGATATTTATTTACTCAACTTAAAACTATATATATATATATATATATATATATATATATATATATATATATATATATATATATATATATATATATATATATATATATATATATATATATATATATATATATATATATATATATATCAGCCCGCGGCAGTCCACTGCTGGACATAGGCCTCACCCAAGGCGCGCCACCTAGCCCGATCTTCGGCTACACGCATCCAGTCTCTGCCAGCCAGCCGCCTTGCGCAGATCGTCGCTCCATCTAGCAGGAGGGCGTCCCACACTACGTTTGCCGAGTCGCGGTCTCCACTCCAGCACTCGTCTACTCCAACGATTGTCGGTTCTCGACAAACGTGTCCAGCCCATTGCCACTTCAGTCTGCTAACTTGAAGAGCAATGTCGGTGACTCTGGTTCTCCGGCGAATTTCTTCATTTCGAATTCTGTCCACCAGAGAAACCCCTATAACTTAAAACTATACATTACGTTAATTATTCAAAAATAAATTAACTGTACATTTTGGCCGAAAATGAAGAAAATATATTCACCGTTGTGCAGGGAGAAATTTCGACAATGAGCGCTACATTTTCGCAACAATATCTTACTATTTTTCTTTTTTTTTTTTTAAGGAGAGCTACTTTATTTCATTCACTTTCAGATATCGACGCTACTCCGGTTTGATGACTCACTGCCCTAAAACAAAAGAATATTTTAGGAGAGCCCGCTCTGCGAGTGCCGGTTGGTTTCTCCCAAAAATACATTATTACAATCATTAATACATAGGCCAGTGTATATACGCGGGAGTCGCACGCACAAAACAATGGCGTGGCGACGGTTGACCTCGCGACTCGCCTCCCCATGTCTTGCCTCCCGCGGTAGCGCCGCGTGCAATTAATATGCCGAGGCGGCCGCGTCTAGCACGACCTAACAGTCTTTATACTTTCCAATTATTTATTTAATTAATTTAATTTCAAAGCAATTACAAAGGTAAGTTCTCTCCCCTCCATTCCACTCTATATCTACAGAATCACTTACACGTGGCCAAGAGCATACAGTAAAGACCGAGCCGTTGTCAATGTTTCACATCTATCAAGCGTCTCATCTCATGACGCTTCTCTTTTATTTATTTTATTTTATTTATTACATTTAACAGGTGATTGGATGGATTCTAGTCGAGGCACTAGGCAGGCTCGTGCTGGGACCTACCGATTCGGATATTATTCAGATTTGTTAATTTAATTTCAGAGCTATTAAATAGTTAAATTCTAGCGTATTTTTTATTTGTTATCTAAATTCTTTAACATATAAAAATAAATTATGTCAAGATATATATTTGTAAAAATAGTTATTTACAAATATACATATATTAATCATTGATATATAATTTGTATATGTAACATATTATTGTTTTATATTACCTAAGCTAAAATAAGTTAAAGTTAGTTTCCTTGATAAGAGTATATTCCTTGCGGGTAATTACATAGATTGCTAATATAGGAAAAGTTTATAGATGAAGCTATGTGAATTTATTAATCAGTTGTTATCTATTAAATAATTTAAAAAAAAATATTAATTATCTAATTACAACGATCAAGCTATACCGGTTGACACATAACCCGTCCAAGTTTTCTTTTGCGAAAGAAGAGAGAGAATTTTTGATCAATAATTGTCACTGGGCGGTACTCCTCACCCCGCCGAAGCCGAGGGGGTTAGGTGGAGTCCCGCGGAGGGGTGAGAGGGGAGGGGGTAATTACGAGTGCGTTTTGTTACCGAGATGATAGGCGCGAAAAATGGCTTGCGCGTGCCTTTACGTGTCTCCTCTAGTTTTGAATATTCAGAGTCGGCCTCTCGCCCTGATGAAATATTGAATAGACGGAGTAATTTATTCCCCGAGGAGAGTTTTCGAACGGTCCGCTCTCCGTTCGGATATTGAAATTAGGCACTGCTTTGCTTAAGAAAAGCGTTTGTTTGACGGGTGGCCTATAGCAGCACTTTATATGTCCGAAAGCGTCGGAATTATTCTTTCAATTTCATTTATAAAGAAGATGATTTATACATTTAAAATTTACTTGTTTGGTTGTGGCGATGATTGAGGCGTATAATTTTTATGTGGTCACACTAGTTTTAAGATACTAACACTTTTGATATAGCTAGCTATATCCGAAACTTTTGTATACATCTTTATGTGTGAAGGCTTAAATACAATTCATCTTCCCCAAGTTTGGCCGTTTTATTGGATACATAACTTTAACGAAGGTCACTCCTGGTGACCACGACAGAGTATCGATAAAAGTTTCAAATACATTTCAACCGCGTAGTTAGTACTTTACCTCACTTGCTTAAATTGCATTTGGAAAATATTAAAATTTGTGTTTAAGAAAAGAGGATTCAATAAATGTGTTTACATTAGGTTACTTTTTTATGTATCTTTCTTCTTCTACCTATAATTATTGTGCCAGTATCAAGTAAAATGTAAATTAGGCTAGTTTTCATAAAATGGTGGTCTTTCTACCAAAATTTGCATGAAATTTTGCAATTAATTTAAAAAGACACGATACGCGCATTTATTTCATTTTACTACACTTCACTAGAATAAGACACCAAAATCAAATAATGTAATTGATAAATATATAATACAGGATAAAAAATGAAATAAAAACTGAATATCACTGAGGTAATTTGGCGGGAAAAGTTCTAGTCATATCTAGTTTAATGTAAGTGGTGTGTATTTTTTTTATAAAAGACAATGTATATAGCCAATGAGTCATCAGATAGTAAGTAACCACAGCTGAATAAACATTTGCAAGAACAAGGGCAATGAAAAAGCGTCGCCGACCTCAGGGTAAGAAGTTAATAAAGACTGAAGAAAAGGGAAGAGAACGAGAGAAGAAGTTGGGTTTCTGACTCTTAATATTTACTGAACGAAAACAGAAGGAAAACTACTTTATTTTAGTATTTATTCATATCAATCGACACAAACATATTCATACAACAAAAGTTTATTTACAGAAATGTGCCTGTAGTATGGTACTTTCATACAAAATTATTTTAAAAACATACTTTGTATTATCATACAAAAATTGGCTTGGAGAATTGGAGAAAAAACCAGTTGTTCGTAACATGTAAGTTTAGTTTCTTTTTTGTTACGGCCAGTATTCTCAAGTAAAAATAAATACCAACTGAAGTGCATGTAGTCTCAGCTATTTACACAAAAAATTACATTTCCTGATTTATTTGAAATTTAACAAATAATACGGAAGCGAACTTCGACGCTTTCGTACTGTCTGGACTTTTCCCACGAAGGCTGACAACACTTTCACGGGGATGCCAGCCAGCCGTAACGTTTCTAATCTAACATAAACGTTTGAGCACAAAAACGGCATTAATTGACGATTCATAAATTAAGCTAAAAGTGGGGTAAACGGGAAGAATGCTGGAGAGTGCGTACAGACAAGCTATTGCACTTAGTAAGCTCGCAAATATGCAAATTCATGCTTTACTCTGACAGTAGCGAGTGTGCGCCGTATGCAGAGAACGATATGAGGAGTCCAAGGAGTAGATAGTAGACCTAAAATTATTTTCAGGATTGATAATTTTTGACTTTGATTCGGATTATAATGATTAAATTATTTAAGTATTAAAACAATCTTGAATTTCAATTTTATCTCCTCATTTCTACACTGATAACATTTACATACATACATATAATCACATCTCTTTCCCAAAGGGGTAGGCAGAGACCATTGACCTCTATTTGCAACTGCATATCTATAATCGGCCTGATAACTTTTACGTGTAAAAAAACCGATTTTTACATACATATATGAGTATTTTGGATTTAAAAAAAATATGAAATATGTTGTTTATTTGTTTTACGTGTCTATATAAGATATGAAATTATTTTAAGTTTAAATGAAATAAAAGGAAACTTTGAAATTTAGAAAAAAAAATATAGAATAAGAAAAAGCGTCTCACTTATAGCTCCAAATTTCGATTTTTTTTAGCCATGAGTTCAATTAAGGGAAAGTTCTCAGATTCAAAATTAAATAAATAACTTTTGGCCATTAAAATATTTACTCAATACATAATCGGAATTACGCGATTGATTCTAAAAGGGTAAAATATTTTACTAATACGCCATTTACTTCTAAGTATAACTTGTAACTATTATATTTTTATTATGCATAACATAATTAGGCACTTGGATTAGTATTCTTGTAGAGTCCCTTACCAAGATCATGAAGGAGCGTGTAATTTTTTAATATAAAAAGTATTTTAACGATATAAAATTTCATTAAATAGAAATTGTTGATAAAAACAGAAATGTTATTTTATAAAATTAAACGAAGCGAATAAAATATCGGAAACTCCACGCATCTAGTTGTTCTACAGAGACAGCGTCCTAAGGAGAGGGCGGTTAATGAATAAAAAAAATCCGTTTTTTCTCCATAGCTCAGTGATTAGTTACCCTCGTAATAATTATTATGTGTGTGCGTATGTATGTATGTATTCTGCGTGTGTTAGTACGATGATTGGGGGACGAATTTTAAGTTTCATGTGACATTTGATAAGGGTTGATTATAAAGAATCTTGATGCATAATTCCTAAGAGTATATTCATAGGATATATTTTTGTAAAAATTAATAAGTACGATGTAATGCGATTTTATAGAATAAAATTCTTTCAGTCTGAGATTGATCAACACGAGAATTATTTTTTAGAAAAAAGATAAAGTTGTTGTTGTTTACGCTAAGGCGCTTGTTTTATTATTACTTAAATAAAATAATAATGAATCTTAAAATCGAATACGTTAATTATCGAATCGAATAGTTAATCGACAGTCGAAGAAGGTTGAATAACATTACAATTTTGATATTTAAACAATAATAGATATCAAATAGAAGATTATTGTGGTAGAACTGTTCATGAATCGGCCGACTTCATCAGAAAAGTGTTGACAGATTATCACTGCTAAGTGATTTTTTATGAAATAGGAGGGCAAACGAGCAAGCGTGTCGCCTGATGGAAAGCAATCAACGCCACCCCCATAATCATTTGCAACACCATACATATTATAGAAGCGTTGGTAGCAAGTTACTCTATTACCGCGTTTCGTTCGCTGAGTGCAGGGCCCAACTTCTTTCTTTATTTCCTTCTTACTCGCCAATTACTTCTTTCTTACTCACCCATTACTTCTTCCTTTTCACCCCATTATTTATAGCTTTACACTAATGTAGGAAACGTATTTGCAGTGCTTCTATAGGTGTCAAATATCCGGCGGTGATTACTTATTATCAAATGATTCTACTCATTTGTCTACTCTTTTGTCTAATTATAAAGAATTATAAAATCTCATTTACAATATAAAGTAGGTGTTAAAAGACAGCTGCAACTCAGAAATTGAGAATTAATAACTTTTTTGAAATTAAAATCACGCATTTATGCTTATACGACCAATTGGCGAACATAGACGACCAAATAGCCCAGTGGCGGGGCCCTCCGCCCGCGTAGTCAATGGTCGCGGGTTCGATCCCCGCATCGGAATAAATATATGTATGGATTACAAATATTTATTCCGAGTCTGGTAACCCCGTCAATCCGCATTGGACAAGCGTGGTGGCTTAACGTCCGTTCCTCCAGAAATGGAAAGGCCCGTCCTCGACAGTGGAATATATATAGGCTGTTAAAAAAAAGCTTATAGTAATTTCTTTACTACATTAGAAAAACAATGATAAGGTCGAAAATAAATAAGCCTACAAAACTAATTAATTGACTTAAAGCAATAATTAACCTTAATTAGCTTCAACGTAACGTACGAAGCATGAGAAGAAACAGGGCGAATGAAATACGGGCCAATTTCTCCTGCCTCTGTGTAATATTACCGCAAACGGCGTGTCAAGGTGAGCCCCGACCGAAATCGTCTAAGTATCACATACATATAAGACGTAACTGTACTGCCTGAAGAAATGGGGACTTTTTTACTTTTGCCACCCTCGACACGTGTCCAGTTCAAGTTGAACTCCAAGATGACGCGTTAACTTGTCTTTGGGACGTATAAATCCGTAGTAAGTGAGGAGAGGAGTAGGTCGTTTATCGTTGGTGAGAATTCAAGTAGGGATGTAAGAGTGACTCAAGTTAAATTAAGAATGTGGAGTTCGTCGTGTTTTTACTTTTTTTTTTCACTCACTTTGTTTGTTGACGGAGACTATTTTGACATTGTGGACTTTGTGAGCGTCTCTAAGGGTTTTTTTTATTCTTGAGGCGTTCGCGTATACTCCCTCATGTTACACCTTTACGCGTGCGTTAGTAGTACTCGGGATTATTTTTTACGACGTATTAAAGGATCCGTTGGAGAGGTGTGTTTTTTGGATTAAGACCTCTTTGAAGTTCGTGATTAAGGCTCTACAGATACGTTTTGTTTGCTTTGGTTCCATACCCTTATGGGTTTTAATACCTGGTGCGGAGTAATGAAATGTTGACATTGTGAAGGTATTGTTGTAGCTTATCCTCTTTAGGTAAAGGATGTAAAGCCTTTCGCTATTACCAAGTAATTCGTATAATACTATGCTTAAAGATATCGTACACGTAAGGTATTACAAAAATCTATTATATCTCAAATTGTACTTAAATAAAAGTATGTAATTTTAAATAATTTATATCTATTAGATTTATCGTAGAAATTTTAGATAATATGCAAAGTTTAATTTTATTTTTTTTTTGATTGTCACATTCTTACACAAAATTGATTTCTGAGAATCTTTGCTACTATCTTACTAGGTTACGTTTGGTGACTGTTTACAACCGGTGCCTCAACTCCTTTCTCTTTCCTTCTCTTTTTCTTTACTCTTTTCCCCCTCCATTATTCTCGTTTTTTAAGATAGACGACACATATACTTATACACACATATAGGCCTTGGTGCTGCAGATAGCCTTGGGCAGTGTTAATTATATACATTACATTTGATAGCTTATTCTATGAAAATGGATTGAAATTATTCTCTATATATAAGCTGTAATATAATAATACTGAGACATTATAAAAATATAACACGCATTGAATGTAAACAAATAAAAAACTATTACATGTAGTTAATTACAAATCGCTAGCGCACTTTCAATAATGGAATGAGTGAACGAACGAGTGAATGGGTAGTCGATTATACGAATTATAATAAAATATAAAAGCAGGACACTCAGTAATCAAAAAATGTTTGAAAACAAAATACTAAAGTTAAGCACTAGATTTAGTCATAAGTTTGTACATGAAATAACATTATTCTTTTGTAAATTTCACCGATGATGTTTGAAATAAAAGGAATAAATTAATTAACGTTTTTATTATCTGTTCCATCCACTTAAATTAAAATTTGTGAAATAAGTACAGTGTGAAAAGAATGAGATTAGAAGTCATTAAACCGATCACGTTTGCTTCTAGGAAAATACAAATTGTCGTTGACCAGAAAAAAGAGCGAGGAATTAATTCAAAAAAGTACCGCTGAAACTGATTGCCTGGCGTTAAACGGCGTTGTTCTAGAATAAACCTTAGGTTTGGGTAATAGAGGTGATATAGATGTGTAATTTAGGAGTTGCGTTAAAGCGGGCATTGCGACAAAATGTGTTGAAGCGTGTCTCGGTGGAGCGTTCGCAATTTGCGGATCCAATAGAATTGCGTGTGACCGAGTGTGACACTGCACGTAGGATAAAATTTAAAGAGATTTTAAAAATATTAAGTAAAATATTTTCGCCATCACAATTACGACAATCTTTGACACGATCTCGCTTTTGATTTGTTTTTGACAAAATTGGACGGTATTTTAAAAAAAAATGTATACGTGACCGCAAAAGCAGTCTTAATGGGTGTAACGCGGATTGCGACGTGGCTTGCGTAAGGCTTTTCGATTCGTCTTTTTTAAATGTTGCTAATTGTCGGTGGTACTGTCGGTGCATAAAGGAACACGTCTGCAATTTGCAACTTGCTATTTGCGTAATTTCAATAATGCACTTTCAAATATGGCGACTAAATAACGTTTGATTTGGTATTAAAATATTCACAAATCAAGTCATATTAGAATAAATAAATAAAGCGTTTATTATTGTCTATCATTAATTATCATTGATTTTAAACCCGCGATTGACTCCGAAGGCCGGCGATTTATTAAACAATATGAAATTGTTTGTTAAAGTGGCCTTTCAGCGCGTTGGCCGAACATTCCTTCAAAGATATTAAAACTGCTCTCCCAGCTAAATGAGACTTGCGGTATCTATATATTTAAGTTAGGTACTTATTATTGTTTTAGATGTCACCATATCCAAATTCCATACATCAGGTTACACGCTTGCTCGTTTGCCTTCTTATTCCATAAAAAAAAGGCATTTACATTGCAAAATCGTTGCCGGTTTTTGAGAACTTTACCATCTTGTCTCTGTATCTTATAAGAGAAGACCCTTAATTATCATCTTCACATAGTTGTTTTAATATGAATATTACTTTTCGGTAATAAAAAAACTTATTAGTCATCTCACGTCTCATGCCGGAAGGCAAAATTCGTTGCGGCACACAGGAAATTACAGAACGGGAATGTAAAAAGTAAAAGATACACACTCCACGCTCAGACGGCAACTGCCTGTGCCCGGAAAATATAAAAAATTGTGTAAATATTTGGGGGTAGTGAAGAAAATAAAACTAATTATGAGAAAAAACGTTACGTTCATTTTCATGACTTGGATCCTCAGATATTCCCAATTGTAGAGAGGCGATCGCCACCTAATGTCGTCCGCATATGTAACATACTCGGAAAGAACGGTGCTACCTCCTCAATATTATTGTTTTGACAATTGAAATAATATTACGAGCTGGAGTTTGGGGATTGGAAAAATGAAATCTCTTCTACTATTTTCTTATGATTTTCTTCCGTACCTACTTGACTTTTAAAACTCCTTAAGTTTTAGCGTGAAATTTGATAAAATAACAAGAATTAAAGTTTATTATATTATATACGATAAGATACGATATTTTTTTTCCAAAAAAGTACAATAGATACTCATACTCTTTACTGAATTTCAATATTATAGCCCATGAGAAAAAATATAACACCAAAAACACAACAAATTTCATTAATTTGTGTGTATGTGATGTACATGAAAGTATCTGTACTTTCATGTACATCAATAAAAACGTATGTAACGGTCAATAAAAACGTATTTTTTTTAAAAACCTGATATTTTTGGCATCACTTGGAAATTTTTTTTTGTGTATTTTTATTAGACAGCCTGATAGTCGTATTATTAGGCGTTCTAGGATTATGCATTCTTTCTGGGACAGCCTGTTTAGGTAAAACGTTCTAGCATTCTCAAATTTGAAAATGTTGCAGCAACGTGTAGCCTTTTGTAGACATCCTGTCTCTTTTCCGCGTGCATCTATTTTCTATTAACTGAAGAACAGTTAACGCATTGACGGAAGTCTTATCAATTTATTTGTACTTATCAAGTTGTAATGGCCTGCTTGACTAGCATTTTGAGATTTCAAAAAATTTGATCGTTTCATAAAAAAAAATATTTTTCATATGTGTTACGCAACAATAATATCACCTCATGGTACCTAAGTAACGATTCCTTCTTCTAGACTTCCGTTCATGTACATCTGGAGGACAAAGCCCAGTGTAGATGCGTTACCTACCTTAAGGTAGGTAGAAAATAAGGTAAGGAGATTTCTTTTTTAATCCTAATCTTAAGATGTGAATCATTATTCACATCATTATCTTAAGATTAATTATAATCCTAATTTAAATCCTCCATCCCCTATCATTATAGGGGATGGAGGATTTAAATTAGGATTAAAAAAGAAATCATCTTACCATTTTTTCACGTATCACCACTATATAGAACCACTTACCATAGCCGATATTTTTCAACTGATACTGCATCAGAACCTTCCAAAAATAAAGCTATACATTTCTTAAAGGCTGGTAACGCTTCTGATTTGATTGACAGACAGATGCGTTTATTTTAATTTACAGTAAATATATATTAAATACACAGCACATATAATATTAAACTATAATACATACACAATCGTTTTACATACACACACACACACGGCACAACCACAAGACGCAATGGCAGGCAGGTGCGTGGAGTGGAGCGTGAATCCTGCAATCACAGCGGAAGCAACAGGAAATTTGCGGTCGCGGGATGTAACACTTTGACCATTTCAGTATATCAATTTTTATTCACGCTCGTTATGTTCTAGTAAATATAACTGATGTAGTTATTTATCGGTACACTTGTCTAGGCAATAAAGACATTAGGTTATGATTTACAGCGATAAATTCTATTGAAAAACCATTGCGAACGGGAGACAACCGATAAGTGAGAGTAGAGTCTACTATATCTGTCGTAGAGTCTGATATCTCTCTCTCGTAGTCATAAGTCCCCCTGGTGGAGCATAGGGCAGACACGACGTTTCTCTATCTCGACCTGTCGGAGGCCATACGCTTCACTTCGCTCCAGGAAAGGCTCATCTTCTGCACTTCGGCCGTCACAGTACGCCCCCAAGTTTGTTTTGGGCGCCCAGATTTTCTTTTCCCCTGCGGATTCCATTCGAGGGCTTGTTTGGGGATATGACTGGCATGGCGCCGGAGAGTATGCCCTATCCATCTTCATTTTTGTCGACGGAGCTGGACATCTATTGGATCCTCTTTGCTGATTCTCCACAGCTCTTCGTTGGAGACCATGTTATCCGGCCAATATACTTTTAAGATTCGGCGTAGGCAGCGGTTGACGAATACCTGTGGTTTACGTACTAGTTCTTTCATACTTTTCCGTGTCTCACACCCGTACAGCCGCATATCTGCCGTAGAGTCTACTATACTAGGTTGTATAGTACATTCTACGAGTCTATTTTTTACATAGATTATTGTTGAGGCGAAAAACTTGTCATATTTTTGTTTCACAGCCTATATATGCCCCACAGCTGGACGCGAGCCTTTTCATTTCTGCAGGACCGGACATTAACCACGCACGCTTGTCGCAAAGCGGATTGGCGGGGTAACCAGGCTCGTAATAAATAAGTATATGTGGGCCTTTCATATATTTATCCCGATGTGAGATCAAACCAGGGACCATTGACTCCGTAAGCGATGGCTTTGTCACTGAGCCGATCGGGTCATCTAATGCTCAGTTACGATTTACTAATTTAGAACTTCCCGAATCCTTAATAGCCGTGATATCTTTAATCCAAAGCTAAACTTCGACAGAAATCATTAGGACTTTTTGTTCTAGTCATTGTTAAGAAGTCTGTAGTTTTAAATGCTTGATGTTCACTCTTTTATAACAATTACCGACTTCAAGGAACTCTTTTGCGACGGGACGTGACTTTTTATTGTTTACGATGGTTATCCATTTTGTCAATTAATTGATTTACTAGAATCGTGATTAATTAAAAAATACCTCTGTTTATATTTAAAGTAAGAAAGGTAAACTTAACCCTATCCAGTCGTAAATCACCACTCACGTTACAACAGTACTTTGTCGCTGCGGTCGTAAGTCACGTGGAAGGTGACAAGACGAGACATGTTTCAACTCGCTCTGTGTGAAATGCAGGCACTATTGCCTTATTAGTAAAATATCCGTAACAGAGAAATTAATATCTCCAGTTATATATCATTGCCATTTCCAATTATTTTTTAATATATTGAGCCCAAAAATGAATAAAGTCAATGAAAACTGTATCTGTAGCTACAACCTAACGAGAATCACGTATAAAAAGCTAGCGACTGATAAGGGTTAAAATATATAAATAAAATAATAACATAATCATCTATACCGAAATGATACGAATATTATATTGATTAATGAGTCCTTCTCTCCTATTGTTGTGCGTAAAAAACACTCTGGAATGTAATAAGTTGAAATTAAAATTGGTTTAATAAAAAAAAAAATAAACCGTGGAAGAAAAACAGTATATTATTTTTCTTGTAAAATTAACTTATACGGAATTAAGAATTTTTTATATATAGGCCGACGATATATGTACTGGAGAAAAAAAATATATGTTTGCAATGGGAGTGAATGATAACTGTGGAAGAAAATCAGTATTTTGTTTTTCGTGTGAAATTTACTCATATGGACTTTTTTTTGGAATAGCAAAGGAACGAACATATCACCTGACGGAAAGCAATCAACGCCGTCTACATATATCTGTACTCTCTAGGCAATGCAGGTGCGTTGCCGGTCATTTTTCAATTAGGTAGACGATAATTTCTTTGCATAATTAACTTGTTATGTGAATTAATTAAGAATTGCGGAGTTTACCTTCTTCTTTTTACTTTATTTATCTTCTATACATGGTAGATATAGATTAAGTGGAGGATGATACATAATTTGGATCAATAAATGGCATCGTTGTGGTCTGGAGTCGGTCACTACGTGTGAAACGGTTCCCGTTGAACGCGCACCAGCCGCGCGGTTCAACCACACGCCTACCGAAACCAATTGGGATTGTTTTTGTAACCAATTGACTGTAATTGAATTCAAAATAATGAATGCTCTAGATCTTAAGGGTTTTAGTTTTTCTTGCTTTGTGTTTCTGCCAGAGCTTGTTTCTCTGGAGTATCTGTTAATATTATGGATTTTTTGAGACGTTGCTTATTTTTCCACTTCTTTAAGCGGTGCTTTTGACTGTAATTGGATTCCAATTGACTGTAATTGGATTCAAAATAATGAATGCTCTAGAATTTAAGGGTTTTAAACTAGAGTTGCAGTCATAACGTTTATTGGACGACCACTTCACTAAGTAAGTACTCAACAAAGGCAGTTTGGAGGGAAAGAGCGAGGAACAGATCGGACTGGAGGGATATTTTGGACTGGGTCAAGGTCCACCCGCTACAGTACCTGTGATTATGATAACCTGTTCACTATTATTAAGACTTTATTGCTAATACTAACTTAACGATTTAGTACATAGCGTGACTGTCATAGGTCTCTTCTAGCTGTTTCGACTCATCTCTATTCCGTGTTTTTTTATACCAGATTGTCCATCTAATGACCTTAATGTCATTTTTCTAACTCTTAACCTGTCTGCCTATCTTTCTTTTACCACCACGTGGATGCCTCTCAGTTATAATTTTCGACTAAATGAATACTAAATCCACAATTCATCTAAGAGTTTTTTAGGTTATTTACGGAATAGGTCGGAAAACGGGTGAGCAACATCTGTAAAAATAAGCGTATTGTAGGAGTATTACTACTTTAATATAACATAAAATAAAAATAGTTTTCGGGTATCTGAATGTAATTTATGGCCTCCCATTTCTGGAGGATTGAAAGTCAATAAACTACATCTGTTTCTTAATAATTACCTGTAGGATATATATATATATATATATATATATATATATATATATATATATATATATATATATATATATATATATATATATATATATATATATATATATATATATATTATATATATATATATATATATATATATATATATACCATTTATCCTGGTGCGACAAAGGAAACCGTGACCGTAGATTCTGAAGCCAGAAGCATCACGAATGAGGCCAGTAGATCGTCTTCAAGATATTTCAGATGAACTTATTTTCAGTTGTATCAAACTAAAGTTTTATTGGTAAACGGAAAAAAATATACCTTCTACGACAATACTACAGAACTTACATTATTATAACGACACTTCTATATTTGCCGTGCACTTGACGTATTAGGGACTCTCTTGGTAAACATTGCTGTATCTTTTTTATGGGATAGGAGGGCAAAGGATCAAGCGCGCCGCCTGATGGAAAGCTATCAACGCCGCCCATAGACAACCGTGACAACGCAGGAATCTCGGAAGCGTTGCCGGCTTTTAGGTATCTGTAGGCTTGTTTTTTGAAGGTTCCAATGTCGTATCGGTTGGAAAAGACCGTCGAAGGTAGCTGGTGGTGTGTGGAAAGAAGTTTCAAGAGAAGCGCATCGTAGTAGATCGCCACTCATCCAGATGGTGGGGATGAAATGCTGTAGCCGATGTTTAAATATCTCAATAGACATTTTATTTTTTTTGTGTGTATAAAATATTTCATTGGCCAGGACGATCTTAACCTTCAGATCTCTATCATTATTAGTGACCACATGGGGAAAATCTTAAGTTATGCTTGCATAGCGACAATGTTATTCACAGCGCGCAAGGCACACGAATAACAAAGTCAACACAATTAATGAGCTATTTGTGTTTAATAAAACGGTAGTTCGTCGCTCCATTGTTGGGCTAAAAATTACCAAAGCGCTATCGCGGCGATTAATCTGCGATTTCAGAATGTGTGAACACGGCCTACCTATTCTCTATCACTGCCCTATTAAATGCCTCTGAAAATAACGAAATGTGCGTACATTGTAAGAGACTTTTATTAAATGTCTAAAATCATAATCATATTTCTTTTGGCAGCCTATATATATCCCACTACTGGGCATGAGCCTCCGTATTTCTGGAGTAACGCTCATAAATCCATCATACTTGTTCAATGTGGAATCGCGTGGTAACCAGACTCAGAATTGAATCTGTAGGCGGAAGCCCCGCCACTAATTGAATTGGCCGTCAATCTTTGCCATACTGATAGAAAATTTATTATTAAGGTTTTAGTGGACAGGGCAGACATTGTCCTGTCATAGATTTTAGGGGGGGGGGGGGAGTGATTTCGAATTGTATGTAGTTTTGAAAGAAATGTGACAAAAATTTAAAAAAAAATGTCATTGGAAAATGAATAAGTTTTGGATCGCAAACATTCCAAAGTATCTTATCTCGTCAGCTGAAATCAATGATAAATACCCACAAAATTTAATTGAAATCGCTTGGACGGTTTCGGAAATTAACGTTTAGGAATTACGCGTAATTTTTATATATTAAATATTTGATTCAAACATAATTTAATTTCAGTATAACTATACATATATATATATATATATATATATATATATATATATACATATATATATATATATATATATATATATATATATATATATATATATATATATATATATATATATATATATATATATATATATATATATATATATATGAAAGTTATAATAGTTATAGCTAAGTATATCTCTTAGCGACTATGTTTATAAAGGCCACGATACAAAAAATTTTATTGTGGTACTATGAGAGTAGCGTGTTTTTTTTTAAATTATTTCAAAAATAACATGTATGTACGACCACGAAAAACTGTGCGTGTCTCAACTTCTACAGACTTACCACGAAGATGCTATCGTATGGTTAGGTTATTAATTAGAGTCGAATACCGCCTGTGGAAGGCTTCTGCGAGCATATTAACTAGTGTGATTTATTGCCTGAAAACCCACAATACGTGCCGATACGTAGTTTTGTAATATGCGTTAAAATTTTTACGACTGGTGACACGCGACCGATGTTGGGTTTTGAAAATAAAAAATTTAGGCTCGTTGGTTTAATTTAGGTTAAATCGCATATTAATTTTATGGCTCACGTGAACTCGAATGACATTGGAGAGTTCGAGAGACGAGCGTACGTACGATGATTAGTTTTTTTTTTCATAAGTAATAAAATATGTATTGATCATTGACGAGTATACAATTTTGTTTCATTGCCTGTCGAACTAGGGCGAACCCTGTACTACGGCAGACCCTTCTGTGACACATTTATGAATCTAAAATTTAAAAAACTATACTAAATTATACAAACCATAAAGAAATACAAAAAAAAAAATCACCTTACAAATCACGAAGCGGCGCTTTTGGTTGTTGTGTAATAAAAATACGTTTAAACTTTTATATCTGTTAAAATCAAACTAAAAATACAAAATGGCTGATAATGTCATATGTTAGGGAAACGTGTACCAACATAATAATACTTAAAGCGTGCGAAATATGATGTCTCCATTTTATAACAAAGTTCGTATGCGTTCACGGAAGGATGGCGACGAATGTGTTGCCACTCTAGTATTCTTGATGTCTAAGAACATAAGCAGTCACTTACCGTCAGGATACCGGCATCAGTTTCTGTAGTTTGGAGATTTATGCCATTTCGTCAATCACCTTTAGTCGTAGGTAAATCGATGTCAAATTTGAATTTTATCTTTTAACATTTTACTAACGAATATTCAATAAATAAAATCATGATTATTGTAGCAATCTATTTCTGGAGATTGTCTTCTCGCACAAATGAGGGTTTTTGCCGTAATCTTCACGTATAGAAGGTGGTTTCTATTACTCAAGTATACGCATTTGACAATGTCTATGACCAATGGCTATGGGAGCAAATAACAGTGGATGGATGTCTACAGTTGTTTGCTTCCATTACCACTGATTTATATTAAAAAAAAAAATAACTGTTATTCGATTAGCTATAATTATATATAAATTATTATTAGACGAGCAATTGGCTCTGTGGCGGGGCCCTCCGCTCACCCCGCTATGGTCGCGTGTTCAATCCTCGCATCGGAATAAATATATTTATGGCCTCCAGATGTTTATTCCGAGCCTGGTAACCCGGTCAAAAAAGTTACACTATTATAATTTCAGTATTGGTATGTAATATGTTATTAATTTGTTGTGACATTCTAAAACAGCGGTTCATCAGGGGTGCTTGTTCCGACTCTGATGTACGGTAGTGAAAGTTGGGTTTGGCAGAAGAGTCAAGAAATCAGACTGAATGCGGTGGAAATGAGAGCATCAAGATGTATGTTTGTTGTAACTTTGAGTGATAGAATAGGAAATGAATATATAAGAGAGCATAAGAGAGCGATGTGGAGTAAAAGGTGTCATGACAAAAGTTGAGAAAGGGATGCTTAGATGGTTTGGGCACATAGAAAGGATGGATGAAAGACGACTGGCAAAAGAAATTTACGTTGCGGATGTGGATGAAAGGGTCGGTAGGGGAAGGCCACGGAAAAACTACCTTGACCAAATTGCTGTACTATTTAAGAACGGCCAAGTAAAGAGTGCCTCTAACCGGCGAGGTTGCATTAGGAGAATAATAAGTCAAGGAAAGTATGCCGAGATCGTATCAGATAGAGATCTGTAGTCTCTGTCTACCCCTATGGGAGACAGGGGTGGCGAAATGTATGTATGTATATTCTAAAATAAAAAATAAATAGTTAATTTTAATCTAACTAAGCTATATTATCACAGATTCAAAGAGTTAACATAGAGTATAAGTTGTGGGTAGCTAGGAAAATTTCGAAAGGGTACTAAATGAGAATGGTGACGTAATATGTAATATAATACGAAGGCTAAATAAATATTGGTACTCTTTTAAATGAAGATATATAAAAACATTATGATAGCATGGCAAACCAACAAAATATAAAGTTTTTGTGGAGACAAATAAAAACTCAAGATCACCCTCCAAGTTCATGTCAAGAAGTCCTAGAAAGTTAAGAAGTGCGTTATGACGGGCAGGCTATTTTAAATCCTTTTCGCCTTATGTAACTCGCTGTTTTTGAAAAGTAATATTTTTTCTTAAATTCTCAAGGCAATGCTAAGACAAAATGATATAAAGAAGTGTTCGGCAAAAATCACCAGTAGTTTTTTATTTATTTATTATTTAAGAAAGGGCAGGTCAAGAGTACCCTTAACCGGAGAGCTTGCATGATGAGAGTTATGAGTGTGGAGGAAGTAAGGAAAGTATGCCGAGATCGTAGCAGATGGAGATCTGTCGTCTCTGCCTACTCCTAAAGGAAACAGGCGTGACAATATGTTATTACATTAGTTTAGTTTTATTTGGTATATAATTTTTTACATTATTGCACGGCATGTACAAACTCAAATTAAGTTTTTCCGAATACCGTCGTGATGAGGTGTGGTGCATTGTGTGTGTATGTATGTATATATATATATATATATATATATATATATATATATATATATATATATATATATATATATATATATATATATATATATATTTTTTTTTTTTTTTTTTTTCTCCTCCCATTAAATCCTTCGCTTCTCTTAATACGTATCTTTAGTGTCTTCGGTTTGCTTTGATGTGGCTGCTGTCGTTTGCTTACCATCAGGCGACCAGTTTGCTCGTTTGCCTATACATATATTTCTTAATAAAGCATCACCTGATCGCCAAGCGACTGCCCCAGTTGCGACCACATTTGACTAGGAGAAAATGCCTTATGGCATTAAGTATCCCTCAATGCCATTAGGCATTTTTTCCCCGTTTCATTTGCTACCTGCAAGTGTAGTGCTTACTATGTGCAAAAAGTTTAAATAAATAAATAGAATTCTATTTATTTAAATAAATAAAAAAAAAAATAAAAAAATAATAATAAAGCTTACCCTCACATATCAAATGTGAGGGTAAGCTTCAATCATCTGTGGTCCAAACGTCTGTGGTCATTAACCTTTCGTACCAGTGCAGCCATCACGGTATATCTTTTTAATTTGTACTTAACTTTATTACACATTTAAGGAATTCGGATAGTATTTCACTGTTGAGTTGGAAATTTAGTTATATTATGGTTGTTTTTGGGTAATCATTTTCCTTTCACAACCAATAGCCATCGAGTTTTGAACTAAAAGGTAAATTTCTAAACAAAAAGGTTGCGTCAACTTTGTGTTACGTGACTTGTGATAGTCAGGTTTAGGTCATGAGAGGTTTCGTATTTGTAGTGGCAAATGTTGGTCTAGTTATTGCAATTCATTACTCCGTTTAGAACCGTTTTTCGTCCAAAACAGTTTTTCGTAATTCTCACTCTTAATGCCACTTAACGGATTATCTTTAATTGTAACTGATTGAATATTTCGTATTTACCTCATGAAATACCTCTCTTAGAACCTAAAGTAATGGTTTGATAAAAAATTCTCAAACTTTTCTTTAGCGTAGCAGGCACACGAGCATGCGAGTCACCTGGCGTTAAATAATCACTACTGTCTATATATACACATCTATTATACAACGCCAGAGGCATTGCAGATGCGTTATAGGCCTTTAGCGAAACACACATCCGCTTGAAACTATGAAAGAAAACCCGTTTTTATTGTTCCTGTACAATTTACTAGCATATACATGGGAATTCTGATAAATATATCGACGAAATGGTCCTTTATGTTATAAATTATATTATTTGATGGCTGATGTTTTTCTGCGTAGTTATTTAAAATAATATACATCGAAGCGGAGAGAAGTTGGAAGTGAAAATCATTTCAATTCGCAATGAAATCGCAAGTTCGTGATTGATGCCAACATAAATGGAGATTCAAAACTTATAGATTCTGCTGGCTTGGGCACTGAGAAGAGACTGAGAGATGAGAAGATTGCACTTCCAAAAGGTTGCCGTCCGGTCAACGTCTAGATAGTCACTCTAGATATTGTTTTGAATAAGCGTCGAGCAATCAATTGATAGAAATTGGGACCACTGACGTATTCTTCTATTAAACGCGACGATATACTTAGGGTTGTTCAGTCTGCGGAATAGGTAATTTCGTGTTTGATTTCTGTGAATTAGAATCGATTAATCTCTTACCAGCACAATTCCACCTTTAGATCAACCACTGTAAAATCAAGTTCCATCCTTATAACCTGAATATCCGGTTGACACAAATACGAAACATCGATATTTCTCTACTAATTTATTATATGAACGTATATTTAGTTTTGTGGCTAGTTTTTTGTAATAAATTGACAGTCTATTATAGATTGTTTAAAAAAATAAAATCCTAATTAAGTAACTTAGCTGAATATAGTCGTGAAAGAAGAAACAGAAAAATGTCTTTTAACAAAAAATATTAAAATGTTGATATTATTATGACGTCAGCGATGCGAATACTGTGGTATAAAATTATTCTTAGCTTTCAGCTTAGATGTAAGCTCGAAGCAAGCAGTGTGCAGATCGGAATAGAAAAACTGGTGGTCGATCGTGAAATTCACTTAAAGGCAATGAACGCCTCTTGAATAATTTAACCAATGACAATCCGTCGGCTAATTTTAGCGGCAAATGGAAAAATTGGCCAAGCGTGATTCATAAAGTTAATATTGATTCTGTAGCACATTTACGGAATAATCTTTTGTGTCACGATTGATTAATTGTTACTAAGTAAAACTTAGACGATATTTTTAAATTTAAGACGGCCTATTGGCTCAGTAGCGCGTCCCCTCGCCCATTGTCAATGGTCGCGGGTTCGATCCCTGCAACGAAATAAATATATGTATGGCCTACAGATATTTATTTTGAGTCTACCTCGCCAATCCGCATTGGACAAGCGTGGTGGTTTAACGTCTGTTAAAGTTTAAGTGGTGGACGAAGTCGATATTTTTAATGGAAGGGGTAGTCAAATGATTCTTCGGGTCATCTGATGATAACTAATCATCGCTACTTACAGAGATTTGTACTTTTAAACTAGAACTACAAAAGTGCAGAAAAGTACGGGAAAATGATTAAATATAAAACTTACTATTGTTTATTATTTTTGATATGTATACAGACAGACAACTTGGGTTTAACGTGTATTCATACAGTTTTTATGTGAATTGATACTAACAAAAGGACCCGATTTGTCTAATTTATTAATTATTATTATTATAATAATAATAATGTTATTAATCACATAGTTATTTCTAAATAACAATATCAATATAAAAATAACCATTTTAAAATTATATTATTATTTGGGTTTTTAATCCTTCGTGGCGCGATAAAGCAAGCCAATGAAGGATTTAAACATCCCAGGAAATATTTTCACGATCCTAACTGTGCCAAACCAATATGGATGATTTTTAAATTTTGAATTTAACCAACGGACCTAAGTTTAACTTTAACTTTACGATGACTGACTGAAACTTTAAGATAAATATTCATTTTTACCAATAAGTCCATTAACTGAGACAACTACGGATCTTATGTTATATTATTATATAATAAGTATTTCATATTTCACGCCATTTGTGTTTAAAGTTTGTAGACGTTATATTAATATAACAAAGTTGAAAATTATTATTATAAAAAACAACGCAATACATTAACTCTATGTGCCAATAATCGTAAAACTTTTATCCGAAAGCCATTGAGCTTTATAAAGTATAAGTTTTTCTAGGTTTTATGGGTGTTTGACTTTGCTAGATTTATTATATCTTTACGGCCAAGCCGATTCCAATGTCGTAACTTATAAAAAAATAAACCAGCAATTATTTTTTATAAGTAAAGTCACAAAAATGTAAAACGAATGAGACGTTAAAACGCTGTTGTAACATGTATATTATTAATATAAAATTAAATATATTAATTATTATCAATGTCATTTATATTTAATAAATCTAGATAAACTATTTTTAAATGCGCAATTCAACATGAACTTTGGAATTTAATGGGGCTTCATTATCTGCAGAACCTTGGACTCACAAAATAAGCTTCCTCTTCAGAGACTCAGGCATGGTTGTCCCGTCATCGCTTCTCTCAGCACGCCGCCACTTTTGCTAACTTCTCTGGGGATTATTTGCTATGGTATGTTTATTACATACAAAAAATGTAAATAAAATTTTATATATAACATCAAATAACAATAGATAAAATTTTACAACTTCTAATGTCAACATTTTTTAACGATTAGATTTTTAGAGTTAAAATTAAAAAGGTATGTGTCTATGTATTAATGTGTCTATATATAAACCTCTAGTTATTTTGTTTGTACAAAATAAATACAATAATAATACTTTACCATATTTTTGGGTTATTTTTACAATTTAATAACAAATTTATATTGACCAACAGAGTTTGTTTGACCTGTGGAGTTTCTTTTGCCATTTCTTTTTTGTCCGGCATAACTTCATCACCGGAGAGTGGACCGGTATAGCGAGTGATCCAGAACTGCTGCACCTCTCGAAGGAGGAGGAAAGTTGTGCTGAATTGGCTGGCGACCTTCGCAAGTCGGAGAGGCACTAAGAGTGCAGAAGAAGAAACTTCATCACGAAATGGTGGTTAGTTTATTTATTAAGACTGATGTTTGAAAAGTGAAATTAAATAAATAAATCTATCTCTCTTAGAGAGCTGAATGAATGACTGAAATCTGAATGAAGATTGCATATATATTTTTTTTCAGTTATTATATATTTCATTATCATAGATTCAACATAGAATCCTAAAAATACTTAAGTGTTTTTCGTTTATTCCTTAAGTTGAGATTAGGGTGTATTATAACTGGTGCGGAACCCTATTTCTTCAGGTCGCGTCCGACGCCTTGTCAACGTTCGGTAAAGCAATTTGCGCTGTAAGTGATGGAGCTGCGTGAGCCTTCCACTCGCCATACCAAGGACCAATGTCGTTAATATATAGAGGACATTGCACCTCCCTATGAATATATCTTTGTTTATTTTACCTGTAACTCTTATTCAATATTAATATCAGCCCGCGGCAGTCCACTGCTGGACGTCCTCACTTAATGCGCGCCATCTAGTCCGATCTTCGGCTACACACGATCCAGTCTCTACCAGCCGCCTTGTGCAGATCGCCGCTCCATCTAACTCTGATTATCAAATTAAAAATAGTATGTATATGTCTATAAGGTCGGTAGAAGAAGACCAAGGAGAACATACCTTGACCAAATTGCTGCAGTTCTCAATAAAAGCCAGCACAAAAGCGCCCTCTAATCGGCGATCTTAAAATAAAACTAGCTTAAACTAACTTTGTTGGCGCAGCGACCCAAAATGGATGTCGGCCTTCGAACAAATCTTACGCTACCATGCACTGTCCTGCGCCACTTCCTGCCGTAACATAATATACAATCAAGCTAAATAAAAATCAAAGTTGATTTCCACCCACTAGACATATCTAGCTAGCCATAGCTTCCACTCGTTATTAGTGGCTAGCATGTGAATGATAAGGCAATGGAGCTACTTCAACGCGTACTTTACTGACTTTCATTTAGTTTAGATTATAACAACTTGTGTTACGTTATCGGGCCACCTGTCATTGGTATGATAACGCTCCATGTAGCCGATTATAAGCCTGTCACTTAATGCGGTTACTTAGTAATTGGCTGATCTCTTAACGATTAAGTCATTAAGTTTTGTTAAATCTTATTTATATAACTATAATCACTAGCTCTGTATTTTTATAGCTGACCTCTCATTTCAAATGGAATTTTAGGTTTGAACCTTGAGTTTAAATGCAAAACGAAATACAATTTTGCATTTTGATCTTTGTGTACCTATTATATCCTATTTTTTTTACAGCTGATACTGGGCATAAGGGAACCTGAAAATGTTTCTGGAGAAATATACATTACCCCACCTCGCTTACCTGAGGCGAATTGATGGTGCATCGAGATTCGGAATACCTGTAGACCAGAGGCTCTCAAATTTATTTGTCCATTGCCCACTTTGATAATCCATTATATTCTAGCGCGAAAATCCAAATATTCGTATGTTTAATTTATCACATTAAAATCACGATTGCGAAGATAACTTAGTATATACTTTATTGTAGCGTATCATATCAGTCTTATTCTATTTCACAGCTTTAGAGGTGGGTTTTGATTTTGGTTTACTTTTTAAAATATAAATCAGTCATCGCTCCCCGAAAACAATTTCTACCCCCCATTCTATTTGGGTCCTTTACTGCCTTCCTTAAGGTTTTCACCGCCAACAAAGATAAAGCCCACTTAGAGAAATATATGTACTGTATATATTACATATATTTATTGCGAATCTGTTGAATGTTATAGAGAGGCAAACGAGCAAGCGTATCGCATGAGAGTAAGCAACTACCGCCGCTCATAGATATCTGCAACACCAGATTGCGTTGCCGGCCTTGAAGATATGAGTAGGTTTGTTTTTTCCTGAAGCGAAGTGAAGCGTATGGCCTACGACAGGTCGAGATGGAGAAACATCGTGTCTGTCCTATGCCCAGTTACCAGGGGGACTTAGGACTCAGAGAGAGAGAGAGAGAGAGGGAGGTTTGTTTTTTAAGGTTTCAATGTCGTATCGGTTCGGAAGCACCGCCAAAGGCAGCTGGTTCTAAAGAGTGGTGGTGCCTAGAATGAAGTTACGGGAAAAACTCACTGGTGGGGATGAAATTTTTCCTTTCGGCAAATTGTACAGCAATGGAATTCAGTGATTCTCTTATTTCTCCATTGAGTTAGTTAATTGTTTAATAATACGATTCACAATAAACGAAGACTATGAAACACATATATCGTCTAGATTCCCTAAGCAGCCCCCGCAGACTGGATCTAGGTATACGAGAGCACTTTCGATTTCCAGCGGAAGTCGTAAATAAGATTCTGTACTTAGCGGGCATTAACCTGTCGACGTTATCATTGGTCGCTGATTGCCATAGTAGTGGCTTAATGAATGCCTTCCCAACCAATAAATATGTGTTTGTTGGGTTTAGGTCTAGCGAAGTTGTTGGCATAATCTTTACCATCGCAAAATGAAAATGGCGATATTTTTTTTATAGAAACGACAATTAAGCTAGTAATAGAATCACCTTAGGGTATGCATCTACCGAAGCTCATAAACTGCATTACTGTAGGCACGAAATCGGTTTATTTCTTTCCATCAGGTAACACGTTTGCTCGTTTGCCCACTTATCCTTTAAAAGAATATGAATGGACTATATTATTCGAGGGCTACATGAGCTCAGCTCAAATAATAGACCTCGAATGAATCGAGTATTTTTTATATGGGATAGGAAGGTAAACGAGCAGGCGTGTCACCTTATAGAAAGCAATCAACGCCACCCATAGACTTCCGCAGCGCCATAGGCAGTACGGAAGCGTTGCTGACTTTTAAGGAAAGTTTCATTATGGGAGTGGGAATGGGAGGGGGAGGGATAGAGGGAGGGGGAAGGGTGTTGGGCCTCCAAAATTCGGCCGCTCACCGTACGAAGCGCGGTAGGTAAGCTACCACTCAGACGCCGGTTTTCTGCGGGAGTGAGGTACTTCTCCGGGCAAGCCGGCCCATTCATGCTACAGACAAATATTATGCCATTCTTGACAAAGTATTCGTTTGCAGCGTGGCTCTACCGCTATTAATGAGTATACGTCAAAGACGAAAGTCTTCGAACAATCTGAATACTGCCTGTAGTCACGTGCCGATGCGTGGACACTGACGGCATATGTGCTGTACAAGATCACACAACTCAGAGGACTGCTTGATTTTTTTTAGTAGCTCTTCAAGTCAGCAAACTGAAGTTATAATTAATGGGCGCAGGAGTAGACGAGTGCTAGATTGGAGATCATGTCTTAGCAAAAGTAATTATAATCAGGTACAACTACGGTTGAATTTAAAACAATTTGATGCATAATTTATCATATTTCTTGAAATACCTTTGACCTGAGCCTCAGATATACACCATGACTTTTTAATTACCCGAGAAAATTAAGTAATATATTAAGTTATCGATATGCATTAAATTTGGCGAAGAAAAAAAAATTTATTTTTATGAAATATTTATTAATAATGTCCTTAATATATACCAAAAATTATACAACAAAAAATCTTGCTACTTCAAATAGACATCATTATCATTCCAATATAAACTACACCCAAACCAACCTAATTTGGTCACGTAATATTTACAGGATTTCTTTGAAGTCCCATAAAACAATATTTTTGTATGAACTCTATAATATTTGAATGTTACCTACTGACATACATATTTTTACAAACGCGAATTTTAGTTTTCTCAGGAAATTAAAAAGTCACGGTGTATAGACCTCCTTCGAGGATAATGTAAATTACTTTTCACGCAAGCCATTTTATAAAGTCACGCGTCAAGGTTAATATAAAATATCAAAGAACATAAAAATAACAAGTAACTGCCTAACGCTACTATTAAGACAACTAAATAAACGATAAAAGGTTTTGTTTTAATTATGACTTCTTTACGAGGCACTTTGTATGAATGTTTATTTATCAACTAAAACTTATAGCTGTCTTTTATGTTAAATATTTTATTGAAACTCCACTTTGATGCTTGGCTCAAAGTAAATTAGAGTACCTCACTTCTGAGGCAAGGGTTCTGTTTGGTCCGAATACTTTTCTAATCTTATCGATAAAATCTGTCCATCCGTAAAAGAAAGGTTAAGAAAGACAAAAGCGTATTTGTTTAAAAAAGACCGGCAACGCACCTGGGACGCTTCCGGCGTTGTAGATGTATATAGGCGGCGGTGATCATTAACCACCAGATGACTTGCATGCTCGTTTACCTGCACACTAAAAAAAAAAAAATTGCCTTCTGTATGCAATACCTGTAAATGTGTGCCTATAAGCTTAATTTATTTAAATTTTGTATAGTTTACTGCTTTTACCATGGGGAGTGCTCCGAGGAATTGCTTAGAATAATTTCCGCCACCGAATTCCAAAAGCCCACAACTCGCCGTAAAGAAAAGTTTCATCCCCACCATCTGGATGAGGCGATCTACTACGGTGCGCTTTTCTCGAAACTTTTTTCCACGTACCACCACATTGTGGAACCAGCTACCTTCGGCGGTCTTTCCGAACTGATACGACATTGGCACTTCAAAAATCAAGCCTACACATACCTTAAAGGCTGGCAACGCTATTGTGACTCCTGCGGTGTCGCGGTTGTCTATCGGCGGCGTTGATTGCTTTCCATCAGGCGGCACGCTTGATCGTTTGCCCTCCTATGCCATAAAAAAAGTTGAAGTTTCTGGGATTTCGCAGAATATGTACAGGTACAGTTAAATCATTATTATCGTTTTGGTGAAATTGTCTTTTTTAAACATTTACGTTTCAAATTTTGGAGACAACATTTAACAATAACTAAAAACAATTATTCTGGGACACATGGACATTGGGACATTGGAAGTGACTCAACTTTTGCTAATAGAGGCTTTACTTCCCCTAAAATTTTTGTTTTCAGCCACTTCCTTCCCGATAGATATTATGGGCGAATCTGAATTAAAGTTTAGGGTTCTCCATGGCCTCTTCTACCTTTTTTCTCAAATCGTATAAATAACATATACTCATTTTTACTTTATTATTATTATCAAAGCTACTGCCATTCATTTCCGGATTTAGGCCTCCCTTAAAACGCGCGTCCTAGCTTGAACTTTGGTTTCACTAATCACCCTGCCCTGATTTTTTTAGCCTAGGGACGTCCCAGTCTACGTCGGGCTATTATCAAATACTACAATTATCAGTTCTCCGTGAGACATGACCAGCCCATTGCTACTTTGGCTTGTTTTCAAACAAAATCATCATCATTATCATCAGTGTCAACAACCTGCGGCAGTCCACTACAAGACACATATCTCCTGCAAAAAGGGAAAATATCAAACAAAATATACATTATAAAATAGTATTGAGTAATTTTTATTTCTTTACATGCCAAAATTATTACATATATGGTGAGTAATTCAAGGTGGTATCTATATAAATTTGAAACATATATTAAATTTATATAAATACCACCGTATTTATAACAATTTAATGTGTATTTTAAATTTCTAGAATGTGTCACTAACAGCTTGTTTAGTGATATCATAAGTAAGAGCAAAACGCAATTGCCAGCTTCAATAGAATTAGAAAACTTTGGGAATAGCCATCATCATTCATTAATAAAATTTATATTTTTCATTTTTTTTCACAGCCCATAAGTCGATGTAGGATATGAATCCGCGACCATTTAAAATTTGAATTTGATGACGTATTTGAGATTTCATGTCAAATAATAAAAACATGATATATCACCAAAGCTTCTCTGAAAATACTGTATGCCAAAAAATATTATATATATTACATTTTATACGAATGTAATATATATTTTTTGGCATACGATATTTTCATAAGATAGATTTTACTTGCATTTCTGTCTTTACAACTTCTCTGGAAGAAACAAGTTTTCATTTTAATTAGGATTTACAAAATCTGAGGTTCAAAATTGAATTAGGTAATCTAATAAACTATTGTGCCAATTGACTGTCGGAAGATGTATATAGCGTATATGTATGATATGAATAGTTTTTGTACACTTCTATAAGTTGATAAGTCTACGGTTGCAGGCGTCGCGACATGTCACTTCAATGGACGCCCGTATTCCTACTATTTACATATTTAATGACGTAAAACGTCGCTGAGCGCTTGCTTAATGAGATACACTATCGAGTTGCTGAATAAACTGAGTCTCTCTCGCGAACTGAATAGAGTATTTCAAAGGCGTTTAGATAAAATGGAATAATATAGTTATTAGTTTAACTTTATTCTGCTAGAGAAACTTATAGGTAGTAGGTACTGTAGTGATACATAGATTAATGTATTATAAATTTATAAAAAAAATATTTGAATTTAATAAAACCCATTTAACTATAATACTTTTTTAATTTCTTATTCAACGGCTGTCGTTCGTAGGAGTCTGCTATAGCTAAGGATGCTTCGTGTTGAGGCGAAACACGTGTTATGTAGGTACATTGTGAAAAAGTGGTGGTGTGTGTTTGGTGTTGTTGATAGAGGTTGGGAGGTGAAGAGTTATTAACGGCCGTTTTTCGGTGAGATTTGATTTAGGTTCCCCGTATATCCACTTCTTCCAGTAAAACACATTATTATTTCTCTATTTTTGTTTGCTTATCGCGGATATTAACCAAGTAAAATTTCTGACTGTCCACATTTTTTACATTCGTAATTTTAAAAATTGTAAAACAAAAAATGTTTTTACGGATAATTAATTATATTATTAATGGATCAGGCGTTACTTTGCGGAAATCCATCACCATGTGGACAGTCCAAAGTTTTACCTAGCTAAGATCCGCGACAAGCAAAACAATAACAGAAAATTAATAATGTGTATTTTCCTACTGGATGAAGTGGATTTATTTGGAACTTAAACCAAAAACTTACTAAAAATCGGCCATCAACTCTTCACCCACTAACCACTATACACAACACCAAACACACACTACCACTTTTCCACCTTGTAAACGACACGTGTTTCGCCCCAACACGAGGCATTTTCAGGTATAGTAGACTCTACGGAAGACAACCGAAAAGTCACAACAACTTACAGAAACACAGTCGTTTTTCGGATCTTAGCTAAGTAAAACTTTTGACTGTCCACATAGTGATGAATTTCTGCAAAATGACGCCTGACTCCATCAATAATCTTAAAAAGCAATCTGTCCAATCCAACCGTCTAGCGTGGGGACGTAATCCCGAAAAACGTTCCCCAGTTTCTTCAAAGTCTGGTAGCAATGATATAATTAGTTTTGTGATGAAATTAATGCCTTTCGAGGCAGGCATAATAAGCAATAAGTGTGCATGACCTTCAAGTATATATTCCGCGTCGCCATATTCCGCCAATTCGCCATATTCGCCTTCTAGTGCTTTTAAAAATGGAGGAGGGGGCATTTCAAAAGTGCCAATACTGTACCTCATAGTTGATGGTAGATGCTGTAGTGAAAATTTATTGATTAATTATAATTAAAACGACTGACATCTGAAGGTGTTCTGCAAGGTACGGGTACCGCACATGTCATTATAATGAGGGTAGGTATAGTATTTTGCGGTACGCGATTGTCATTTGCACGCTATTGTTCACTTTATATGGATGCATTACCGCGTATACTTCGGCTCGATTTAGACACGTCTAAATAGGCGCAGATCTATGCTCGCGGCTTTGCTTTTTAAAGAAACCATTTAACGTTGGGCTACCCTATTTCGGTCGCTGTAACGCTTAAAGCAATCAGAAATACACCTTGATGGGTCAAGTCGTTTTGGTTGCTGTACGGGCTTTTACGTATGGAGTAACATTGTCAAAGTTACAGCTTTCTTCTCGTTTGCCGACTTAATTAGTTGTTTGGATATGTGAATGGCATTGCAATGCATTCTACTATTTCGCTGCAAATCTAAGGGCGTCGTTATGGTGGAAATATGTACGGCGTCGGCTTTACCTTTGTATTACGTATCTCTAATTATGCCAACTATGTGGTATTTATTTGTTAAGTGAAATAACATTGTGTAAAATTCAATGTGTTCTATATGAATGTAGGGACGTTGCGAAGCCTCTTGCGGGTTTAGCTCATAATCTATTCCATATATATTTTAGAGCAGAAATAAAAGACGCTTCTTATTGATTAGCAAATTGCGTGAATTTTATTTTGACAACAAACAAACAATAAACAATTTTAAAGTCAATTCCTACTACTACTACTATCATATCCTGCTAAATATCTTAAATAAGAAATTTTATTTTCTCCCACATAAAACTAAAATTAATTAATGAGTTAATATTTGAAAAAACTGTATTAACATCAACTGTCATCCACTATAAGTTTAAAAAAAAGTATTTGAACTTTAAGTGGCTGAATAAAAAAGTGTTTTATTAACGATTGAAAATCTGAACAAGATATATAAATATTTGTATATACTGATATACATATAAATTTAAAAAAACATATGTCAAGTTCACATGTTGTATGACTTTCAGAAACTAATAGAAAAAAAACTTGGAGACAATGGAATGAATGAAGACTATCAGGTGTGGGATAATTAGGAGTTAATTATAATATTCTTATCAAGTTTTAAAATTGTTTTATAATTTGTTCTACTTTTATTGGATGACATATTATACAGAAAAGTTTACAATTTCAACTAATGACACGAGTGGCTTCCAGTAAATAAACTATAATAATAGAAACTACTATATAATGTGTTCTATCTCATTCTAACGCAGGTGATATTCTAATTGTGTTTTTTTTTAGTATCGCTATTTTGTGTGATCGAGTTTCAAATCACAACAGCGCTAAACACGTCTATGAGCAGCGTTGATTTCTTTCCATAAAAAAAGTTTTCACTCCAAAAAGAAAAAACAAAACAGTAAAAAAGAAATCTACGTACAATTGGCGCGCGGTAGGACCCCTCGTCCACAGAGTCAATGGTCGTGGATTCGATTCCTGCATCGGAATAAATATATATATAACCCACAGATATTTATTCCGAGTCTGGTAACCCCACCAATACGCATTGGATAAGCGTGGTAGGTTGATGTCCGTTTCTTCAGAAATAGATACCTGGAAGCGCTCCGTAGCGGCCGAGATGAAATCCATCGCTCAAGACCGATCTCAATGGAGAAGCACTGTGGACGCCCTCTGCCCCACCTCGGGGACATAGGACCAAAAGAAGAAGAAGTGCTCAGCAGTGGGATTTATATGGGCTGTTTAAAAAAAAGGTTTACGTACTTGCCAGCTTTATCCTGAACAATAAAAATGTAGAAATAAAAAAAGGAAATATTTTTATTTTGTGTGTTTATTATAAATAGATATTTTTGTGTCATTATTGTGGTTTAAAGTAAAGCTGTATCACGTAACTATAGTTAATAATTGGCAATACTTCCTCAAGCGGAGCTATGGGGAAATTTGTTTAGAGTCTAGTTAGCGCACATTCGAGTATCCGAGTGACGTTGGAAATTCCTCGTAGCGCCCGATTTATTAGCAAAAGTTCGAGTTACCCGGGACTACGACGTCGGACGACGGACGGAACTAATTGATGTCATTTGTTTGAACGGACTGCGCTTGTTTGGAACTTGTTAAGTATGTAAATCGGGATGGGTTTTTCATAACAGTTTTATTTAGCTGTTGCAATTTTTTGTGACGCCTATACGCCTAGACATCTGCAATATCATAAAACTAAAAAACAAACTAACTTTGTAAGCGCAGCGACCCAAAATTGATTTTGGCCTCCGAATAGATCTTACGCCACCGTGCCTTGTCCTGCGCCACCTCCTGCCATTTGCAGATTTGAAGGTTGCGCCCCAGGACGTCGTCCTGTTGGGCGCCCCACATACGCTCTCTTGACTGCCATCCCCCCATCCATCCATTCCCCCATCTTTCATCGGATTTTCATCACAATTCACTGTTGCTGATATAAATTTCAGTACACCTAGACCAGTAAGTAGAAAATAAGTAAGCGTTATAAATTAACATCAATCCACCCTAAAAACAACAAAGTCAATAATCATACATCAAGGGACAACAAAAGCGTGATTTAATTAACCAACGCCTAACATAGAGTTGCGTGCGCAGAGACAATACGGGGTGTTCACGTTATAAAGAATCAATAAGACTAAAACCATGTTAAATCAACATTGGGCGAAGGCGAGCAAAGACAAGAAACGAATCCAGGAATTTATGGTCGAGTTTACGCAGAGCTGTTGAACGCTAGAGCCGGCGTAAACGATGCCGACATATTTCATTGTCGTCGGCTGAGGCAGTGCTTTCTGTAAGCTCACGTACCCAGATAGTCCGACGTCTACACTAACGTCTTACACCGTGCGATGTTTTGTTTATCTGTGTTTTGCTTCTGATTTGTAAATGTAGGTACCTATCTATTTACATACACCTAGAAACTTTTATTTGGGTAAATAAAAGTGATTACTTTATTTTATCTGTCAAATTAAAAATGAAGTATAAACGTTATTAGTTCTGAAATAAAAACGAAAATATATTTCACTACCGTTATATATTTTATGTGATTTATAAATCTTAGGAATGAAACTTATTTTCCTCTAGAAAACATTTTCAAGGCACAAATATTTAAGCGGTATTTCCAAGGCAGTATGAAAATTTCGTCTTAAATAAATGTATCTAAGCCTTTCTCAAATTATGGTTCTCTTATTTACTTGATACTATAGATATATATGAGCATCTAGGTGCTAATGATTGCTTGCCATCAGGCTGGCTCTTTTTCTTCTGCTTTTCATAAAACAAATGAATATATAATCATAAATGAAAGAAATGAATATATAATATTAAAAATATATAATCATAAAAGAAAGTAAATGAAAATATCATCACTAGATTTGATTTCCCTATTTAGCGTATACTGATAAATAAGCGTAAACTTTTCATATTTTTTTTAGAGTATTTTGATTTGTACTATAACTGTAAAATTATTTAAATTTTTTATCTCTTAATAAATAATTTTAATAAAATAATATAAGTTAATTCTTTATTATTTTATTAAAATTTAATTCTTTATTATTTTATTTAAGTTTAATAAATACACATGAAATATTGTGAAATATTTTTTTATTGACTTGTCTATTAACTTTGGCTTCTTATGCCCCGGAGTCTAATTTTATTAGGAACCGGCCCGCACCCGAAAAAGGTGCGAAACACACGCGATATAAAAAATTGCGGCATGCAATTTGAATACGAGAATTATTGTCTTTTAAGGAGAAATAATATACTTTCTAATATTGGGTACGGTATTCGTTCGATTAAGATAACGAGAAAATTTATGATAGGCGAATAATGTAGTTCAACATTTGAATTTTTCATAGTAGTAGAGCCACGCTGCAGACGAATACTTTGTCAAGAATGGCATATTATTTATCTGTAGCATGAATGGGCCGGTTCGCCCGTGGAAGTACCACTTTTCTGCAAAAACCGGCATCCGAGTGGTAGCTTAGCTACCGCGCTTCGTACGGTGAGCGGCCTGAGTTCCGGAGGTCCAACACCCTCCCCCTCCCACTCTCCTTCCCCCTCCCACTCCCTTTTCCCCCTCCCACTCCCATAATGTCACTTTCCTTAAAGGTCGGCAACGCTTCCGCACTGCCTATGGCGCTGCGAATGTCTATGGGCGGCGCTGATTGCTTTCCATCAGGTGACACGCCTGCTCGTTTGCCCTCCATCCCAAAAAAAAAATATGAAAAAACTAGCTGACACCGCCAACTTCGTACCGCCTCAGAATCAATTAATAAAAAAGCTGAACGATAATTGCAGAATGTTTCAACTTTTGTAAAAAAATGTGGTCAAAACTTAACAGGAACAAAAAGAAATCATAATCGATAAAAAACATGAAAAACTTCATTTTTGAATTTTATTTGATTTCTGAACGACTTTTAAATTTAATTGATTTCTGAACGACGGGACGAACATCAAATATTTGACAGGTAGGTATACTTTCTAAGGGAAAACGAAATTGTTGCTTTTACTATATTCCTAATATTTTTATCATATTTACTCACCTTTTAAACCTTCCCTGGACTTCCAAAAATAATTCAGAACGAAAATTAGCCAAATTGGTCCAGCCGTTCTCGAATTTCTGCGAGACTAACGAACATCAATTTCGATTTATATATATATATATATATATATATATATATATATATATATATATATATATATATATATATATATATATATATATATATATATATATATATATATATATATATATATATATATATATATATATATATATATATATATATATATATATATATATATATATATATATATATATATATATATATATATATATATATATATATTATATATATATAGAGATTTCACTTTTAGTTACATTGTCTCTTGTGTGATCATATTTTTTTGCTTGCTTTTATTCTCGATTTATTTAAATAAAGAGTATTTAGCTTAAATGTGCTTTCAACCCCATAATTCGTTTCTATAAGTTTTCAGTAGTTTTATCATATGTCTATGTACGGACAAATCATTGCCTCTTGAAGTTGCTTACTTAAAAATCAATAACTAAGTTTAAAATATTCTTATGTAAAGTCTAAATACGGCCCATGTCAAAAGTCCAATAGTTATTGAATAGAAGAAAGGTTATAAGGGGATGCATTAGCAATTAGCCTAGATAATTTGCAATTCTACTGTTCCCACTAAAATAACCTTGTACATATATGTTTTTCATTTCGTCTCCAGTATATCTCATTGCTGTACAAACGTTCCTTTCAAATTATCGTCAGATTTTTTCCAGCTTTTCGAAGAAACCTTGGAGGTTTCCATTTGAATCCATATAATGTGTGCAGATCATTACGTCAGCCGTTTTCCAGGTCCACCTTTGTATCTAGCAAAATCATTGTAGTTTATGAGTAAATTACCATTGAAATTAAAAATTAAATAGAATAAATAAAACATCATTTTACTGACTCGCTTCGAAATAAATATAAATGTCTGTTCTATAGGTAAAATATTCTGAGTGTGAATATCCTGGAAATCCGCCTTGGACAAGCGTGGTGGGTTAATGTACATTTCCTAAAAAATGAGGAAGCCCAGCAGTGAAATAGATATGGGCCGTAATAATTTTTGTTTTAAATTAATTTTGATTTTAATGAATCAAAAAACATTTTATGTAATAAAATAGAATTTTATTGTAATTTAATTTGGGGTTATATTTAGAAAACTGAAATTTATTATTAAGGTACCTGTAAACTTATATATAATTTATTTTCGGAAATAAATATTTTTTATATGCCGTCAGGGTTTGAATCTAGTACTGTTTTGTGTAAGTGTAATTTTCGAATAATCATACCACTGAGACAAGCGTCTAGCGGAAATACCGTCACATTAGACCAGATAAGCTTATTTCTGCGCAAAAACACTAAATCATTACAAGATGAGTTTTTGCGCATCCTTGGCGGTAGTCACAACCCATCGCGTTATTTGATTGTCCTCTGTCATTATTGTGTAGCCATTATTGTAATGATAATGAGCAAAACGAGGAAGACTGACTGATATTGTTGTGGGGACGAGTGGACGAACTGAAAAAGTTAACGTGTTCTTAAAAAACTGAACAAATAAACTCTCAGTATGGTTTTTAGATGAAAAACAAAATAGTTTCAAACAAAAAGTATAGTGTCATTATATATTATGCTTTTCGGCAAACGTAGTGTGAGACGTGAGACGCCCTCTATTAGAAGGAGTGACGATCTGCGCCAGGCGACTGGCAGAGGCTGCGTGTAGCCAAAGAATTGGTTATATATATATATAAATAGATATCCTTGCTGTTATTCGCGTATAATAAATAAAAATTTAGACAAATTCATATTATATATATAATACGAAAAAGGAAATTAAGAAAGGAACAAGAAATTGGGCCTTTGGATCCGAGCACTCACAGTACGAAACGTAGTATCACGGGTAAAAGTCCACAAATTAACGTTGATATTTTGTGACGACTAATTGGTTCAGTGACGGGGACCTCCGCCTGTGGATTCAATGATTGCGGGTTCGATCCCCGCGTCGGAATAAATATATGTATGGATTACAAATATTTATTCCGAGTCTGGTAATCTCGGCAATTCGCATTGCTTAAGCGTGGTGGGTTAATGTCCTTTCCTCCAGAAATGGAGAGGCTCGTGCTCAGCAGTGAGACACATATAATAATAATAATAATAATAAAACTTTATTTCAGGACTAGCCCATATATCGTTAGTAACAATCTTTCTTATAATCTAGTGTTCGTAAAATTACAAAATTTTATAAAAATATATTATAATTCACAGAATTTTTTTAACATATGGACTGTTAAAAAAAAATTCTGTGACGGCGCCATACTTCTCCGCTTGAGCCATAGTATATATATATATATATATATATATATATATATATATATATATATATATATATATATATATATATATATATATATATATATATATATATATATATATATATATATATATATATATATATATATATATATATATATATATATATATATATATATATATATATATATATATATATATATATATATATATATATATCTGTATCTGTAATAGTAAGACAAATTATTGAAAATGACGAAGTTCCGCAAAAAGTTGTTTCAATTTACGTGTAAAGAAAAAGAATAATGATTCATCCCGTTTCCGCAGTTTGATAAAAAGTGACCAGCACTCGTTTTTTAATGTTTAAAGAGTATCGGTTGAACGATTTTTATACGTACGTAGTGAGATTACAAAGCGGTTTTAAGAGTAATATACAAATATAATACTAAAATTATTATTTTTTGCTAACTATTTGAAGGTATAACGAGAATAAACCACTGATCACGGTTTTGTGCAGTTACTTGTTGGTAAAATATAGCACGCCGATGTTCTGTGATTGTGTGGTACTTTCCCAGTCCAGCGGGTCCATTCATGCTAGCTTACCTCTATTTATAATTTTTTTAACGACGCCCATAGACACCTCCAGTGCCATAGGCATTGCAAAAGATTTGCCGGCCTTAAGAAATATATATAGGCCTAGAAATATGTAGGTAGTAAGAATTATAAGTGGTAAATAGATATTCCTTTGTCAAAGTCAAAGTGTTGTTAAAGGATATTCTATATTGAAACATGCAATGGCCTTTTCCCGTCAACTTACATCAGTGACGTTGTGTTTTTATTTCATTTTCCTAATCTTATATTATTATCAGTTATATTGTTTAATTGTGGTGGTGTTTTATATAATATAGGTCGATTAAGGTGTATAAGTGAAGTGATATGAAATAGATGCGTGTATCGTGACTTTTTAAGTTGATAGAAAAATTCCATAGGAGGTTTTGGTAAAATGGCCACCAAGTTGACAAGTTTTATTTCAAGGGATTTATTTGATGATCATTTGATGATCATCAAGAAAAGAAGAAGATGAAGATACATGTAATGCCTTTTCCTAATATTTGAAATATATGGTTCTTGTATATAATTTTTTATATTAAATTCTTTTTTCTTCTTTTATTTTAATTAAAAGTACTAAAAATTGATAGGTATTTTAATGCATATTGCTTTAGCGATGAATTTTGATACTAACAATATTACCTTCGTACATTCCATATACAGTGAGGATGTGCTTTAATTTGCATACATGCTCATATCTTCGTATTGATCGATGCTTCTCTGCCTTCCAACTAATTATTTAGTTCGTTCAATCTAAATTGAAATTCACCACCAGGCGACGTCAGTTGTAGTAAATAATTGGAATTTTTAAGTATAATTTTTTTTATTTTGACATACTAGATGCTCTAAGTTTGATAAAAAAGAATAGACTAAATTATAAGATTTTAAAATAGAAAGCTCCTTAGGTTTTATGTTAGTTAATTAAAGCAAAAAAGAGACAGAGTGATGCAGTGTCAGTTGTGTATATATTTTTACGAATAACCCACAAAAGAAATAGGGGGTTCTTTTCGAAGGTGTCCAACGACGAAACTATGGGAGCATATATCAATTGTGAATGGTAGTCTGCGAGCACAAATCGACCCATTTTCCAAGTGTTCGGATTACGACTACGTTCCTCATTTGCGAGCAAGGCCAGTACCAGCGGTGGTTTGTTACGAATAATTTTTTTTAGCAGCCCATATATGTCCCACTGCTGAGCATGGGCCTCTCCATTTCTGGAAGAACGGACGTTAACCTACCACGCTTGACCAATGCAGATTGGCGGGGTTACCAGACTCGGAATAATATTTTTGTAATCCATACATATATTTATACCGATGCGGGGATCGAACCCGCGACTATTGACTCCACAGGCGAAGGGCCCCGCCACTAAGCCAATTCGTTACGACTATATTGATAATTAATATGATAATAAGTCTGTTGTATACCTTATTTTGGGTTTATGCACGTTTTTCAAGATAATAAATATTATTATGTATGACCTATAGATACTTAATCCGAATCTAGTTACACCGCTAACTCGCATTGGACAAGGTGGTGGACTAATGACCGTTCCCCTGGAAATAGGGAGGTCTGTGCCCAGCAGTGGGACATACATGGGCTGTGAGAAAAATTACAATTAGATCTTTAATGGCAACTTCAACCTTCAAAGTGTTTTTTATTTATATTTGAACAACGTTATTTTGTAATGTCTTATCATAAGGGTAATAAAAATGTCTTAAAGCAATGCCATAATGCTTTAAAACAATAAAAAAGCAATGCCTTAATGCTTTCAGGCATTTACTGTCTAATAAGTTAGAGGAAAATAGGAAATTTTGTAATTTGTTTGAAGTAAAAATGATTTCATCGTGACAGAGGTTTTTAGTTCTATATTGTAAAACTTAGGTACACACATACACATGGACTTTTATAGTTTATATTGTATAAATTGAATTTATAATACATATTATGTATACAGCAGGTTTATCTTTAGTTAAATCTGTTTATATTATGTTACATCAGAGAATGTCGGCTACTTTCCAGTTTCCAAAGCGGCTGACAGACTAAGATGTTATTTGTACTGACAGATATAGGATATTATTCTCAACTACTCTGTCAAACGTCTCGCATGCCGTTCCAAAGTATGCAGAAATTATACAAGTCGGCAATGAGTGACAGTCCGTTAAGTTTAGATTTATGAATATGTTATATTTTGTAAATATATTCTTTTTAAGAAACGAATATTTGCAACTTCTTTGTGAACATATTGATAAGAATATCTAGAAAAAATTAATCACTTAAAAATACTGGTTTTTGCAAAAACGACCGACTGGCTCAGTGGCGGGGCCCTCCGCCCGCGGAGTCAATGGTCGCGGGTTCGATTCCCGCATTGGAATAAATATTTATATGGATTTTTAAATGTTTAATCCGAGTCTGGTAACCCCCCCCCAATCCATATTTTCCTTTCCTGCCCCTTCCTTTCTTCTCTATCCTTTCCCTTCCTCTCCGCCAATCCACGGTCTGCCGTGCCAATGGATGCGTGGCTAGGGGCGAGCCTAGTCGTAAGCGTGCCGATCGTATCGGGGTCGGGCTCCTCCGGGTACTATGGTGCCTTACCTCAGCATGCAGGGCTCTGCTGGGGCTGACCTTCATACTCCCATGCGGCTTGTGGGATTCACGAAAGACGAATTTAATATACCTAATTTGTCGAAAAATGACGGCGACGTGGTTCGCCACCCGTCACGTCCTGATTCTCACGAGGGCGAAAAGCGACCAATGACGAGCCGTTTCGCTGCGATGAATCGCAGCGGATGGAGCTCTGTGTTCTCTGCCAACCCCTGCAGGGGATAGGCGTAAATATATAAAAAAATAACTACCCAAATTATTTTGAATATTTAACTTGAGGCTTCTTAACTGCCAATTAACAATTATTAACATACAAAATAAAATAGTTCATCTTTTATATTATAAAGCCTTTATTTTGCTAATACTATTTTTTTTACATGCAAATGAAATTATGTTAACATATTAATTACATATTAACGTTTGTTGTTGTTGTTAACGTATTAAATTTAGTATTTAGATTGACATACGGGCCTCTTCCAGCTGTTTTCACTCATCTCTATTTCGTGTTTTGTACCAGATTCTGTACCAGATTGTCCCTCCAGTAAACCTTAATGTCATAGTCTATCGCTTAAGCTGTTTTGCCTCTTTTTTACCATCGCGTGTTGCCACTCCGTTATTATTATTTTTTTATTATATATTCACGCCTATCCCCCGCAGGGGTTGGCACGGCAGACCGTGGATTGCCGGAGAGGAAGGGAAAGGATAGAGAAGAAAGGAAGGGGCAGGAAAGGAAATTCGGATTGGGGGGGTTACCAGACTCGGAATAAACATTTATTAATACATATAAATATTTATTCCGATGCGGGAATCGAACCCGCGACCATTGACCATTGACTCGAAGGGCCCCGCCACTGAGCCAATCGGTCGTTATTATTTTCAACCATTTTATTCTACTATCCTTTGCTATATGTCCTGTCCATCGCCATTTCAACTCGCTTATTTTTTTTAATATATCTTCCAACTTTGTAGTAGATCTAATGTCCTTTGCTCTTTTGCAACTATAATAATTATAGACGCAAAAGTCTATAATAATTATACCAATGTTATACATTGGTACAATTATTTGATTTTTAATTTCTCACATTTCTTTTAATATCTCTTTCTTAGTTATACTGAAACATCATGTCAGAGCTTAATATAATAATGATGAATAAATATAATATCTTATATTTATTTCAAATTTGATTTCTGATTTGTTCAAATCATTGACATTATTCAGTTCATCCTTTTTTAGTTTCTTGATATTGTACAGGTACTGCATGTAAGTAGTTTGCGGTATGAATGAGTTCGTTCTCATTACTACATACTATATGTTATAGCGTCTTTCTCTAAGGTAGGCAATGCATTTATAGTGCCTTTGGTGTTGCAGAGAAGTGATTTAAAAGTGTATGAAAACTTTCAAGGAAATAAAAACTAAGTATCATAAAAGTAATTCTTGTCACGATGAGTTTTATAAATATTTTAAAGAATTACAAGCTAAATATAAAGTTTTCATATATTTTACGATTCTAGAATGAGAATTGACACCTATGGGATAATATCGAGCAGTTTAATAGAGAATGTCTTCACGAATATACGTGGAAATGCAAATGGCGCTTAAACAAACACGGCGACAAAATGGTCGATTTGCGAGACAAATATACGACTATATAACACATAGCTTATTACGTCAAACGATTTTATGTGGCCAATAACAGTTTATCGCTCAGTAATTCCAGCATTCTATTAAAGCACTATCTATAATAATATCGTAGTGATAAAATGAAACGGTGCGCCCGCTAAGTTCCACTTATGTGACCACAATATCGCTTTCGCATATCAGAATTGCTAATAAAGGTAGTGAATGTGTGCCAGGCGCGCTGGCGCTGTTTATTAGCGGCCCGGCAGCGACTCCTTGCGGACAATTCACAATTCACTGGTTTGGCATTAATCTATTAACTAATAGTACTACTCGCTTTCGGCAACTACGGTTGCCAAAATTTCGTGCATATTTTAATTGTTGGCAACCATCGTTGCCAACATTCAAAATAGTATTTTTCTTGATCTTTCATTTTGTCTGCTTTTGGAATGATTCTTTTTTTTAATTAAACGGAGTACAAGTAAAATGCGTAATTAAAATTTGTTTTATTAAATATTAGAAGGTATAACCTTACCGACATTGCTCGAATGGTGTTTTGATTCAATGTGACTATTGATTCAGAAGGCGATAACTTTGTGACTATCCTAATTAGGTCTTCAAAAAATATATGTATATTTATTTTTCTCCTTTTTTAGTTTATCTATAAATTGAAAGAGGTCTAGTAACATCCGTGACGTTGATTTTTTTATTTCATCATCATAACCTCATTTTATTATCATCATTATATATCATTTTAGCGGCATATTACGTAATATAGTTTGATTAAGGCGTAGAAGTGAAAATAAATGCGTGTATCATGTCTTTTGTGATGACAGTGTCTTATGTATTTTGTGATGACATAATAGTCTTTTTAATTTGACAGAGAAAGTCCATACAAGTTTTGATAGAATGGCCACTATTGTATCAAAACGTATCATGACAAACTGAATTTACACTTCAAAATACCTAGTCGACATTTCTTTTCTTTGTTGGCAATTAGTTAAAAGTCAGCTTGTCACGTTACGTCTTGATAAAATGGTGGCTATTTTACCAAAACCTTCCATAGACGTTTTCAGTCAACTTAAAACGCCACGATAAATGCATTTATTTCATGTCATTTTACTTATACACATTAATCAAACTATATTGTATAATACGTCACCATAATTAAACAATATAACTGATAATAATATAAGACCATAAAAATGAAATAAAAACACAACGTCAGTGATGTAAGTTGGCGGGAAAAGTCCTAGTCGTTATTATTTTACTTGACACTGCCATAAAAGAAAAAAGCAAATGGCAATATTAAAATTACTGGCAGCTTATAACAGTCAATTGCTCGAACAATGTCTTCATTAAATTATCCGTTAAGAATGTTCTATAATTAAATCAAATGCTGTCAACTCCTGCCGGAGGCAGAGCACATGTCATTGGCGCATCGCGATCCTCAGTAGGTACACGCACATCCCGGTAGTCGATGCGAAGGCGTCAATAAACGAAGTGACCGGCCAAGCTTGTTCCACGATACGTGATAAAGATATGTATGCGGATTCAAGAATCTGCAGACGGAAATGTTATAATGATTGTTGTATTACATACGAATATATGTTGTGCGTACGATGACCAGTTGTCTCAGTCAGTGCTTGCGGGTTCGATTCCCGCATCAGGATAAATATATGTATGATCAACGTAAGTGACACTTGTTTCCCTTCAACGCGAGGCAGTTTCAGGTATAATAGATTCTACGGAAGATAAGACAACTCGGTTGAGTTAGTAATTTAAATTTATTTCGAGTCATTGCGGGTACTCCGGGCGTACCCTGCAAATCTGCTTTAGAGAAGCTTCATAGGTAATTATTCAAAAATAGGGGTGAAAAACTAAATTCGCATAAAATGGTCCAATGATTTTCAATTGTTTCACGGTATCAGTAACCAAAGTTTGGAACCTGCTTCCCCTTGACATAAGAAAAGCCCTTAGAAAACCTTATATATATATATATATATATATATATATATATATATATATATATATATATATAAATATATATAAATATATATATATATATATATATATATATATATATATATATATATATATATATATATATATATATATATATATATATATATGTATATATATATATATATACGTATATATATATATATATATATGTGTGCTATTAATTATATAGTTTTTGTACCTACATTTATCTTGTTCATGAACCAAAAGTTGCGTACCAAAAATGTAGATTAAGATAAAATAAATAAAATGGTAACATCAAGTTAGGCCCCTTATAAGTAAATTGAATAAGGACGCACAGAATTCGCTTTTAAAACTAGCTCGCTGTATCCAGTTCGCAAAGGAATGTAAAAGTATTAAATAAGAATTGAACTGCAGCGTTATAGGTAAGCCTGCACGCTAATTATATTACATGCATATTCATGTCATGCATATGAGTGCCCGATTATCATGTAAGTATCACTGATGAGTGGGATAGATAGTTTAGATCGCGTACGATCTCATTCGATTAAGTTGATAACTACATTTGCATTAGTTGTACAGGTATCTGTGATCCCAATGTATTTTATGAGATAAGTAGATCCGTTAAGTGTATCTATTCATGACTGAGTGTTTTTTTATGCAAGCGATAGGGAAACGAGCGAGCTGGTCATCTTATGGGAAGTACTTTACCACCATCGTCCATGGAAATCTGCACCATTGAAGGCATTGACTAGCTAGGGTATGGATGGATATGGGTGATTAATGGGAGGTGAAGAATTCCTGTGATTTTGTACGTACTTACCAATCATTATCAGAGTTTTTGTAACTTACATTTACATACCTTTAGAATTTTCTAGTAAAAAGTAAACTCGGCAAATTCAAATTTAATTTCTTTAATCTTTGTAACATGAGTATTTTTGTCTTCTCTTCCTTTTTTAAAAAAAGAAGATTAGCTTCTCAATATTAGCATGATTATTATGTTAGAGATATATTAGAAACATATTTTTACAATGGATTAATGGTAGGTGAAATCAAATTCACGGTATTACAATTTTATTATATATACATAATATGACGGATGGTTTCAGTACTTTAAGGGCTCTCTATATGTATTAATTTTTTAAAAATAATAAACTTATATTTTACTGAATTTTACAATTAATTAAATTACATTTATATATTTTTAAGATGCTGGTAAAAATAATATCTTTTGATTTTCATTTTGTTATTCAACCAACTGGTTTTTCCCGCGACTTTTACCATCACAGTCAGTTGTAACAATTTGTACCTGTTATATTTTATTGAATTTTTTTTATATCCTTTGTACTTTTTCATTATTTAGTTTGTTTCTGTCACCAGATACCCTGTCAGATTTAGGTCTTTGTTTTATAACCGTCGATTGAACTTTATCTTCTTTTAATCTTAATTCCAAGTGGCAAGTGTGGGGTTTAAAGGCAACATCCAACAAGAATGCATTAGTGAATTGATAGGCTGCATTGTTTACCTGTGTTTTTATCTGACAAGAGGGCAAACGAGCAAGGGTGTCGCGTATCGAATCACGGAAATGTTGCCCGCTTTCAAGGTATGTGTATGATTGTTTTGTTAAGGTGTCATTGTCGGATTGGTTCGGAAATATTGCTTAAGGTAGTTGGTTCCACGGAATGGTGGAGCGTGGAAAGAAGTTTCGGGAGAACACATCCAAATGAGGCTTTTCTCTTTTCATCCATTTGAGGCTTTTCTCTTTGGTGGCAAGAATTATTCCAAACGATTCCTCGGAGCACTCCTCGTGGTAAAAGCGGTAAAAAATACTAAGAGTTGACATACCCCTCTGCAGCGCTAGAGAATGCGTTATATAATATAATTATTTAACAAATTACATAAAAACATAATTTAACTATGTTAAAATTGAGATACATAATATATATTACGTCTTTCAATTTTCAGAATAATCGCATTGACATGTGAGCACGAACAATCTTGTAATATCAAGCTACCGTTGTGTAGCGACTTATACGGAGCGGGGATGTTGGGTTGTCTTGTAAATGCTCGTATCTGTTGAGTTATGAGTATAAAGTATCTATTGCAGGGGTGGTCAATCGGGCGCGAAATCAATCGCGACTTTAGTCCACTCGATCATGGAAAGGCAGAAAAAAAAAATAATTTTAACATACCTTATAAGTGTTCGGAGTAGATATCTTGATTTTACGAACATGTAAAATACTGACATATAACGTCGTAACGTGACGATAACGTGGACATGCTCATTTTCAAAAATCAATGAAAGAAATTCCGTTAATTAGATTAATATTATTCAAGTTGCGTTACATGAAAATAAATCATTCTATTCTATCCTATTCTTCTTATGATTTAGATGATAATTCATATGATATTTAAGAATTTATATATGAATTTATTAAGGTAGTAAAACTTAATAATTTTTTTCATGGGATAGGAAGGCCAACTAGGAAGCATGTCACCTGATGGAAAGCAATGAACGCCAGCCATAGACATCCGCAGCGCCATAGAGAGTGCGGAAGCGTTACCGACCTTCAAGGAAAGTGTCATTATGGGGGGTCATTATGTTATTATGTCATTATGTCAGCTAAGCTATCACTCAGACGCCGGTTTTCTGCGGGAGTGTGGTACTTCCACAGGCCGGCCCATTCATGCCATTCTTGATTAAAATGATTTTTCTTATTAATTTAAATATAAATATTATGCCATTCTTGATTAAAATGATTTTTCTTATTAATTTAAATTGAATCAAATGTTATATTTAAAAAAAATTGAAATTTATATTTCTTTTATTTGCAGTTCAGGAAGCTTGTTAATGGTAACGTTTGAGATCATTGACCTTAAATTAAATATACATACTCGGATCACTGTTAATAATATGGGTAATACGATGTTAAATTTATGACTAATAATTGATTATGTAATTGCTAGATCGTATAGAGTTAAGTCAATAACATCTTAGGTTGTATCAAATTGGTCACCCCTGATCTATTGCAATTTAAATTAAATCATAGGTTGAATTTCATCATCATTAGTTTGAATTCTAAGTTTTCTATAATGGGACTTATAAGTAGTTACTTTATTAATGTATTTATTATAAATATCTATATTAGAATATCTAGTTTTAGAGTATCTTTGCCTAGTATTGATACACGGGTACTCCCCCCCTCGGCCTCCCGAGCTACCGTATCACTCTTTATTTTTCGTTGCAGTAGTATCATATCCTTATCATGCTGTCTTAATACATCTTTCCTTTCCCCTGTCCTTGTCTTTCTTCTTCTTCCGTAGAGTCTACTATACCTGAAGATGTCTCGTGTTGGGGCAAAACACGTGTCGTTTACAAGATAGAAAAGTGGTAATGTGTGTTTGGTGTTGTGTATGGTGGTAGGTGGGTGGAGAATTGATGGCCGATTTTCGGTAAGTTTTTGGTTTAAGTTCCAAATAAATCCACTTCATCCAGCACAAAAAACACACATTATTAATTTTCTGTTATTGTTTTGCTTGTCGCGGATTTTAGCTAAGTAAAACTTTTGACTGTCCACATAGTGATGGATTTCCGCAAAGAGACGTCTGACTTTAATAACCGTTGAGTAATGATGATTGTTCATTTTAAAAATGGTAGCGTTATCAGCGAGCACACGTAGCAGGGACGTGCACCGATGACGTAACAACGCTTAATGACATAATATAAAAGTTTAACGCGAGAACAACTATCGTCTGGATCTCGCGTCGTGACCGTTCCAGATAAGTGGACATGTGGGGTTACACGAGGGCCGTTAGGGTGTTCATCAACTAAGAGGATTTGACGCTATGCTGTTTTTATATTAGTGAAATTTTGCACTAAATACCTAATTATAATCACCGAGGACATGGTGGCAATGGGAGGACACACACACACACACACACACACACATCGTCACGCCTGTCTCCCTTAGGGGCAGGCAGAGACCACAGATCTCCATCCGCTACGATCTCGGCATACTTCCCTTGCTTCCTCCACATTCATTATTCTGCTCATACACGCCCGCCGGGTACTTTTGAACTGGCCCTTCTTAAAAACTTCAGCAATTTGCTCAAGCCATATTTATTGTGGTTTTCTTCTACCGACTCTTCCATCCACATTCGCAACGTTTTCTTTTGCCAGTCTTTCATCCATCCTCTGTATATGCCCAAACCATCTAAGCATCCTTTTTTCAACTTTTGTAAGAACACGTTTCGACACAACGCCTTTTACTCCACATTGATCTCTTATATCTTCATTTCTTATTCTATCATTCAACGTTGCATGGGAAGACATATAGGGAAGAATTGTGAAGGAGGTCATGATTGGTTGGAACCAACTTATCATCATTTCTCATCAGGCTGTGGTAAATGATTACCCTAATGATCTTATTGACTCAATGCCGCAGCTACTAATTTCGCAATCGTACATATTTGTTTATCAATTATTCCGAGTCTGGGTTTTCCGTCAATCCACCGTGAGCAAGCTAGGTGTATTAATATCCGTTTTTCAGAAATGGGAAGGTTCTGTGTCTAGCAATAAAGATATGGCATAAAATTTGGGGACAATATGATATTATATTATACTAGACGTCCAGTAAAGTAACCTTCTTTAACAAGTCTTAAAAGCTTAAATGACGCAGGACATATTTATTACATTCTCTGGTTTGAATCATCCTTCACCCGATGAAAAGGTTTTTTCATACAGCTGGGAGCTCAAATAAGCTTAGAGCACCGATTTATTGGTTACAAAAAGACAAAGACAGAGTTTACATGTAAACTCTGTCTTTTTCTTTCTTTTTATAGGAGTTTTTTGTCGTTTCTTCTCCGTTTAGAGAAACCTCATTACAAAATGGTTGTAAAACATTAATATTGGCGTTGTTCACTATCTGTTTATGAAATGAAATGTCATTTTTTTATTTCGTAAAAAAAATATTTTTATGATGATTAATGGAATCAGGCGTTACTTTGCGGAAATCCATCGCTATGTGGTCTTAGCTTTTACTAAAACTTTTACTTAGCTTACATCCGTGACATGCAAACAATAACAGAAAATTAATAATGTGTTTTCCTGCTGGATGAAGTGGATTTACTTGGAACTTAAACCAAAACTTACCGACAAACGGCCGTCAGCAACTTTCCACCCACCTACCACTACACACCAACAACAACATACACAATACCAAACACGCACTACCACTTTTGCATCTTGTAAACGACACGTGTTTCGCCCCAACACGAGGCATCTTCAGGTATAGTAGACTATACGGAAGACAACCGAAAAGACTTCGGTTGTCTTCCATTAATATCTTAATTTTAAACCGTAAATATTGTTAACATATCTAATTAGTGAGCACCCTAACATCACTCGTATCATTACGGGCAAGGCACCGTGCACGTCACGCGTTTATGGAGCATTTCACCGCTATTACGTAGTCATATAAGACGTTGGTATTTAGACAATGGCAACAAGTGGCTGTAATCTAAAGTTCGCGGTAATTGCACCGGTGGCTGTATACCGCGCTCTTGTAATGCGCGGACGTGTTCCTTGTATACAACATTATGTAATTGTCCTTATAGTTTTATAAGTTTACTGTTTGTATAGATCTTTTTTTTATTGGGTATATAAGTGATAATGGCAGTGAGCGAAATCGAGCATCTGGTGGCCCAACCCAATGTATAGGAGTGACTAAGGCTCACCGACTTCGTTGGCTTGGCCACGTTGAGAGGATGGGGGAGGATCGCGCAGTCAAGAGAGCGTATGTGGGTCGCCCAACTGGACGACGTCCGGTGGGGCGCCCTATATGCCGCTGGAGAGATATGACCGAGGATGACTTGCGCAACCTTCAAATATGCAACTGACAGGAGGTGACGCAGGACAGAGCACGGTGACATAAGATCTGTTCGGACGCCAAGATCCATTTTGGGTCGCTGCGGAAAAAAAAAAATTAGATCTGCGCCGGGCGGCTGGTAGAAACTGGATGCGTGCAGCTGAAGGTCGGGCTAGGTGGCACTTCATTTATTACAGTTATGCGACAAAAATACATTAATTTGATATTTTAAATATATATAGACTTTTAGTACCAAAAGTGGTCTCAAGTGGAAAGTATATTTAATAGTAAGTATGTAAAGAAGCAATTAATTAGAATGGATCTTTCTATGTTCTTTTCTACTTCTTAGGAGCATACGTATAAGCAGTGTTATTCGGCAAAAATACATTAATATGATATTTTAAATAAATATATACTTTTAGTACCAAAAGCGATTGCAAGTGAAACGTATACTTAATAGTATGTAAGCAAAGAAGCAATTCACTAGAATGGATTTTATAGGCACCGCGTTAGAGCGTGCCTCAGAAATACAGTCGTGCTCGCTTGCCTCGGCTACAATGTGAACAGATAATCAGGTGTTACCCAGTACCCTATAAAACGCGAAATGGAAACACTACGGGACTAAGAACTACAGGGCGGTTGCTTTATCAATCATATTAAACGCACTTTTAATTGCTAATACTATATGAATAACTTTTTAAGAGAGAGATTTATATATATATATATATATATATATATATATATATATATATATATATATATATATATATATATATATATATAAATATGTGTGTATATATGTGTATATATATATATATATATTATGCCTAACCTTGCATTATTTAATATAAAAGTAGAACATGCAGTATGTTTACAGAAACTATGTTTTGTGTGTGCTTGTATGCGGATGTATTGACATTATTAGTCTTAACAACAGCGGAAGGACTTGGAACAGCAGTTTAGTGGCCATTGTATTACAGATGTATATATGTATGATGTTACATATATACATCTGTAACATATGTATACATTTACATAAGTAAGTTTTTATAGGATTTCTTTTTTTATGGTTTTCTGAAACTAAAGTTGTGTTTTCTTTATTTTTTTATTTATTTCATTATCAACATTACATTATTGATACTAAATATTATATATTACTTTTCTTCATTGGTGGCTATTTTGTTATCTTGAAAATTAATATATGCTTGATACTTAATATTAATATTAATATAAGTGACGTTATATCAACGTAAAGTGGGTGGCCATCCTATCTTAATTTGTTAGAACTTATCGTATGTTGATATAATTAAAATGTTAACCAAAATCAATAATCAGTAAGAGATTTGATTTGTTAAAAAATTAGGTATTCAAATATTAAAAACATGTTAATTTCTTTTGAGTCTATGTGTCTCTTACAATGTAGTAACATATATACGAAAACTAGATCAGTTTTTGTAATGTTACTTCTATACTGTATAAAATATTTATAAATTACTAGCTTACTCGTTATGCATTCTTATAAAAAAGGGATTATTATTTTTGTTAATACGTTATATGGCGATCGGACGAATGTTGTAGTAATGCAAAGGACAAACAGACACATAAATTCATTATATTTATTATTATATACTTTCTATTAAAGAAGTAACAGACAAACTCTAAAAAGCACACTTACTTATTTAATTTCGTTGAAGTTTCACCGACATAACATTATTGAAACAATAGGTAAGGACGTAAAATTATTAAATTAAAAAAAAAGTATAGCCGGTGTAAACATTATAATTTTGGCACGAATAACACGAAGAATAATCGCCATTTTATATTTTAATCATTTATCTGAATCTATATTACGATTTGTATTTTTCTTAAAAAGATAACGAATTAACTCGAAAACTAATTTCTTTTACACAATTACTTTATTTATTCTAAAACAATGGCAAGTAATCTGCGTTGTCATGTATAACAACTTGAAGTAAATTATTAATTAAGAAACATATTATATTTAATTTATACAGCCCTCTAACTTTAGTTTCTCACATACGAAACTACATGGCTAGGATCAAAGCGTGGGTGTCAGTACAAACAGTACGCTAAACATCTAGCGACAGTTTTGTTTATTGCAGAATCAGGCTGTATAATGTGTTCCTCTTACGGTACATTGTCCTTCGAGATACCGTGGGCGCTACCGCTCGCCCACGGCCAGGGCGTGGACACGCGAATACACCGACCGACCCACTGTACTGTAGCTAACAGGTTACTTTAATTGCAAATTCTAGTCTACTATATTTAACTTGCATTTAATGTTGTAGATCAGGGGTCGGCAACCTTTGACAGCTAAGGGTCGCAAGGTGACAAAATGAAAAATAGGGGGGCCACAATTAAAAATGCCTAAACATTTTATAATAAATTACATTGTTAATAAAAAAATGAAGAATAATAACGAAAAAATTAAATATAAACTACAATTATTTATATATATTATATTTACAGATGGACACTCAAATTTACTTTGCTCAATAAAAAAAAATATTGTGTTTGTGAAGATGTGTATATTTATTATTTACGGAGAAACGGTTGTCTTTCGTAGAGTCTACTACATCTGAGGATGCCTGAGGTGAAACGCATTGTGTTTGTGTTTTGTTTGTTTGATGTTGTAATCTTAGTGACCATGGCGCGGTGTTGGAGGATTTGCTGACGGCTATTTCTCAGTAAGTAATTCTCTATACACTTCTTAGTTAACACAAAATATAATTTTTTTGATTTTTGGTCGTAGATTTTAGCATGGTAAATTTGAATGTCGATCTTTGTAATGGATTCGCGCAAAGTAACGCCTGACTCCGTAAATTACAAAGTATTTATTTAAAAATCAGTTTCAGTCAAATTTAAGCGAACGTGTATTTATAATTTTTATGTACTTAAGTGATGTAATTATAATAATTTTTTATCAAGTATACTTATATAGGTTATAAAATTCGGTTACAAAATAGTTGCGGGTCGCAAGTAAAGAGTAGGCGGGCCGCGGGTTGAGGACCACTGTGGTAGATAGATATATCTTTTTTATTATCGTTTGTGTACCATCAGGTATGTGAATGTTATTACGAAATTTGTTATACTGCCCTGTATAATTTTTTTTTTACACATCACGTATAGTATGTCCCACTGCTGAGCACGGGTCTCTCCATTTCCAAAGGAACAAACTTTTGGGTTCAATAATAATAATAATAATAATAATATAATATATATTTATTGTTCATTGATGAGTTTACAATTTTGTTTCACTGGCTGCCGAACTAGGGCGAACCCTGTACTACCGCAGACAGTTCCCTTCTATTTTTCGAAGAACTGTCAACCGCTGGAATGGATCTGTGCTGAAGTTCGCATCTTGTCAAGTTTAGTGTAGAATATCCTCGAGCTAAATGGTGTGATGATGTACGCAGGGCGGCTAGCAGAGACTGGATGCGTGAAGCCGAAGATCGGGCACTTTTTGGGGAAGGCCTATGTCCAGCAATTGACTGCTGCAGGATGTTGTTTTTTTATAGCAGAGTAAGTAAACAAGCATACGGGTCACCTGGTTGTAAACCATCACCCATAGATATCCACAACATCCGGCACGTCGCAGATGCGTTGCCTGCATTTAGCAACAGATATATAGAATTTTTTCTTGAATACCCCTATGTCATTATCACGTGGAAACAACGCGTTGAGGATGATGATGATAAAAACAAGTGACTTGCTTAACAACATCACACTTTAGTTTTGATTACAAAACGATATTTCCCTTGAGAAAGTCCACGCCAATGGAACCACAATAAATATAAACTCTAAGTATGTATTATTTATATAATTCAAACGTAAGTATGCAAACCATGGAACAGCTAATGCTATATTCTATTCGGCTAGCAGACCATAAATACACCTTAGTGTCGGCCCGGGGAATGCAAAACCTGACATGTATGCGAATACCGTATGTTTTGTTAGAGTATTCATGTATTTATGAAGATCAATGTCATGGCTGACGTTAAAAGATGAATACGGACAAAACATCGAGATGTATTTGTGAATCAATACATTGAGTTTGAGTCTGAACTGCGATAGGTTTACATATGGATGTATTTAGTATTCCCTTTGGCAGTGCAGAGCATGATTTAGTTTGAAGTAAGCTGTCGTTGTATATGCTATTAAGTTACCTGAAAAAGTTGGGTAAAAACTTTTTAATATATATAAAATTATATATATTTTCCTTTTGCTTCCTGGCAATTAGTTATAAGTATTATGTCATTGTCAAGTGAAATATAATAAATAACATCAAGTATCTTGAATTGTACTAACCAGCATGTCACCTCAATTCTTGATAAAATAGTGGCTATTCTACTAAAACCTTCTATAGACTGTTGCAGTCAAATTTAAAAGTCAGGTTTCACGCATATTACTCCACTCATACGCCACTATATATATATACATACATATATATATATATATATATATATATATATATATATATATATATATATATATATATATATATATATATATATATATATATATATATATATATATATATATATATATATATATATATATATATATATATATATATATATATATATATATATATATATATATATATATATATATATATATATGTATATGTATGTATGTATTACGGAAGTTTTGCAGGTTTTGTAGGCCTGTTTTGATTCCATCATTTCGTATATGTCAGTCGAACTAAAGCATTTTGTTTTATAACAATATATTTCTTTTTTATTTTAAATTTGAATATTACGAAATATAAAAGGTTTTATGCATCAGTGATAGTGGTGAATGTATCACTACAATACCTACTCGTATTATGTTCCTAGGGCAACGCGATTGGGAGCGAATTGGAGACTATATAAGCGGCTATAAAAGCAGTTTATGTGTATTATATGGTTGAAGAAATAATGCTTCATCAACCTCCGGAAGTATGTAAAAAGAAATGTCTTGAGTAAAGATATAAGTTTGCCCATTAAATATGTTAATGAAAGCTATAGTTCTAATCATACTCTTTGCATGTTAAGGCGTCGCCGGACATTGCAGTGTTCTATATACGAGTAAATAGCAGTTGAAGAATTATCATACAGTTATGAGTAACGACCTGGCCACTGGTTTATGATACAAACGTGTCGACAGCGTGTGCTTTGCACAACTGATTATCAAATAACTAGCCCAGTGGCGTAATAGCTACGAGACAAACTGAAGGAAATTTTGTTGTTGTGATAGTATCATTAGAACAAGTCCTTGGTTAAATTGGTAACGCGAATTTATTCATTTAAATTTATCAACTACTTACAGTGAATAATGTACGTAAAATTATTATTAATGCTTTATTGTCTAGTAAGTAATAGGGCTGCGTTTTTCTTTCGGTGGATGCGTACAAGGCGATTATGAGAACAAGTACTAGTAGATCAGCATCAGCGTTTACCTGAGAAAAAAAAAACGAATCTGCTCACTCTAATCTGACAGCAAAGAGTGGAGATTACAGCAATAATTCAATTTTAAGCGACCCCAATGATAGACGATTGTTAATACTCTTCATATAAAATAAAATTCTGTGCGACTTTATGCTGTGCTTCTTACGGTGAGTGACATGAGCCAAAGACTCTTTTTTTAAGGGATAGGAAGGCAAACGTGCAGGCGTGTCACCTGATGGTAAGTAATCAACGCCGCCCATAGACATCCGCAGAGCCATAGGGAGTGCGGAAGCGTTGCAGACCTTTATTAAAGAAAGTGTTATAATTAGAGTGGGAGTGGGGGGGAGGGGTGTTGATTTTTTACTAGATCATACTCATTAAAGGGAGAGATTTAATCTCTTCAAAGACCTATAGGTATTCATTACACCTATTTATATATATGTTTGCGCTGAACAAGAGTATGCAAGTACTCCTCCATGTAATGCGAAATAAAAACACTTCAAACAATTAGTAGCTGCAAGCGATCGAGTGGCGTGCGTCGGCGAAGCCTTTATGCCGATTCATGTTAGGCAAAACACGAATCATCGGTGATTTATCATATGATTCCTTAAATCATATTCACAACCAGCTACTTTCATCAATCACAACAGTTACTTATCACACAAGCGTGATTGTTTACTGGGTAGGATCAAGTGTATACTGTTATTAAAATACCGTCAAATGGTAAATATGATTATTTTAATACTTTTCTTCACCGTGCTGTTATTTTTAAATGTATCATTTAAACAAATATGGCCAATTTAGAAAAAATGAATGATGAAAACATTTAATTCAACATTTAACTACATACTTAGATGACATAATCGAAGACGAATAATGACCGAATCGGTATGTCTCAGCACGGTTCAGCCTAGTGAGGCCTACTACTATGTGTTATCCAAATTAATTTTATAATTGATTTAAATAAATGAATTTGTCAAATAATTAAATAACGACCAAGATAAAAACGAACTTATTTATCGTTAACAAAATTAATGCTAATAATCACTCAAACGCGACGTAGGTTAAGTCTCGTTTACGTGTAAATAGTAACCAAAATAATAATATCACGTGGTGAATATGATTTAAATATAGCAATCATTTTCTCGTCTACTTCAGTAAAAATAATTTTTACATGTAAAAAAAATCACTGGTGAAATAACAGCGACAAAAAATAATATCACATGATTATGATTTTAAAGTAGCAATTATTTCCATGCCTTTATTTATTCAAATTGTAATATCAACAGCGAGACGCACAGATTGTTATTTACCGTACTCCACACTCCAGGCGGTAACTGGGCGCACAGGATCTTAAGCAAGTGTATACGATGCTTTATCTTTTTGCTGACATAGCGTACTCTTTAGGGCTTTAAAATACTTTTTTTAATGTTACATTATTTATTTATATTCCAAAATAATTTTTTTAAGGATTTTGTCCGTCAAATTATGTATGTAAAATCACTACTAACAGTGTCATCTAAATCACTACTAATGAATACGAAATACTGCTACCTCCCGGTATTTCCGAGACTATAGAATGATAAGTCAATTTGTACTTAGGTCAAAAAGGATATATTTTATTTTAGTTACTTTTAATTAAAGTATTTATTTAGATGATATTTATTAAATTACAATTTATATATTATTAGATAACGAACTTAAAGAAGTTAAAGAAGTTATTTATATATTTATATATTATTAGATATATAAATAAACTTCTTTATATCCTAAATATCTTGTATAAGAGAATTGTTTTTCTCCCATATAAAACTAAATTGAATTTAATTAATGAATTAATATTTAAAAAACTATATTAACATCAAGTGTATATCCACTACAAGTTTAAAAAATGTATTTGAACTTGAGACGATTGAATAAAATGAACAAGTTATATCAATTGAAAATGTATATATAGGAAGCATGTGAACTTATAATAGTAGTAATAATTCTTTATTTGCATAATGTGAGGTATAACAAGATGAAAAAAGACATTTAAAAGCTCCATCACATTGCCACTTATGGCGTACAAATTTTATTAATTATTATATACATAGAGATCTAAATATCTTAACTATTATATTATATTGTCATTAAAATTATGATTGATTTATCTATCATATATGTTCAATCCAATTAATAGTAGTAATTGAAAAATATATTTCAAAAGTACAATTCCGTGAGTTTCAAAACGCTTTGAGCACCTAAATGATACATATTTAGGTGCTCAAAGCGTTTTGACTTGCCGTGTTGTTAATACATATATAATTTTAAACTATTTAATTTTAATGATCTGAACTAAATGTAAACTAATACTTTAGTGGAATGAAAAAGCGACAAGTCCAGCGAAAGTGCACACCAGCCCTAACGAGAACGTTCGATGGTGCCGATATGCATGTGGGTTAGCATTATTTGTGGAGACGCCAAATCAGGCTGTCACTGTACGGGCTATGAGTTACGGGCCGAGCCAATATCTAAATTACGGCCTCCATGCATATGTGTCGGGAGAAAACGCTCTCGTTAGTCGGAAAGCGCTTGATTGATGTACAGCGCTTAATACATTCAGCATCGATGATTGGTTCTATCGATACACCGTCTCGTACGGTTTTTTAATCGTTTATCTATCTGGTGCATTTCTTCCAGATTTATGCATCTTGTTTGTTAACGATGCAAGATCTCTAAGTGTACCCGATGTTAACATTTACAATTGCAAAACAGATATTCCATTTTATTATTCAAATGTAAATAGATTTGTTTAATTAAAAGCAAATAAGAATTATGAATGTTTGTATAAGGTGGGTTTTACTACGAACGCATAAATAAAACAGTGAGTAGAGTATTTTTTTATAGCAGGGCAGGCAAATGAGCCTGCGTGTTATATATAATGATGATGATAAGTTTTTACTAGCGCTTATAGACATCCGCAATGCCGGGGGCATCAATGCGTTGTTGGCTTTTCATAGGCAAAACGTATCAATAAACTAATAAGGTAATTGTTCGGGAATGCTTTACTTCTTTAAAAAGTTATTTGAACTGTAAAAAAAAACTGAATAATTTTATCAGGTTCTACTTCCCATGGTGGCCAAATAGTCGATCTCCGCACAAGTATTATTTTCATATATCTAATATTAATTTATTTATGGATGCGTGAGGTCGAAGATCGGGCTAGGTGGCGCGTCTTGAGTGAGGCCTATGCCCAGCAGTGGACTGCCGCGGGCTGATATTGAATTGAATATTAATATTATGCTCATACTGAAATAAGTATTATAGTTATTAAGAATAATGTGAAATATTTTTTTTGGTGGACAATTGATAAATAATACGGGTCTATGTTGACATTGACACATTGTCCACAAGTTTGTAATTTCTCAAAGGCTGGCAAAGCTTCTACAATGCCTATGGAGTTGCTGATATCTTTGGGCAGCGTTGATTGCTTTTCATAGAGTGATACACTTGCTCGTTTGCCTTAAACCCATAAAAATATGCATTCCGATGCGAGAATCTAACCCTTGATTCTTAGCTCAGAAAGTGAACATTTCTCCACTGAAATGTCGGGCATCTATCTTGCTACAATATAAACTTTATTCGAAGCTACTCGTCTTTAGACGATTTGAAAAAGTATTTGAAGACTATTGTCGCTTTTATCAGACAGCTATTTTAACATATAATTTAAATGATATGATCATTGAAATGATATGTTCATTTAAATGATACGTACATTTAAACGATATGTTCATTTAAATGTTGTGTTTATTTATATGATATGTTCATTTAAACAATATTTAAATTAACCTGTGGTCATTTGACCATAGCAGATATTGAATATAAAACGACATATCTCAATGTTGTCTTAATGTTGCAATAAAAAAGAGCGCTGTGTGTGTCCCACGATTGTGACATATGTTATTTCCTTTATTCTTTGCAAGCGAAAGGTAATTACTTATTTAAGAATTCTCACGGCCCATTTAATGTATGCTCAAAAATAATCAATCGGTAAATCTTAATCGACGTCCTGTAAGCATAAAATACGTTGATACATCGTACTGATATTGTTTTAAACATATCAATTCTAATTGCGTTTAAACTTTAATGTGTGGCTCGGGCTTAACGTTGTGATAATGATGGATTTCTTAGCCAAAATCCTTTGCAGCGACATCTGAAATCTCATAATCGTTAGCTGCGTTTGGTATTTTGAGTGAGTTTTCGCTTTCTTTTCAAAGCTATTATAACATTTTTTTGATAGCCTTGAAATGAGAGGTATTAGTTTTTAAATTTACTCCATAGAAAAATAATGTGTTCTTCACAATCACAACAAAAAAATGTTTATAAGACAAACAAAGCAAGCTTATTTAATTATAATAGTATTTGTTTAGTGGTCGAAATTTGACCATTCAGGATATGCTAAAGTTTTTATTTATCCCCACAGGACGTCGTCCAGTTGGGTGACCCACATACGCTCTCTTGACTGTGCGGTCCTCCCCCATCCTCTCAACGTGGCCCAACCAACGAAGTCGGTGAGCCTTAGTTACACTGGGTTGGGCCACCAGATGCTCGATTTCGGCATTTTTTCGATTCTCGCCAACTGCCATCATCACTTTTGGTTGGGCCCAGGATCTTTCAGAAGACTTTTCGCAGCTCTTCGAATTTTACCTACAGATAATATAACAGATACCTATACAGAATTAATATAACATTAGCTTAAGTATATGAATCCAAGATGCTGGGATTATTTCATGTTGGTGTAGTCGTTCTCTTAGTACGTGACAGAAGTGGTGTAGTTTGAAACAGTGGGCTTAGCGACTGTCCGAATAAACAGATATCACGATGGTAATATCAACAAGTTGAGACCCGTTTCGAACTTAAGCGAAGAGATGCGGAATGGAGTGGTTAAAATAAATGTTTACAGATTACCCGACCTTGTATTTACATGAATCGTATAATGGTCATGAAGACTGCTATACTTTAAATGCCCTTTTCTAATATAATAAATATAGGTAAAACAACTTTTAAGTTAAACAGTTTTATTCACACACTACAGTAAAAACGGGTAAAAATAAGAATATCAGTCGATTATACATTAGTCATATAGATTCTTATGCGCCTCACTTTTATATTCTCGCGTGTTAATAAAACCGTTTAACTTAAAAGTTTTTTTATCTATTTTTACACAGTCTGTCTGCTTTACAAGCTCAGAGTCGCTTAGAGAGCTATGGAGAGAGCTATGCTCGGCGTTTCTCTGGTAGATATGATTCGGAATGAACAAATCCGCCAGAGGATTAATGTCACCGTCATAGGCTTTCGAATTAGCAAACTAAAGTGGTAATGGGCTGGTCACGTTTGTCGGAGATCCAACAATTGTTGGAGCAGACGAGTGCTGGAGTGGTAAACGTAGTGTGGGACGCCTCCCGGGTACATGGTGCGACGATCTGCGCAGGACGGCTGACAAAAACCGGCTGTTAATTCATTGATTTTTGATTGTTACCAAGTATAGTGTATGTGACTCATCAAAAGCAAGCAAATGAGCCCATGCGAGGGCTTTACTAGTAACGGTGGAAGAGTTCCACTCTACCTCCTAACAGACCTTCACTACCAAGTTAAAATGTGTGTGCAGTTTCATAAGAATTGGTTTAGTAGAAGTAGTTGGAAAAGTTTATTTGAAATAAACTAACAATGAAATAGTATATGAATATAGTGAAGCTAAATGCGTTAAAGAAATAAAAAAATATATATATATTATATTTCTATTTTTCTTTATATAATGAAAAATGCATTTTGAAAATAGGAACGTGTAGTGGTGGTTGGTAGTACGAATATGTCAGCCTGACCGAAGAAGTAGCATACCCTGGCAGAATATCGTCGTTACTATGTTATCGTGTTTCGTATGATCGGTGCTGAGATCTGGATGTCCGATTCCTTTTCCCATACCTTTATTTCCTTCTCTTCTCATCACTTTCTTCTTGTTTTCCCATTAAATTTTTTGACCGATTCCTTTTCCCTTGCCTTTGTTTCTTCTCCTCTCATTACTTTCTTCTTTTCTTCCATTGAAATTTTGCCCTCCAGTTATTCATATATTTACATTATATCATTATACAAAGTATCTGCATAGTCCATGTATTACGAATATCCATGACAGTCGCTATTTGCTTATAATTGGTAACCTTCTGGTTCGTTTATTTATCTACTAGATTTTGCCCGCGGCTTCGCTCGCGTGGAATTTGGTCTGCCACATTAAGTTTCTTGACAGATCATTTTAAATAAATATATATATTTTTTACTTAATTTATGGTTCACAATTTTGGTCATAGTGGCTTCCATATAAAGGGTATATGCTGTCGCGAACTTTTATTTAGAACTATTCAAGACAAACAATCCTACGATACATCATCTTTGTGTAACTTCAATGGTTTAGGCAGTGTACGCCAAGATAGCTCTCAGAGGCCAGATTTTTTTCCGACTTAATCGACATGTATACTTATATTACGACCAAAATTACATAAAATCATTACAAATTGTAGCTTATATGTTATTCCGATGTATAACCTATATTACTGTAAAGTTTTATCCAAATCCGTCCAGTTCTTTTTTCGTGAAAGAGTAACAAACATACATCTATACTCACAAACTTTCGCATTTATAATATTAGTAGGATTTCATAAAAAGGAGTATAAGTCTAAAAAGTTTTAATTTAAATGTTATTTTTTGAAACTAGCTATACAAAGAAGACAGGAAGAACATTAAACTATCGCGAATGAAGCCGGAACGAGCGACTACTCGTAATGTATTTCATCTATCGTAAGAGCATATCTTTAGCAAAAGCGACCTTATTCGTTATCGTAGGACTTGTAAATGCAAATCAATTCAGTATCCTACATCCAGCCCGGTTCGTGTTATAAATAACAAAGTTTTGATTGGAGAAAATCCTGAACTGCACATGTATATTCATATGGATATTAATTAGCGCGCATGAAATGGAATGTGGTAATAAACTGTATTTCCTATTATCGATATAGGTATTTTCAATTATAGAGGAAACATAGAGTAAAGAAGACATTAGAAAGAACATTATGTTTTATTTTAATAATTTTCGTTACAGTCTGGGACCTACGATTTTGTCAAACCTGGGCAGAAATTTAAGACTCTCTTTCTCTAGTAATAGAGATAAATGATTTCAAAAAATCACAAAATAATTTTGTGACCATGAAAAATTCCTTATATTACATCAATATTGGATCTTTACAATCAGTGTATAAATAATGCATACGTCAAACTGTAGTTACACATCCCTTTAATCCTCAGGTATCAACAAACTATCTAATCTTGTTGATACTTTAACACGCCATTTAACAAAACATTTTCTGTCAAACATATGAAGATGGCAACCCACTAGATATAATTATTTTATCTATCTTCTATAATTTCACTCTTTATGCTATAATACGTGGGGTATTAAAACATTCAAAGATAATGTATTTTTTATCATCATCACTATCATCAACTTGTATTCGAGATAAATACAAAATTTTAAATGTCAGTTGGGATATAGTGATATCTTTTAGGAAATATTATATTATATGATATGAAAAAATGTATGAAATTAAAACTACGTAGGGCATATACTTCAACTTTGACTTTATGCACAAATACGGACGGCAGTCTTTCATCTGAAATAGAATAAATAAATAGAATAAATTTTAATTTAAATGAAGAGGAATTCGGATGCAAATAAGGAAATAGATATTTTGGTCAAGGGGATATTAAGTTTATGATTATTACGATTTTATTCTGAGAGAAAAAAATGTTATCCATTATGTGTTATATTAGAGTATTTACCGTGCGGATAGGTTTTTAATTAGTGAGTGTTGTAATGCTACTTACAATCAATATACAAAACATACCAAAACTTTTAATTAATATATTGTATAATTATGTATTTATTTAATATTATAATTTATTATACTGTCTAAACTGTTGTAAGTCTATGGCAGGATGATATTTAAGTATGGCAAATGATATTCTCAAGTGCTTATGGGAAGACGTGAATATATTTTTATACGTACACAATGGAATATGATGTAAATGACAGATGTCAAAAAAAAACAACATATTCGTTTCAGAAAAAAATACTTTGTTGAATGTCTCACAGCTCTACGACCAATAGAAAATGTACTGCGTTCATATAGACTTTTTCTACAGTGATACAATTTTTTCAGAAATCTTTCAGTTTTTTAGCGCTGGATGTGGTAAGTTTTCGATTTGCGGTTTACTACGTTTACGCTTTTTCATGTCGATATACATACATATTTGTTATAAGTTGTGTTCATAATTTCACTAACTGTATGCAACGAAAAGCCATTAAATGAAAGCTGACTATGAAATAAGGGGCTGTAGCATTTATTATAATTTACTCTCGTATTTTATTGACAGTTTATATTAGTTCACGGTAGTGAAGGAAACAGACTAAACCAATTTATACGTGCGTGGCGATTTCTCAATAACAATAAAATCAAGCGCAGTCTCGAGTCTTATTACGATCGGTATTGACATGTGCTATCGGTGAATGGCTGTTAAATGCATCGTTGTTTATTATATGCACTTTCAACATAAAGGCAATTAAGCACTTCCTACGGTAACGGTGCATTTTAGCGACCCGCAATTCCAGTATGGAAATCGAAAAACATTTTTTAATGTCATATTAAGAAAAAAACATTTTTAAATATCACATTAAGAAAAAATATTTTTAAATGTCACATTACGAAAAAATATTTTTAAATGTCACATTATGAAAAAATATTTTTATATAGCTTATTCTTTATATTTCTTTAAATATATTTGTTTTTCTTTGATTTTTACAAATGAATCAACATGGTGATCTATTTTGAGTGACGAAATTGGAATGAATCATATATATAAAATGAGGCCTTTACCCAATTTCGCTTTGGATAGGGTATGGATACTAACGTAAAATAATTTATCTAAATAAACATGTCCTTATGTTTATTTAAATAAATTATATTATAATATAATACTATATCTATCTTTGAAGAGAAATCTTTTTAGTACCGTCGTGATTCGAAACTCGATGATTTAGCCTACGAGAAAATGAAATGGAATACCTTATACAATGTTTCCTTTTATCTTGGTTTTTTCTTAGTGCAGTTAGTTTTCGGAAGGTGTCACTTATAATACGTGTGAACTGTATACTTTTTTATCCACATATATGTTTAGTTTTCTTTTTAATTATATTTTTGCTAAATTTTATTTACTGAATTTTGTATTCTTTGATGGCAATTAGTTATAACTATATATTATGCCAGTGTCAAGTAAAATATAATAATATGAAGTTTCTTGGAATGTACTAGTTAGTTAATTCTCACATTACCTCTTTATAAAATGGTGGCTATTATACCAAAACCTTCTATGGACTTTTTCAGTCAACTTAAAGTCACGATACACGCATTTATTTCATATCACTTCACTTATACTCCTTAATCGAACTATATTGTATAATACGCCACCACAATTAAACAATATTACTGACAATAATATACGATTATGAAAATGAAATAAAAACACAACGTCACTAATGTAAGTTGGCGGGAAAAGTACATTGACTGAATTTACTTATACGATATTTTCACCCATAGTTACCCCGTACAAAATTAACGAGAAGAAATGGAATAACCCTATTCTAGTCAGAAAACCACACACCAATATTCCGTCTGTGTTTTACTTTTAAAAATTATTCTACGAGACCATTTTTAATATTTTTTAAGTTCTATCGTAACGTACATTTAGTAAAGTAAAAATTCAAATGTGGACCAGTATCCCTTTAAATATCGCTTGCGAGACATTTTTATTGGAAAAGGATGTTATTGGATGTAATTGATTCGAATAAAGAAATAACAAGGATCATAAATTCATCATGCGATTGTGGCGTTTTATGCGTTCGGAAATAAAATTTATCACGTGACTGCAAATTGTTGAATAACTGTACTGCTTGATAATGATACCGGGCATCACTTTTTTTAAAAAATAGTTGCGATTATTATTTATATATATATAATATAAACCTATTTAATAACGTAGTATTCTTTTATAGAATAGATAGGTAAACGAGAAACTGGGTAAGTTATCAGCGCTGCCTATATATATATATATATATATATATATATATATATATATATATATATATATATATATATATATATATATATATATATATATATATATATATATATATATATATATATATATATATATAAATATATTTTTTCTTATTTTTTTTTATGGGATAGAAGGGCAAACGAGCAGGCGTGTCACTTGATGGAAAGCAAGCAACGCCGCCCATAGACATCCGCAGCGCCATAAACAGCGCGGAAACGTTGCCGTCCTTTAAGAAAAGTATCATTATGGGAAAGGAAGTGAGAAAGGGAGAGGAAGGGGAAAGGGAGGGTTATGGGCCTCCGGAACTCCGTTCACCGTACGAAGCGCGACTAAGCTACCACTCAGACGCCGGTTTTCTGCGGGTTAGTGCAATATTTAAAAAAATATTTTGTTTTTATATTTTCAAACCTGAATTGCGAGTCTCTAAAATAGGGTGCATTTTAGTGTAGTTTACTACAGTTAATGTTTAATGGTCTTATGTTGAAACTTAAAGTATATATGTATGATTTATTATTATGTTTCATTGAAAATTTCTTTAAGAATAAGTTTTCTATTTATACTATAAATAACTATGAAATCCCGGTACTAATTCCTACTATTGTATAAATGACCTACTAACTTCTTGTTGACTTTAAGTGTTTCCACATGATCTACTGCACAAAAGTACTTATTGAGCCGTTTTCAAAATTAACGTAAAAAATAGATTAGACGCAAATAGGTATATAATAAGCTTACAAAATGAGCATCAATGATTTTGTATTAAATTTATAGTGTATAATTTTTTTCCCCTATCAAATAACATAGGCACACAAACACATGCATGCATCCGTTATCTACAACGCAGTTCCATCAAACTAGCAATTACTCAAAGAGATAGTAATTAAATTTGCTATAGCAATAAACAAGAAACTCGTATTGGTTCAGTGAGGTACTGTCCTCATTGATCAGATCGGTTACAATGATATCTTTCAATCGAAAAAGTGAAAATCGCACGAAATTGAGTCTTATTACGTGGATATACGTAAATATTTTTATTTTTGTGGGAGCAAATAAAACTTTTGGAGGCATAAATCGAGTGTTGGCATATGAATACGCCGCTCGAATACAATGGCATGTCCACACTGCCCCGGTGACGCGAGCGTAAATTCGCGAGGGCCTTTATCAGCTGTATCTTTTGCTAAATGCTCTTAGACTAATGATGTACGGGGCTTTTTGTTCTGTCTAGTTTCGTCTTAGAGTTCGATCGACGTAAATCTACGTTTGCTCTCGCATATCTGATGGTTCATTAAACTTGCCTTGTTGTAGATAGATAGATAAATATATTCTTTATAGTAACCTAAAACAAAAGTATATCATAGTTGTTTACATAATATTTATATACAAAGAGCTGTCTTATCGCTAATAGCTACTTCTTTCAGATAAACATTGGATGGACCAAATTGCTTAAGTTTTTTAATAAACCCAGGTCAAGAGTACCCTTGACCGGTGGGATTACATGAGTAATGAGTGTGAAGTAAGCAAGAAAAGTATATGGACAGTCAAAAGTTTTACTTAGCTAAGATCCGCGACAAGCAAAACAATAACAGAAAATTAATAATGTATGTTTTTCCGTTGGGTTAAGTGGATTTATTTGGAACTTAAACCAAAAAACTTACCGAAAATCGGCCATCAATTCTCCACCCACTGTGACACCCAATGTGTGTTTGGTGTTGTGTATAGTGGTTGGTGGGTGGAGAATTGATGGCCGATTTTCGGTAAGTTTTTGGTTTAAGTTCCAAATAAATCCACTTAACCCAACGGAAAAACACACATTATTAATTTTCTGTTATTGTTTTGCTTGTCGCGGATTTTAGCTAAGTAAAACTTTTGACTGTCCATATAGTAATGGATTTCCGCAAAGTAACGCCTGACTCCATTAATAATCTCAAGAAAAGTATGCCGAGATCGTGGAGATCTGTGGTCTCGGCCTCCTCCTACGGGAGACAGGCGTGACGATATGTATGTATGTATGGAAACATGGATGGGCACGATGTTAAAGTAGACTTCAGTGTAGGTTGGTGATACACTATTGACACGGATTGTTGCATGCATATAAAAAATCAATGTATCGGAAATAAACACACGATTTTTTTGTTACTATCCCTATTATACAGCTATTTTTAAAAGAATATTGTTTGATATTGCATTTTAGTGAAACTTATGTCGATTTCAGATAATTTAACATTATTCGTATTTTGTAATACTTCATTTACATCAAAATTACAGTATTTGCTTAAAACATCCAATAGTGATCCACTCGACCTCAACCTAGAGGCCTTTAGAACTTAACAACACCCTTCCCTCTTGTCGTAATACATCTTCCATCACTATATGGACAGTCAAAAGTTTTACTTAGCTAAGATCCGCGACAAGTAAAAGTTTTGACTGTCCATATAGTGATGGATTTCCGCAAAGTAACGCCTGACTCCATTAATAATCTTCCATCACTTCAACGGGGTTTCAATATTAATAAATAGCGAATTATTTCAAAACCGCCTTTTGTTATTGCATTCCCAATTAATACAATCAAGCAACAATAGCTCAATAGGTAAGGATTGGACTTACGATCAGAGGTCATTCGGTCAATAGTACAATGAAGTATATAAAACTCCTTTAGACTATGGATGTGAACCATATCCTAGCTCAAGCAATATTAACTTCTCTCCACACACCACTACCACCCATTAAAGCTGTTAATGCCAATAGGCTACCAGCATTAGCATCTTCGAATCAAACAGCCATCACCCTGAGGAGCAGCTTTAGCGGTGTTTCCGAACTGATACGACATAGACATATGCTGAGAGATGAGAAGGGATATCTCGTCTCTCAGCATTCTTTACCGCTTTTACCATAGGTAGTGCTCCGAGAAATTATTTGGAATTATTCCTGCCGCTGAATTCTACAAGCACACAACTCGCCGAAAAGAAAAGTTTCATCCCCACCATCTGGATAAGTGGCGATCCAGTACGGTGTGCTTCTCCCGAAACTTCTTTCCACGCACCACCAGCCTGTGGAACCGGCTACCTTTAGCGGTATTTCTGAACCGATATGACCATGGAACATTCAAAAAACAACTACCTACCTACACATACAATAAAGGCTGGCAACGCTTTCTTAATACCTATGGTTTCACGGATGTCTACAGGCGGTGTTGATTCCCTTTCATTAGACGACACGCTAGCTCGTTTGCCCTGCTATCCCATAAAAAAATATCGAGATGATTTTCATGATATGATAGGTTAGCTAGCAACTAGGTACAGTTAGACTACCGCAAGGCTGCCGCATTTCCTCGCCATCAGCGGCTTTAATGGGTCGCCCGTTTCGTATTAATTAACACGTACGAACGCCTCACGTCCGCCGTAAATCTACCGATGTCGACATGTCGATATGTAGATAGTACGCGTCCATTCCCCCATGCTGAACGGTACGCACTATTTATAATTGCGCGATGTCTCAGAGCGATATTGTGTGGAAAGTTCGCGTACCTAGGTACCTACCTACTGTGTTACACTTAACAAAAACACGGATTTAATGTTGATACAATTTGTAATTACTAATAAGAGATTATTAATAAGAATGACTCTCACGACCAATTAGCTTATGCGGGAATCAAACCCGTGTTTCCCGATGATTCCCGCATCAGGCTAAACATTTCGACGAAACAAAGCGAAAACGCTGTACAGTAAGTGCTGTTTTGACACGTGTTAAAAAGTATTGAATTGAAAAAAATACTACATCGAATGGTCTGAGTCTCAAGACCAATGGAACATTTTGTACAGCGTTTAAACTGACTGTTTTTGAGTGATCATGTACAATTTTTTCAGAATTCTCAAAAGTTTTTCGGCTCTGGTGTTAAGTTACCCGCCAATCCGCATTGGACAAACATGGTACGATCCTTCTCCTCCATATACGAAATGAAGGAATCAAAACAGGCCTACAAAACCCGCAAAACTTCCGTAATATATATATATATATATATATATATATATATATATATATATATATATATATATATATATATATATATATATATATATATATATATATATATATATATATATATATATATATATATATATATATATATATATATATATATATATATATATATATACGCCTTTCCCCCGCAGGGGTTGGCAGAGACCACAGAGTTTCATCCGTTGCCATTCATCGCAGCGAAACGGCCCGTCATTGGTCGCTTTTCGCCCTCGTGAGAATCAGGCCGTGACGGTTGGCGAACCACGTCGCCGTCATTTTCGACAAATGAGGTATATTAAATTTGTCATAGTAAATCCCACGAGCCGCAAGGGAGGCTCTACTGGGCTGACCTCCATGGTCAGCCCCAGCAGAGCCCTGCATGCTGAGGTAAGGCACCATAGTCCCCGGGGGAGCCCGACCCCGGGACGATCGGCACGCTTGCGACTAGGCTCGCCCCTAGCCACGCATCCATTGGCACGGCAGACCGCGGATTGGCGGAGAGGAAGAGAAAGGATAAAGAAGAAAGGAAGGGGCAAGAAAGGAAATGCGGATTGGGGGGGGTTACCAGACTCGGAATAAACATTTATAAATCCATATAAATATTTATTCCGATGCGGGAATCGAACCCGCGACCATTGACAATCGGTCGAATATATATATATATATATATATATATATATATATATATATATATATATATATATATATATATATATATATATAATATTTATATTATAATATTTTTTTCACAGCCCATATATGTTACATTTCGAATCATTGACCCCTCCATTTCTGGAGGAATGCATATGAACCCTCCATGCTTGTCCAAGGCGGATTGACGGGGCGACTAGATACGGAATAAAAAAATATACATATTATATATTTATACTTATGGGGCAGCCCTGTCAATTAGTCAATTGGGGATGATAAATATGAACAGAAAAAGACTTGTATTCACCTAGTGCAACATATAAAAGCTGTGCATTACTAGCGCAGGCTTAAACTGTGGTCGTGTGCTTCGCCGACGTATTGTTTGCGTATAAACAATTCAGGACAATGTATCTAAAGTTGTTATTCTCAAGCCTGCAGTGTCGCCGCGCTGAGATAGCCAGGGGCTGTCTATCTCCAATCTCAGGGCCGCGTCCTGCGAGCCGATATCGTGTAATATGATCCACTATTGTGTTGTCTCTCCCGACGAATCGTTAGCTGGTAATTGACTATTGGAGACTTCAAATAACTGTTAGAGATAAACAACTGCGTAAACAACCTTCTCATTTTCCTGTAAATAAAGTTTTATAATTCTCTTTATTTTTTATAATATTCATTCTTTATTTGCATAATGTTAGGTGTAAACAAGATGAAAAGGACGCTTAAAAGTTCCACCACTTTGCCACTTATGTCGTACAAATGTTAGTAATTATTTATTATCTTAAATCAACTCTATATGAATTATATAGACGTATAAACATTAGTATAGAGATCTAAATATATAAGTCACTTATATGTACAAAGCGTTCAATTATCCATAAACATTATCACTAAAATTATAATTCATTCACCTATTACGTACATTCAAACTGGTGGTTTCAAACTGGATTCTGATTTAATAGTACAGTCATTAAAGCAAAAATGTTGTTAGTATTATAAATATTCTCATGTATGAGCCATTTATGTAGTCTTTTTTTCAATAATGTTGTGTTCAATTTTATATAATATATTTGCCATTTGTATATAAATATCAATAATTGTATAACTTTGTTTTTGGTGTAGAATAAAGAATATATCGTAATAAAGAATATATATAATCCATCTGTTATTGTAGATGCATATACACATGAATAGACAGCTTTTGATATATCTGCTTAATCTGGGGTGATCATTCAGCACTAGTCTAAATTAAAAGTTTTGTATTAACTCACTTTGTATGTGTTTCTAGGGTGCACCATCTTCTAGGTTGGTTTGTTGAGCGTCGTTTTGCTCCCGAGCATGTGGCACATGTCGACATATTTGCTTACATCTCGAACTGCCCTCTGATCTATCGCATCAGAGATTTTCATGTCTAACATTTATTTATAGCAGAGAAGGTAATAGAAGTCCGCAATGCCGAAGGTGTCTCATCAGTCTTTTTATTATAATTATTTTCTTTAAAGTATAATTGGATATATAGTTTCTTTGTATTAGTATCCCCTTTGCGTTCAAATTCGTAGACACCGAAGCAAAGTGTTGGCTGTTCTTGAATGAGCCACGGTACAAATGGATTGAAACAATAAATTCTGATATTCTCATTAGCTTTCAGCTGCTACCGGAAACTGAACCCGGGACCGGTTGGCATCGCGTGCGATTAGAGAAAGCATTTGTCTATTTGCAACATTCGTAATAATTGTACAATGAAAAGAAATTATGTGAAACTCTTTGTAACAATCTATATTAATTTTATTTCAATGGATCGTGACATGAAGAAGTTTTTCAATTAGGTTTGTAAATTTTTTTATGACGTCCTGATTCCCACGAGGGCGAGGAGCTACTAACGGAGAGCCGTTTCGCTACGATGAATGTGAGAGGAAGGGTGGATGAGTGTGGAGGAAGCAAGGAAGGTGTGCCGGGATCGTAGCATATGGAGACGTGTGCTCTCTGCGACACGGGAGACAGGCGTGGCGATATGTGTATGTAATTTGTTTATTTGCCTTGATTACTATTTGGTAGTTATATTTTCATTAATTTTAAATATTTACTTTTTACTAAAAACTACCAGTTACGGGGCATGCATTGCATTGTTACTTGAAGGAAAAAAGTATACAATAACTAAGTAGGCGGCGACTAATTGGCTCAGTGGCGGAGCCCGCGGATTCAATGGTCGCGGGTTCGATCCCTGCATCGGAATAAATATATGTATCGATTACAAATATTTATTCCGTGTCTGGTAATCCCGCCAATCCGCATTGGACAAGCGTAGTAGCTTAACGTCCGTTCCTCCAGAAATGGAGAGGCTCGTGTTCAGCAGTGGGACATATATGGGCTGTAAAAAAAACTAAGTAGGTACCCCGATTTCTTGGGACTATCGATGAAAGGAAATCGGGAGATTACTATGCTTTTCCTGGTGTGGTCCCGTGTGAAACATGTATGGACTGTACAAAGGGAATACTAATTTTCCAAGAAAATGTATTATTTTCCCTAGTATATAATACAAGACACAAACATTAATTATCTGCCATTCAAGTATGCTTGTATAACATGATAATTGACGTGGAGCATGACCCGTTTAAGTGAAACAACCTGATCGCTTATCGCACAAATCTAAAATTGCCGTCCGGATGGACCAGCTACTGTGAATTAATTCAAAGCTCATAAATGCACCCATATGAAATAATTGCTCCGCTTAATGTTTGCTACAACCTTATATGTTAGGATAGCTTTGACAGTATTACGCAAGAAATGAAACTGAGTGAGAACTAAGTCTGGACACTATATATATATATATATATATATATATATATATATATATATATCTGGTGTTTTGGTGACCCAGCCTGTGGTGTTCTTTGCCCACATTTCGTAGGATATTTAGCATATATGGCCAATCCATTCCACTTGAGTTTTGCAGCAGCATGCATTCTCCTAAACGAAGAACAAAGCCACACTTTGTTCTTCGTTTAGGAGTGCATGGTTCTCCTGGTAGGCCCCGGAAGAGATGGCACGATGAACTGAACCTCTCATTGCAGGAAGCAGATAGCATAAAATGGGGTCTCCATTATATGTCTGTATTAGTATCTATTAATATAAAAAAAGGAAAAAATGTAGTAGATGTTCAGGTGGGTAGATTAACAACATGTGGGTGTTTTATAAAATTACAATAGCTCAAATTATGTGGTCTAGTTATTCACATTAGTATCCAATACGGTTTATAAAATTAATTATTAAATAAACAGAACAGTGTTTAGGCTTTTACATGGTCAAGAAAATTTTTAATTAATAGGTGGGTAGTCCAAGTGTTAACTAGAAAGGTAGCTAACACTGACTACCCGCATTTCAGCTCTAGTTATATATAATCACTGATTACAATTGCATATAATTCTAATCTCCAGCCTGAGGGAGAGACTTTCCAAAGCCGTATCTATCATGTAACTATTACAATGCATGCGCTTACGATTCATATAGAAAGCGTACTATGGTAATACGATCACAGTGAATTGGGACATGGGCACATTTGTTTATTACTGTTGACAAAATTGTCAACAACAGTCTATCACATATTTCCTTGGGCGCTACAACTCTTTGTGGTCTCCATCCATTAAAATATTATCTTATAATTTTAAAATATTGATACCATTCATACCATTATTTTAGTCTATTACTAATATTGGTTATTTTAAAAATATGATATACGTAAATCCATTGCTACACATAGAACTTTTCTGAGTTTATTTTTTGTAGTTGAGCAGGCAAATGAGCATGCGGGTCACCTGCTGGTAAGCGATCTCCGCCGCCCATAAACATCCGCATCGCCGGAGGCGTCGCAGATGTGTTGCCACCTCGAAGTACTGTCTTGATCTGCTGAGTATCCCAAGTTTTTTAGAAGCTAAATAAGCTTTTTACTCCAAATGACTACGAAACTCAACGAAATATATATATCTATATATAAATTATTTTATACTAAATTATTTTTCCTCCGCATGATATATCTACATAACCGAAAGTCTACAATATAATGTTGAAAAGCAGTTTATTTTGCCGTTTCTTCTTCTTTTACATGAATGTTATTACGAAGCGGTACTTATATCGAAGAAACAAAGAAATGCAACTTGATATTTTCATAATTTAAAAATTAAAATAAACTAAAATTTGTTGTGTCCTATTTGTCAGGATTTTTTTATATAATATGGAGGCAAACGAGAAGAAGTGGATTTATATGACTTGGTATTTTGCACAATTAATTGTAGCGTTGATATGTTTTCGTGGTATGCCGTGTAGAAAGCTGCGCGATGTATCAGATCACGGGAGCAGGCGCGCGCCCGCAGACATCCTGCACCGTGTGTTCTACACTGTACCGGTGTACTTTGCCTCGAGATAATTGCATGCAATCGAAGTAGAAACACATCCTGTTTCGGTGGCTGATTTCGAATTAAAAAAAATCGTTATAAGAAATTACATTTTGTACGTCAACTGCCATTCCACTGACAATTAACCATAACAGTTTTACCACTATATTGTAATAAGGTTCCTTTGGACGGATCATATTTATTTTACTGAGCTCTTTCAAACAATATCATAGAAGTTATGGATCCGTTTAAAAAGGTTAACAGTTTTTTAAGAAGATTGAAATTACTATTCGAATTTATTTAATACTTTATTGTACACAAAATAGGAAATACAAGAATTAAGAGAAAAGAAGTATACAAGGGCGAGCTTAACTCAAAATTGAATTTTCTTCCAGCAAACCCAGGAGTGAAAGAGAGATAAGATAAGCCGTGAGGATAGAAATAAGGGTACAACAACAAAATATAATAATATAAAATATATATAATATAAAATATAAAATATATATAAATAAGAGGATACATATATATAATATACATATAAATATATACATATATAAATATTGAAAGGAAATGTTCTTTAATTCTTCTCTTAAATACATGCAGTGAGAGGCTATCACGTATAGTATGTGGGAGAGAGTTCCACAAGCGCACTGCGTGTACAGTGAATGAGCCACCGTAACGGCTGGAAGAGTGCGGAGGAATACGAAGGAGAAGGGAGGAGGACGTGCGACAGGGCTGATTCCTGGGGACAAGAAACTGGAAAAGATGGTCCACTTATTGGTCCGGAAGTATTTCAATAATATATGATAGTATGTCGATAGTACGTACATATGTTTCAAAAGTGGGGGTGTATGGGAAATTCCGACCCCGGGATGGTCGGCATGCTTGCGACTAATGTCGCCCCTAGCTATGCATCCATTGTCACGGCAGAGAGGAAGGGAAAATGATTGAGAAGAAAGGAAAGGACAGGGTAAAGGAAAGATGGATTAATGCAGGTGATAGGGATGTGATACTTCTGCAACTTTAAAAAGGTAACAAAATAAAAATATGATTAAAAGTAAATAGGTAAGTGAGAATACCATGCCGCTTATATGATAACATTGGTCCGCTAAGGGTTAAAATATATATCATTCAAAAACAAAGACAAAAAGAACAATACTAAATAATAAAATAATTATTTTAGATGTGTTTTTTATTTGGCGGTAGTATCAAGGTCATATGAAATAATTGACATCAATGACTTAACGGCATAGGAAATAAAGACGAAGCTTCTATGATTATATTTTATACTTTACTATCTATCTATTTCAATACATTCATTACCTTTGATTAGCTCTGACTTCTATTGCAATTGCTACTACAAATCTCATAGTACCAGGCCAACAGGATTCTGTGGAGGTATACAAATTTAATATTGTTACTGTTCAACGAGGCACACATAAACAATGACTTTCATCACTCTACATCAATGTGCGGGCATTTCTATGAATATACAAAACATTTCATCGGTTACTATAGCCTGCATAAATGGAAGTCAATCTACGATATATGACGTTACGCGGATGCGGGCAAGTACGTATTGTGAGTAATGGTCTCCGACCTTGCGTGTTGCTTTATTTATAACTACCACTGCGGTCTACGTAGACAAATGCTTAGATTACTTGGTAGAAATTGTTATATAGATTGAAATTTTTACTTTAGTACCCGGCATATATTGCAGTATAGTATGTAGAAAATAATTGTTAGATTTATACTATATTTATTGAAGTACTTTTGCATAGTTGCCCGAAGTTAGATAACGCATCTGCTGCATCCCATAGTAATTCTGATCACTTTTTCGTCCTCCTATTTCGTATAATACCTATATTAACAAAATTTGGTAACAAAACTATCATATTCATAACTGCATGGAATTGCAACGTTAATACAATGATTATGTTGTAAGTTTATATTTAATAATAAGAATATTAATAACTCCATAAATAGTTTACAGCTTCCTGTACGCCTGGAAAATAATACACTATCTAGTTACACCAATTCTTATGAAATCATTAATTTTATTTTATAGCATGAGACTAGGATAGATAGAAAAAGCAAGGCTGTTTCTTAATAAATGTTTCTTAAGTCATATTTCATACTATCTGTGTGTATATCTATATTGTGTGTGTGTATACACACAATATATATTGAGTTATTGAGCCTAAGAGTTTCCATTGCCATCATGTCCTCTTTTATATATGTTTCTTTCTTTTTGTCTTCCGCGTCTTGATGGAAAACAATCAACATCGCCCATAGACATCCGCATAGGCATTGCAGAAGAGTTGTCTGCTTCTGAGAAATTTGTAGGTGTTTTTGCTTAACTATATGTGTAATAATAAGAAATTTCACATTAAGCACGTAATAGAGACTTTTCCCGCCAACTTACATCACTGACGTTGTGTTTTTATTTCATTTTTATAATTTTGTATTATTATCAGTAATATTGTTTAATTGTGGTGGCGTATTATGGAATATAGTTCGATGAAGGTGTATAAGTGTAGTGATATGAAATAAATGCGTGTATCGTAACTTTTTAAATTGACTGAAAAAGTTCATAGAAGGTTTTTGGTAAAATTGCCACCATTTCATCAAGACGTAACGTGATGAGCTGACTTGTTACATTTCAAGAGATTGGATATTATTGTATATTACTTGACACTGGCATAATAGTTGTAACTAATTGCCATCAAAGAAAAGTACGTAATAATGAAGTTAATGGTTTATGTTCGTTATTAGTTTCCTTTTGTAACAACTAGCGCGCCTAAGTAATGTGCGAATAGTTAGGGAGTTACGTTCAAACATTTAGAGCGACGTACCAGGAGATCATGTGTTCTATAGAGCTTAATTGGGTGTCGCGTACACTGGAGCGCGAGTTATGGCCGATATGTAGCAGCGGGTAGTCGCACACTGGCGCACTACACGCGATCCCGCGCTCTCTCTGATGTTTCTCCAATAGTCCTTAGAATGCATTGAACTGACATTAAAGACGATTTATTAAGTTGCAAATGTCAGACACGAATGTGTCATACTAAGGTAATCACTGTACACATACCTAACTATACTCGAAATGAGTAGCTGTAAGCAATACTTATAATTTAAATATTTGTAAGGTAAATATAGACATTTATTAGTAGTCTGCTTAATCTGCCAATCTGTATTGAAGAAGCGTGGTGGGTTAATGATAATGTGTGGGTGTTTGTGTAATGGGTGTTTCCTACAGAAATGGGGATAACCCGTGCCCAACAGTGGGACATATATGAGCTGTGTAAAAATTATTGAATGGAAGGCTTAATTATGTTTGTAAAAGACTTTTGACTTTGTATGATATTAAAGCATAAATATTTTTTACCTTAATATGATAAACTAAACTAACTTACTTTGTTGGCGCAGCGACTCAAAATGGATCTTAGTCTCCGAACAGATCTTACGGCATCGTGCACTGCCCTGCGCCACCTGCCAGTTGCAGATTTGAAGGTTGTGCAAGTCAACCTCCACCATGTTTCTCCAGCCATACCTGGGGCGCCCCACAGGATGTCGTCCAGTTGGGCGACATACCTACAGATGCTCTCTTGATCTCGCGATCCTCCCTCATCCTCTCAACGTGGCCCAGCCAACGAAGTCGGTGAGCCTTAGTCTCTTCTGAGGCTAAATTTCGGCATTTTTCGATTTCGCCAACTGCCATCATCACTTTTGGTCGGGCCCAGGATCAGAGAAGTTATTATGTTACGATACTATAAATTTTATCACTTACTACCCCAGATGACGCGGATTTTCTTTTGCCTTTTCTGCTGCAAAAAATTTAGATAGATAAAAAGCTTCTTCTGTTTTTCACACATACGGATACGAGCAAATGTGTAGTTTGATGGAGCTATCAACTCTACGAGGTGAGCAACGCCATAAATAGCTCCACTGCGTGACGCAGTTTTCTATTAAGATTGAAAAATTTCCAACTAGAGCCAAGTATCTGATACAGGAATCGCTGCTTTATATTTACATACCTAAAACTATGCATATCTAAGTAATAACATACCAGGAGAATATTATTTTCCTTAATTAGAATTTAGTCGCCTAGTTTTTTTTTAAAATATTATAAAATATAGCATAATTGACAGAATTGTACTTAGCTTTAGTGTGCTATATAAATATTATATTGAAAATTTTATAAAATCCATTCTCAGTATTCGTAGCTCCCTTATCGAGAATGCGGCTGGATACACCCAATCAGACAATGCTTGATTTAGCTGCTACTACCATAGCCGTTACGCCAGCCTACGCACCTTGCGGCAACTTCACTAAGCAACTTCTAACACGACTGAAACGAAACTAACATTTATTTTTATCCTATCCATAGCTGCCTTACTACTTACTAATTTCTCAAAGTGTGCACAAAGCACGTAATGTAAAGTAAAACATTATCGATATGAATATTGTGTGTAGATTTCATGTTTACAGAAGAACAGAGGCTCTGTCGCTGTCACCCGGCGAGATACTGCCGGCAACGATATGTTGGATCGGACATACGCCTTCCAGCATTAGCGTTCTTATGTGCAGGTACTGTTATTATATTATCTTGTATTACAGTTACGCGGAACAATTTCGCCTAGGACTACATTTCGTAATAAATGATTGTTCAGTATGATGTGGTTACGATCCCGTTCTATAGTGTTGGTATCTAAGTGATGTTGTTGTGAAATTGGTGTGGAATATTCGTTTTTATCGCTGTTATGTATAACGGCTAGCTAGCTAATTTAGATATTTACTACTTTGTTCTTGGCATAGAGTAGATCCACTCCATTTTTCCTGTACAACACCCACAAGGCGAAAAGGAGAGCTAATACCAGTAAATGGGCAGAAGTCTCTCTACCCGAGTATTGAAAGTCAATCTGCGATTCCCAATCTGTTTGCCAAGCGAAGGATTAAGGCGGCACTTCTTAATATTAAGGGAGTTCATTGTCCAATTTTGTAGAGCTTTTTTTGACAATGATGACTTAAGATACTAAATCCAAAGCGAAAAAGTCAACATTTTGACTTTATGGAATACGAAGGCACAATAGGTAGTTAACCTGATGGAAAGCAATTGATGACGCCCATTGACATCCGCATCGTCATAGGCATTGCAGATGAATTGCCGGCCTTTAAGAAATATGTAAGCTTATATGACATATTGAACTCAACTGTGATAAATATATTCCGTTGAGAATAACTCGAAGCTATATCAATGTTTCTTAAAATAATTGTATTTGGCAAACTCTCCACTACTAGATGAATGGCGCTGTGGAAATCTTTGTCGCTATCTAATTGGTGATTTTGAGAATACCCTCACAGCTTAGTGTAGGTCCAGGTATAGTGAAAGTTTGATTAAGGCACTTTAAAATTACAACACAAAAAAGCTTAATTGAATTGTTATACACAAGTGACATTTTCTAACTTTGGCAAAAAAAATCATTCTAAAGTGTTATTTTTAATTAATAATTAATTCTTTATTTGTATAATGTAAGGTTATAACAAGATGAAAAAAAAGAGACGTATAAAAGCTCCATCACATGCCACATACGGCGTACAAATTTCATTAATAATGACACTATTAGAAATAACTAAAACAACTATTACAAATCTAAAAACATAGCTAGATTATTATAATATCATTAAAATTATAATTTATTATTACATTTATATATCACTTTTTACTTTACACTATATATTTATCTATTATATACATTTGATCGACTCTTTAAAGCAAAAAAGTCTTGAATATTATAAATATTGGCATCTATTAGCCATTTATGTAATCTTTTTTTTAAATAAAGTTGCGTTCAATTCTTTTAATTCATGAGGTATATTATTGTAAATGTCCCGCACGACGTGGACGCTGACAGCCCGCCTGCTTCACAAGCTCAGAATCGCTCGTAGTTTCTCTGGTAGATATGATTCGGAATGAACAAATCCAGAGAACTAAAGTCACCGACATAGCCTTTCGAATTAGCTAACTGAAGTGGCAATGGGCTGGTAACGTTTGTCGGAGATCCGACAATCGTTGGAGCAGACAAGTGCTGGAGTGGAGATCGCGTCTCGATAAACGTAATGTGGGACGCCCTCCGGCTAGATGGTGCGACGATCTGCGCAGATCGGCTGATAGAAACTGGAAGATCTGACAATCGTTGGAGCCAACGACCGCTGGTGTGGAGACCGCGTCTCGTTAAACTATCTAGCTGGAATGCATCTCCCCAGTTAGATGGTGCGACGATCTGCGCAGGGCAGCTGGCAGAAACTGGATGCGTGAAGCTGAAGATGGGCAATATGGTGCTTCTTGAGGGACGCCTATGTCCAGCAATGGACTACCACAGACTGTTGATGTGATTGATTTTAATTGATGACTAGAATCTCATCAAAGCGGAAAAACATATACAAATAAATTACATCGACCTCGCACATGAGATTTTCGCCATGTAGCGTTGATATTCAACTGTCATTGTACCCATAGTAGTCTCTGTGAATGGACTTTTCGGTAAAAAATCGGACCACAGACGATATGTTTATAGCTGATATATAATTATTAGTTAATGATAAAAGCCAGGTGTTCTATAATACTGACTATAAATAATAAAAGCTAATACAAACTGTATCATTGGAAATTTATGAATTGTCAATTCAAATACTGGCTGTAAATCTCTTGGAATTAATTAGCAATTGTCAATGTTTACATGTTAAGTTTCCCTCGCTACTTCTGGTAGCATGATGATTAATTAAAATGAAGGAAGCAAAGCTTGGTATACACGCGAATATTGTGATCGAATCTGTTTGTTGCGAAACACGTTAGCGTCGGCGGCAGTAACACCTCCCTATCTTGTATCTCACTCGCGCCGCACCTCACTACGGACTAATTCCTTAATTAAATGTATACAGACGTTGAATGTTCAATAGCCTTCCGTTATAATCACCAACTACCGTATTGACACCTTCGATTGTTGCGTAATTCGCAATTGTGCGTTGTTAATCTGTCCGCGCAAGTGAACTTGAATAAGCCATACTCTCCGAAGGAACCTTGTGGTATTCCCAGACAGACGCTGGACTAGACTCCTCAAGGGAAAAGGAAGTTAGGCCGACCCAAACACACCTGGAAGCGCTCAATAGCGGCCGAGATGAAATCCAAGGGGTTAACGTGGCTTGAAGTGAAGCGTGTCGCTCAAGACCGATCCCAGTGGAGAAGCACACCTCTGCCTCACTTTGTGGACCTAGGACCTTAAGAAGAATCTGTCCGTGATGCCCGAGACGATCAGTGGCAATGCTGCCGCTTTCGGAGTCAATGGTTGCAAGTTCGATCGAGGTAAATAGGTTTATGGTTTGCAAGTATCTATTTCGAGTCTGAGTGTCCTTAGCAATTCGCCTTGGAGGACCGTGGTTGATTACTGTACATTCCTTCAGGACTCATCAGGCTAAATCTCCAGCCCACAGAACATATGTGGGGAGTAAAAAGTGTTTTGAGGTATTATACGGTCTTATATCCACTATATCTTTATTATTTTATAAAATATTGATTTTAACTTATTTTTTTTTATAAAAAATAGGATCGTCCTATACAATTACAAACGTGTCAATGAACTGTACCATGCTACTGTTTTATAGAGGTCATTGATTTCTTTATAGTTAAAGAGGTCTTTGTCCCTTTACGTTATATGTTAGAGTTGTTGAGTTCAGTGTTAACACATTTTTATTTTTAATATATAAAATATAGTTTTTATACGAGAAAAAGAACACCTGCATTTCATGTCATGTTCACAACGATTGTCATCCGGTCTTTGATAAAGCAGATGATATTTACAAAGTTCCTGATACGCAATTACCGCGTACCCGCATGGGCTGTAGGCAAACTATCTGTTTGCTCCAATTCCAAATCCTTGTGAGATTCTCGTAATTTGTGGCTGTCGTCTTAATCTCGTGTTGCGGTGAATTGCCAATGTTTGTTAAGAGTTTGCGGTAAGCGAAACTTACGCAGCTGTTCTGTTTCTATTATATCGAACAATTTCCATCATACGCATGCACTTTTTAGCTCATTGGTTCCGTGGCGAATCTATCCGGATGCAATGGTCGCGGGTCAAATACGGTAAATAAGTAGCAATAGGCCAGTTGCACGCGTCCAGTGCCGTGCTAATGGATGCGTGGCTAAGGGCGAGCTTAGTCGCAAGCGCGCCAACCGTCCCGGGATCGGGCTCCCCCGGGTACTATGGTGCCTTACCTCAGCATACAGGGCTTTGCTGGGGCTGACCTCCATCCTCCCTTGCGCCTCGTGAGATTCACTAAGACGAATCAATATAACCTACTTTGTTGAAAAATGACGTCATTTTTCAACAAATTAGGTACATTAAATTCCTCTTAGTCGCCGTCACGTTCTGATTCTCATGAGGACAAAAAGCGACCAATGGAAAGCCGTTTCGCTACGATGAATGGTAGCGGATGGAGCTCTGTAGTCTCTGCTCCTCCTCCTCCTAACTCCTGCGGTGGATAGGCGTGAATATATATAAAAAATAGGCCAGTTCTTGAGCATCGGCCTTATCTGACATCGTAAGTTCATCGTAATTCTCCATTAGTATATTCACATAAACCTTTTCCTAGTATATGCATTATTATAATAGAATTCTTGTTAAACGTTCCAACTTAGCTTAGTTGGAACGTTTAACAAAAATTCTAGTAATGTGAAAAAATGCGAATTTTCCTTCTTTGAAAGTATCTTTTCTTCTAACATCAAGTATCAAGATTTAGAGGTAACCGTATAAAGGTTTGTGACATGAGTTATAGAATAGTAACAATATTATAATCTCATCTGTGAAAACGGAACTTACATGCAAAGTAAACAGTTAGACGTCGATGCATAGTATCGATAATGCAGAAGATATATCCACCAGCTCCGGATTTGCAGCTTCATTCCGACACAGAGTTATGGCGACGCAGGGGACGGGTGAGATGTGATGCGGGCACACGCTAAACACACTTAGAGGGCGTGCACACTTGTATGTTAAAATTAGAACCCAAATATTTATTATGCCTTTTTTTAAACGGATCCATTTAACTTGACTTCGCTGCAGACGAATACTTTGTCAAGAATGGCATAATATTTGTCTGTAGCATTAATGGGCCGGCTCGCCCGGGGAAGTACCACACTCCCGCAGAAAACCGGCGTCTGAGTGGTAGCTTACCTAGCGCGCTTCTTACGGTGAGCGGCTGAGTTCTGGAAGTCTACCCTTCCCCTCCCATACCCACTCCCATATTAACACTTTCCTTAAAGGTCGGCAACGCTTCCGCACTGCCTATGGCCCTGCGGAAGTCTATGGGCGGCGTTGATTGCTTTCCATCAGGTGACAAGCCTACTCGTTTGTCTTCCTACCCCATAAAAAAACCTCTTATATTTATTTATTTGTACAAATGTTACGAACGCTTTTCCAACTAATTTACTAATCTGATTTTTATGAAACTTTGCAGTCACACATTAAGCTCCCATAATAATACGACATTATGATAATTTCAACTTTATAGCAAGGGTTTGTCCCGAGCTGGCTATTGGAACACTTTTACTGTTACTAGTTATCCCTTCAAGTTTGGTTAAAAATAAATAGAAAACAAAAATAATTAAAAAAAACTTTTGATTGAAATGATTTTATTACCACACTAAAATAAAAATTTAGAGCGGACAAGAATCTTTAAAACGACTGTATATTTCAGATTCTTGTGCAGCCTACGTTTTTGAGTATCTTAATAAAACCATTTAACTTTAAAGTTTTTTAGTTATTTTTATTTTATTTTTTTTTGTATCATGATGAGTATACATTACAAATATACAAATTATATAATATGTATGGCTTGCTGTACTATTTATTTTGAGTCTGGGTGGCCCAATTATCGACCTTTGACAAGCGAGAAACAAGGATTAGACTAAAGGAGGATTCTGGAGGATTTCTGTGTGATTGATCTAGTGAAAATATCTTTATTATATTGTATTTTGTTGTCTGTATTATCTCCTTAACAATAGTAAACAAACTTGCGTCAATCGACAGTTGATTGTAATCCCTCCTCAATATAGTTGAAAGTAAGTTGTGCATACAAAAGTCCTACTTCATGCGTCCGTTTGTCTGTCTCAGGTTGATGTGTGGCCAGTGCGTGTTGCAGACTCCATTAGAGGCACGAATTATGACTCGCTGTCGTGTTGGGCTATGCTCGCTGCGTCTTGTGTCGACCACCGTCATTTTTACATATTCAAATAGCTTAAGGTGCAGAGTAGAATATGTAAGAATAACATACAAGTAGCGTATAAAGGAACAAAGAATCACGGAGATAAGAACTTATCGTCTTGGAGAATATTTGTGCAAAAAGTCTAAATATGTTTAATTCTTTATTTCTGATAAATGCAAAGAACAAAGGAAAAACTAGTTCGTAAATATTTTACGAACTAGTTACTCCTTTGTTCTTTCCCATTACTTCCTCTTTTTTCTCCAATTTAAAACCATTTAACTTAAAAGGTTTTTTAGAAGAATTTAAGAAGGACCTTCCTCTCCCAATTTTCAAATCCTAAGCTAAATATAGGCAACGCATGTACAGTGCCCGTGATATTGCAACCAAGACGTTTGATAACTGACCGAATGCTGGTTGCTTAGTATCAGGTGACCTGATCGCTTGTTTGCCTATGATATCCATAAAAAATACCACAGTAAAGGAATCGCTTAGGATAAAATCTGGAAAAGTAGATTTTTGATAAGTTATCTGTAATATTTTGTGCACTATTTATTTTAGTCGAATTAAAATACAAAAATTAATCAACAAGACCAATTTATTTTACAATGATTGTCATTTACAAGTATCACTTGTAATACCCAATTATAAGTCGTAATTAGAACTGGTAGCTGATTCAGTTTAATCAAAGCTTTACCTTTTATGTCGACAACACAATGTAACAAATTATTTAATAATGTCAGTACACGTTCGTCAGTCAGGCGTTGTCCATTGGATGTAGATAGTATCACAAATAATTATATCGGAGCATACAAAATATAGTTTTACAGGTGATATTTTGAGTGTGTAGATTGTAATGCAAATAGGAAGAGGATTCTAATTACTAGGAGTGAGGTCTAGTTACAAAGTAGTAAGCAAGTTACATGATAGCATAAGGATATGGAAAAAATAAGGAGAACGATAAGAATGTACATAATCAAAGGGAAAAGAGGATTTAATGGGAAGGGAAGTAGGAAGTAATGGGAAGAATATTACAAATATTTACATAAGAACATTCTAAATATAGTTTTACTTATGTTGTAAGTAATCATAAGTCATTTAACAAAAAAACAAATATAGTTTTTGTAAGAAGATATTACATTGTGAGAGCATCTTCTAGATTAATTCATTCTGACACATCCAATCTCCCGCTGAATTGCAGACCTGGTTTCTTATTTAACTTCATACGGATTTTAGCTTAGTAAAATTATGACTTTTCTTTTGAGTACGTGATTGGTTTTTGAATATCACAGAATGTTGTAACATACAATAAGACGGAGGATTCTAATTATCAGGCCCAAGTTCTAGTTACAAAAACAAAGTATCAGAAGGTCACGTGATAACATAAGGATAGGGAAGGAGAAATAAGCTGGATAAAAATGTGAATAATTGAAGGGAACAGGAGAAGGAAGGGAGAGAAGGAAGGGAACGGAGGGGGAAAGAAGTAATGAGAAGAGAAGAAGGAAGTAAAGTAAGGGGAATAGAGTTGGGCATCCCGATCCATGCGTTTAATGTATAAAATGTGGTTACATAAAAAGCCACTGCTTAACGTTGAGATTTTTTGAGGTTCTTCCCCAATCCAGCTGGTCCTTTTCTACTACTAAAACGTCATATATAAATAAGAGTTAAGTAAGTTCAGTATTCTTCCGATCCACATTAAATGTTGTCCAATAATCAGGTCCACCTTAGAGTTGGGCCATAAAGTTCTCAGGCATCTGGGGCAACGTTTTATTGTTGGTTGCGACAGCGGACATAAGTGGAGGCCTATAGTATTAACGTTTCAAATCCGGCGATTAATCCTCAATATATTGGTATGTCTCAATTCTGTGTCATTGAAAGTGAAAAGGGATTGTGTGGTTTATGCTCAAGTATTTGTATGTGTTATTTACATGCAATACACAGACTTAATTTTATAATATATTTGGAATTTGTTCCAGTATTTTTTTTTATCTGTCTCTTTTATTTTTTACATACCTATAGTAGCTAATTATAGTATTTTTTTATATGTATATTTTTTGTTTATATGTATTGCTTTGTGAATTTTTTAATAAAATTATGCTCTCTTTATTTTTAAATTAATAGAGTTTTATCGAGATATAAACGTGTTATTAAATAATTTCTTCAACTACAATAATTGTCTTACTTCGCGGGCTCAGAATTTTAATAAAGCTATATGATATATGTAAAAGCCAGAAAACGCAGTGAATCAGTACTTATTTTCAATACCTATATAAAAACTAAATTAGCTTTATATTTTATATCTTATTAAAATATATTTTCGGCTTTTAAAAACCAAAAAAAAAAATTATTTTAGTCAAATATTTATTTAATGTAAAAAATAATGTTTTATTTTAGTAATTTATTTATTTATTTGGCACAAATAACAAATTACAGTCGTAGAGGGACAAATATATAGTTTGAACATAATAATATAATAAGAATATATATACAATAAGAATATAATTGTATAACTTTGTTTTTGGTGTACAATAAAGAATATATCTATCTATCTATCTATCTAAGAACATAGACTATAATTCTTAATGTTTGCTCACAGAATGGTTATATTATAATATTAAATAAACTTAAATGTACTGGTTACTTATTTAAATGTATTTTACAAAAATGAATGATAATATAAGGTTACTATTATTATCATTTTTAATATAAACACATGATACATATAAAAACAGATACAAACATGAGGTACAGATAAATGTTCAATATTTCAGTTTGAGAGTTTAAGGATTGTGTCTTAATCCTTATTCTTTAATATTTCTGTGATAAGAACTGGCCACTAAAGTTAACTGGATCGCTCCTCCCATAAAGCAGATCGATGGTACTCAGTCAGTAGCGCTCTAGGACGACATTCCAACGGCGACCGCAGCAACACGCTCTCCAGAAACTAATCATAATTATATGACACTGCCACTCTACGCAACAATGTCACTGGGCGGGGAGACATTCCCTTTTTTAAGAATACGTCTTTCTGCATAAATATTTCTGAATATTAATTCTGCAGACATGCGTTTTTAATAGATTTCTATGCGTTTTATTTTTAACACTACATCTTTGACGGCGATAGGGTTTCTTTTATGGGATAGGAAGGCAAACGGGCAGGCGTGTCATCCGAGGGAAAGCAATCAACGCCGCACATAGATACCCGCAAACCCATAGGCATCGAGGAAGCGTTACCGGTTGTATCCATGTCAAAATATAATTGTAACGGTAGTTTTTTTGATAGAAAGGCTAAAATATTTTATTCTTCATTTTTTAGACTTTTTTTATATTATAATAATACAATAATCAAAATGTGATCATATCAATCTCAAGTCACACAAGGGCAAACGCTAATTAAAACGTAGTGCTTTCACTTGTTTACAAAACACGTGACCAATATTGGGGTTTTTGAGAGAAAAGCATAATTTATAATAGATAAATAAGTCTTTTAGATTTGTTTTTAAACACTTTTTCGAAAAAATCAACATGTGGATTAAGTATTTATTATATAACTTTCAAGTAAAATATAATAACAACAATAATTTTAAAATTTGCTTTAGAAAAATCAGCTTGTCACGTTACGTTTTGATGAAATGGTGGCTATTCTACGAAAACCTTTTATGGACTTTATTGTACAATATGATATTACAATAATAATTAAATAACTGACAGTAGGCATGAGATTATGAAAATTCAGTAACACAAAATGCCATTGATGTAAATTGGCGGGAAAAGGTTTTGTTTTAATTTTAATGTTTGAAATACTTGTGAAAGCTGCGACACTTATCAAATAAACAATGAAAGAGATGAAAGAAGAAGACAGGAATCGCGTAACAATGTCTTGTTGGACATAAAATATGGTCCATTCCGCATTGGAGACCACCACGGGCGGCTCGTTATACATATATATCACCGTGCAATCGATAGCATCGGCCGACGCTTCCTTGTCCCCAACAATACGGCCCGGTAGCTCTGGAACGGTATCCCTCAAATTGACTTTTGTTTGGACCTGTTACGACCGGTCGCTATCAGATACTTTGCTTGTGCTAGATGCTCGCATCATTACTTTAGAATTTTGTTTTATTTTATTTTAAATATTTTTTTCATTGGCATTAGGTCTTATCAGGAGTAAAATGAGGTGTCGTGACAGAAGTTGAGAAAGGAATGCTTAGATGGTTTAGGCCTATATTGAGGATGGACGAAAGACGACTGATAAAAGAAATTTACGTTGCGGATGTAGATGGAAGGGTCGGGAGGGGAAACCAACGAGAACATACCTCGACCAAATTGCCGTTATTAAGAAAGGCCAGGTCAAAAGTACACTTAACCGGCGTGGTTGCATGAGAAGTGGCTTTACTTCAGCAAAGAAAGTGTGCAGCATGGAAACCTACCCCTACGGGAAACAGGTTTGATAATATATATGTGTGAATTTATCAGAATTCATTACACTAAAAAAAAATTTTTTTTTCACTTCTCACTTTTATGCTATCGAAAGAGAATCCAAAATATAGAGAATTGAAGGACTTTTTTTATGGGATAGGAAATCAAATGAGCAGTCGTGTTATCTGATGGAAAACAGTTAAGACATTTTAGAAATGTGTAGGCTTGTTTTCAAAATGTTCCAATGTCGGATCGGTTAGGAAACTGAAATTAATCGGGAAATTGAAAATTGCTACGTCGAAAAATGGAATTGGGTCTTCTGCTGATAAGTAATCACCATTGTCTATTGATCAGCGCGACTTACCTTGCTAGCTTAGTCTATACTCCGAAAGAGGTAAGTTCGCCACCTTTTTCGGAGTATAGACTTTTTTATGGGATAGGGAGGGCAAACGAGCAAGCGTGTCGCCTGATGGAAAGCAATCAACGCCACCCATAGACAACTGCGACACTGCAGGAGTCGCGGAAGCGTGAACTCCGAAAGTAGGATAGGACTAGTAGGATTGTATTCTTTAAGACTGTAACTTGTTTTTGTGTCTAATAAATAAATAAATAAAATAAACTATCAATAATATCAGATAAGCAAGTGCACATTACAATGCAGTGGTAATTATTCTTGTATCGTAATTATGACCGTTGTCAGCTGTTATTATATATCGTAGCGTTTTGCACGTAACACGAATCGCAGAAACGAACGCATTCATAAACAAACCCACCCACGCTCCCGATTACAGCTTTATCATTAACGGGCGAGCATTGGGTATAAAATAAGTAGAACATAGCATTATCTCGCAATATCCGTGTTCACTAGCGATATTATATCATCTGTAGCGTTGGTCTGCTCTTGGTGTAACCTCTGTTTAGGTTTGTGTCACAATGAGAGGTTGCATGAATTAGCTTCTTTCTCATATAAACGGACTTGTCAGACTTAACTACATACATTGACTTTTCCCGCCAACTTACACCAGTGACGTTGTGTTTTTATTTCATTTTCATAATCTTATATTATTACGAACTATATTGTTTAATTGCGGTGCTGTATTATACAATATAGTTCGATTAAGATATGTAAGTGAAGTTATATGAAATAAATGCGTGTATCGTGACTTTTTAAGTTGACTGAAAAAGTCCATAGAAGGTTTTGGTAGAATAGCCACCATTTTATCAAGACGTAACGTGACAAGTTGACTAATTATATTTCAAGAGATTTGATATCATCGTATTTTACTTGACACTAGCATAATAGTTATAATTAATTGCCATCAAAGAAAGAAGACACTACATACTGCTGAAATTATTTTGAAACAAGCCATCTTTCAGAATTTCTTTGCAAATAGCAATAAATGAAATTGTCAATAATGACATCAAAAGCATTTATATTTTAGTACTGATATTTTATAATTTGCATTTACACTTTTAAATCGCGGTCTTGTATACCACTGATTTCAAAATGTCATTTAATATATAGTACCGTCGATATATATATTATTGGGGGTAAGTTTAAAGTATTCTTATTATTTCGTTTTCATGACCGACATTTTAAATGTAAGCGTCAGTACAAAAAATTACAAACAACACTAATATTATATAATACGCTACAGATATGCTGCTATTAGTACAGCATGTTGCTGACGCGACTAACAAAACGTTATCCATCCATGAAGCGTCCAACTCACACATATTCAATCGGGTATATATAATACAATGTGTTGACGAGATGCGTGAACGTAGACAGCTGCGCGCGCATTAACTGTGTTTAAAGTATGTCTATAGCTATACTCATAGCTATAGATATACCCTAAGCACTAGCATGTTGCTGACGCGAACCCATAGATTTTCTGCTACCCAGAGTCGTGTAACGTTTTCACTTCAAAAATGTGACTAATTTACACTTACGTTACATTGTAAGGTACAATTGAATGGAAATATTTATTAGTTATACTTTTTTTCATATTCAGTATAAAATATCCTACTACCTAATTATATATATGAATGAAATTATAAATCCCTCATATTGTTATTGTTAAATATTAATTGTAATTGTTGTGTATAGTTGTAACTGGACTTCAGATTTACCTTAAATTCTTTTGCATGTTTGTTATCTTATATTTTCTTTAATCTGTAGTCTGTAACTGTACCTTTTGTAACTAAATAAAAATAAAATAAAATAAATCTTTAGCTGCGTGCCGGGGCTTCCTTATTTCTGATGGACCAAGCCAGAATCGGAACAAATACATGTAGGCTTATATTTATTCCGACGCAATAATTGAGTACGCGACTATTGACTCCGAAACGGTAGCTTCGCCACTTAGCCATTAAAGTCATCATTACATTATATGAGAGTGTAATTGCATAGCTCGGTGTACTAGGGACCCAACGGGCTTGTGTAGGTAATACAGTAATACACAGATAACAATGCACACCTTCTGGGCAAGGAGATTGGCATTGGAAAGTGAATTTCATTAGGGCACACGGAAACTGGGGACTCAAGGTGTCAACCTCTTACTTCACCTGTGATTCATCTCCCATAACTGGCGAAGCGTATTGGTAAATAGGCTGAGAGGATGCCTTAGATTCGGTTATAATTAAATAAAGAATAGGTTAGAATTATCGTAAAGATACATATATAGCAATTTCAAACTTAAATAATATTCGGTTGCTGAATTTCACTATCGCACAACTCGCCGCAAAGAAATATTTCATCCCCACCATTTGGATGAGTGGGCGTCCAATACGGTGCACTCTTGCCGAAACATTTTTCCACGCACCACCACCCTGTGGAACCAGATAGCTAGTATTTCCTTCAGCAGTATTTCCGAAACAATACGACATTGGAACCCACAAAAAACAGGCCAGCAACGCTTAGAGATCAGCAACGCTTCCGTTATACTTATGAATACTTATGAAAATATAGCTTTCTGAGTTATTAAACTGACGTGGCAAAAGGCGGGTCACGTTTGTCGAAGAACCGATAACGGCTGGAGTAGGCGAGTCCTGGAGTAAAGACCGCGTCTTGGCAAACGTAGGCCAGGAGGTATTCCGGTAGGTATTTTCATTTGGCCGGGAGGTATTCCAATACTTCCCGGTCAAAAGGAGCGATAAAACTGGATGTGCAAAGCCGAACATCAGGTTAGGTAGCACTTTTTTAGGAGAGATAGGATCTGAGCAGCAAAATACAGTAGGCAATGATGAAGGCTATTAAAACATGGATCTCTATAAGAAAATAATTGGTTCTATATTTAGAAAACCTTACTCCTTAGTTAGACTTATCCAAGTAAAATTTACCCCAGTTTAGGGCTTTATTCTTTTAAAGAATTAGGCCTCCGTGGTCTTTTAAAGATGATGGCTTAATTACATTTATCTTTTAAACTGTATATTAAATCTTTGTTACTAAGAACATAAGTCGTTGTCGATTTAATCTCACCGGTGGTTTTACTATTAAAAAATAAAATAACACGTCATTATATAGTAAAGAACAAGGCTTAAGTTTCACTAGCAATTATTTTTGTAAGGGCACACGTTAGACTGCTTATGAAATTTGCAAAGTCATCTGAAACATATTACTTGTTCTTTATCTACTTGGTGATAAGTATTATTGTTGATTGTCTATTATTTCACCAACAGCAAAGGTATATTGGTTTGTCAGTAAGAAGTTCCTGTGACGTTTATATTTATCGGCTCTGGCGCTGCGCGTCCAGGCCAGGGAACCTAGTGCGAATGTGACCTAGTTGTGTAGAGTAACGCATTTATACGTCGAATTTATATTACAATCGAAATCATATTTTATGTTTCTCTTAGTGTTTGAAAATTGGAATTTTATTCGCCAATATCTTGTAGTTTGCTCTATAATTTAGAATAGACTCAAGAGGCAAATAGACGCAGTTTGCTCTATAATTTAAAATAGAGATGAAAACCAGTCTGCGATTCCCAATCCGCCTAATATTCGTCAAAATAATGGCAACACCGTTAATTTCTGAAGGAAGCTACGTTCAACCGTCAATTGTTACGGCTATATTGATTCATTAAATTTTCTGTACAATTATAATATGATCCTCTAACAATTTTTCGAAGTTATTTTTCGAAGGCATTTCTACAATTTAATATTTTTAGAGTTTCTTATAAAAATATACAAATTATTTTTATAATTATTTATATTTAATTAATTATACACTACATTTAACATTTATAGTAAAAAAAATTAACCGAACACGTATATCATCATAACTGATTATATGTATGTTGATTAAATAATCGTCGTATATAGACGGCACCTGCGCTATTGGCGATCACGAGCACCGTGTTCGCTTATTAACGCTACAGGGGCGATATATCACGCCCGCCCTCACACGGCCGGCTCAGCGACACACGCTGCACAACGCCCACAGCCTTCGTAAGCTCATAGATACGGGCTAATGGCATTAGGAGGCGTATGTGTAGGTAGGTTTACAGCAAGAAATACAATCTTGACGACGCACTGTTTTAAATGAATATTGCAGAATACAATGTTTGTTTCTTTACAGCCTTTATATGTCCCCACTGAAAGGCTCGAGTCCTCCTCATTTCTGAATAGATATACACCATGTTTGACGGGGCACAAAGACACGGAATAAATACCTGTAGGCCACACATATATTTATTTCGATGCAAGAAACAAGCCTGCGACCATTGACTTCGCTGGTCTTCAAAAAGTATTAGCTTAATAATTGGTCGTTACTCTTTTCCTTGGCTTGCTATTCAAAAAAAATGCTCCATTTAAGGGCTCAAGCTAGAAAAATATGCTTCTATCCATTTCTAACCTTAAAGAAAATGTTTTTCTATTAAAAGGATATCATAATAAAGGGAGAAAATGTATGTTCTGTTCGAGTGAGCGTGAATTTCTTAGGATAACATTAGGATATTCCAGCGCGACTGTTGATGTGTGTCCAAGCATTTCGGTAAGAAGAGCGAAATATTTCAATGGTCTAGTATACGAAGTCTAATTTAACCTTTTAGCATAAGTTCCCCATATAAATCGTATAAAAAAAAATTGGGTCTTCAGAAAAAAAGTTAAACGTGAAAAGTAAATAAGTTAAATGTGAAAAGTAAATATGTTATTCTCCTGATAGTAAATAAACACTGCTGTCCTTGGACATCTACAGTACTTAGGGCATTTCAGATCCTATCTTAAGGTAAGCTATGAATATTGGAAGAGGAAAAAAGAAATTAATGGAAGGGGAAGAGAGAAGTAAATAAAAGGGAAAGAGTTCTGTTACTCAACGCTCATCTAACAAAATGCAGTAGTTAAACCATTATTCAAAAGTCGATTCCACAAAGTTTATTTATAAGATACTATACTATATAGATACTATTATCTTTTATCTGTTTTCGTACACATTATTTTATCTTTTTTAAGGGATAGCAGGATAAACGAGCAAGCGTGTCGCCTGATGGACAGCAATCAACGCTGCCTTTAGTCATCCGCGACACCATTAGTATTACGGAAGTATTGTTGGCCTTTAAGGCAAGTTTAATTTAAGTAAAGTAGTAATACTAGCAAAGATTTTAATATAGAAATCTTAAATTCTTGTTAACCATTTCAACTAAGCTAATAAATGATTGTACTTGTAAACAAACAAATCTCGTATATACAATAATAAACAAAAAATAATTTTTACTAACTTAACTATTATCATTTATAATTAAAAACGAGATTATCATTCATAATAAAAAGATTATTTATGTTTAATAATTAATTTTCGATATATTATTATACAATAAATTGTGTCATATTATTTAAGTGTCATCTCTATCTCTATGGAGGGCTGTTGTAAAATTCTCTATAGCATTGTATCTCAAGTAGGAAGTGATTTATTTAGAGCGAGCGCTTACTATATATCTGAGGATCGTGCGCCGCCGTGCGCGCCGATCCCCGTTGTCCATTTACAGCCTGATTGTGTGGTCACCCGATGAGCTATAGGATCACGGGCCGGTTTTAACGAGTGTTCTCTGCCCGCTTGTAATTTGTTCACCGTCTTTTATTTCTTCCAGCCTTGATATGTTCATTACGGCTGTAATCTTTCTATTACCGAAAGGGGTTTCCTACAAAAATGAAGCCTCGGTAGGTGGAGTCAGTTTCATTTCTTCTCGTAGCGTTCTCAACTGTACAAAGGGAAGGAGCCTGCACCAGTTTGCTGCTGGACCTATCTCTTCTTTTTCATTTTTCTTAGAGTGCAAAGGTTGGCAGGCAATTTAGCACAACTATCTTCATCTTTACCGAGGCGACGCGGTTCCCTGTTCCTGATATTACGTAGTCAAGTTAATTTTTTTATAATTATTGATTCTATTCGTCTTATGCGTATCTCTGATTCTCACGAGGGCGAAAAGCGACTAATGGAGAGCCGTTTCGTTGCGATGAATGGTAGTGGATGGAGCTCTTTGGTCTCTGCCAACCACTGCGGGGTATAGGCGTGAATATATAAAAAAATTATGCGTATCTACGCACGAGTTGGAATTTCAAGAGAATAAAACAAGCCTGATTGTGGTAGAGTCACGCTGCAGACGAATTCTTTGTCAAGAATGACCTGTTCGCCCAGGGAAGTACCACTCTCCCGCAAAACAACTATTACTGAGTGGTAGCTTTTCCATTAGGTGACACGCTTGCTTGTTTGACTTCCTGTCCCATAAAAAAGCCTAAAATGTTAGTTAAATTGTGTTTTTAAAAAAATTATAAAATGTGTTAGTTTATATTTGATTATCATGCTTCTTATTCTGATCTATATATTTTCTGCTAGTGAAGAAGTCAGACGATTGTGTTACAGGTACAACGTTCCATCTCACAATCAGGGTACTGTTATTTTAATTTAATAACCTTCGGAGGATATATCGCCTCAACGGGAGGCTAACCAGAGTATTGCTTTCAGGGCTGTCATTTATATTATAAATCATATTTATACAAGTTTGTGGGAGAACGGAATGAAAACGGTTGATGATGACTGTTAAAATTCAGATTGCATTTTGTCAAATGTACTGTGGCACATGACGACCGACCGATGGTCGCGGGTTCGATCCCGCATCGGAATAAATATATGTATGGCCTACAGACATTTATTCCGAGTCTGGTAAATCCTCATATATGGGCTGTGAAAAACTGTGGCACGCTAGAACGTCAGATAGGGAGACGATCCGGGGAAGGCGGCTGGCAGAAGCCGAACATCTAAGAAGTGACGCACTTCACATGTGTGTCGTGAGTATAGTGAACATGCTAGCTGCATCTAGCCCTTGATTGTCACATGTGACGTAATAAACCATTAACAAGAAGAACACTTGAGAATTTAAATATATGTCACAAACAGATTGAATCAATATTGAATATAATATAATAATATCTAATCATATATTAAATACGTCATATTAAAAGAGACCAAGAAATGATAAAATAGTTTCTTGCGCCGTTTCTTCTCCCTCATAGTGTCACTTTCTTTCCTAACCGATACGACGTTGGCACCTTCAAAAAACAAGCCTACAAATACCTAAAATGGGCGGTCTATGGGCGGTATTGATTGTTTTCCATCAGGCGACACGATTACTCGTTTGGCCTCCTATCCAATAAAAAAAAAATTTCTTTCCGAGGCAGCTCAGTAGTTTTATATTGACCTCAAAAAAAAAATCCTTGTAAATTTATTTTGGCTTTTATGAGTTTCTACTTTTATTGGCAACCATGAAGTTGCCTAGTTTAGTGCGCACGCGCATTATGGCGAACGCAAGGTGACTGGCCCCGGTTCCCATTAAAATGCCTACCGTTTCCAACTATACCCCATACTCAGTGTGAGCCACGTACGATTAATTATAGAATTGTGCTCTACCGCACGTGTAACGGAGTCAATGCGTAACATTAGCTAATACGATTTGCGGCGATCGTGATTGATAGATATTTGTAATAAATTTAGTTTCATAAAGCTTATGATGGTGATAAATGAATGTTAGAAGCTCTATTAAAGGTTATAACAGAAGACCTTTGCAGATATATTAACTTATATTAACACATATGATTATAAATAATAGGGTGTTAGGAAAATCACTTTATATTCATATTGATTTATTTATTTAAGGACATCAATAACCGATATATTTCATTTGTTATACATATATAATATATAACATGTGTTAAATATGTGACTAATAACAATTAAGAGTTATTTTAAATACACTGAAGTAAATAACACTAACATGAATACAAGTAAGGAAAGAATGAACTATTAATTAAATGTATAACTATGATAATATAAACAAAACAACAATCGTAAAACAGTCTCTTAATTCGTTATGTAAGTTGTCGTTTGCTAAATCTATCTCTTAACTACAAACATACATATGTCATGTACATATTATATATATTATTATAGCTTTATTTCCCACAATTTTTTGTTTGAAGTAAATGTAAGCTCGTTCAGTTTTTGCATAGTGATAAATATATGTATGATTTACAAATATTTAATTCGAGCCTGGATTTTCAGCCAATTGGCCTTGGACTGTAGCCAATTGACCTTGGTACTGTGGCCATTACAAAATAAACATTTATTATTATTTTTAAACTTTAGCACGTACATATAATATGTAAATCTTTCTATATGAACACTTTTCTATTAGATATATAATATTTATTTATTTTTAAAAATTGGTTATTTAAGTTAACAATTATCATCATCTTTAAGCGATTGTACCATGGGTAGTGTTCGAAATAATCCCGGCCATTTAATTTCACTACAGCACAACTAGTCACAAAGAAAAGTTTTATCCTCGCCATCTAGATGAATGGCCATCCAGCACAGTGCGATTTTCCCGAAACATCATTACATGCACCATCACTCTATGGTACAGCTGCCTTCAGCGGTATTTCTCAACCGATGCGACATTGGAACCTTCAAAAAATAAAGCATTTGTGATGCCTGCGGTATTTGAAATTTCTATAGGCGGCGTTGATGGCTTATCATCAGGTGACACGATTGCTCGTATGCCTTCCTATCCCATGTAAAATAATCTTACATAGTTCACACTATAAACACTTTTAAATTGAATTCAATAATATTATTTCTTTTTCGACGTATTCTTCGATTTTAGGAAAACTAATCACCAGTAACATTTAGGTAAATTAATCACCAATCACTAATAACGACGACTAATTGGCTCAAAGGTAGCCTCCGCCTGCAGAGTCAATGATCGTGGGTTCGAATAAATATATGTATGGATTACTAATATTTATTCCGAGTCTGGTAACCCCGCCAATCCGCATTGGACAAGCGTGGTGGGTCAACGTCCGTTCCTTCAGAAATGATGAGGCCTGTGCTCAGCAGTGGGACATATATGGGCTGTTAAAAAAAATCACTAGTAAAAGTGCTTGTCTACACATAATTCATGGCCATTTCGCCCATAAAGAACTGCATCAGCAAAAATGAAGTATGCTTGCATCAGCATTATTAATGCGGTAGTGGATAGTTTAAACATCTAATAACGTATTAATAGGCTTCATTAATGTGTAACATCCTGCTGCACGTCAAGACTCGCTACTTCAGTACATCGGTCCGTGTTGACATGTTACATTAACTATAGAACACGGGCGAGTAGTCGTGTAGGTAGTGGCATTAATGATTATTAAATAGTAGAACCATTAATTAGTGTTTCATTAAAACGTAGTTTTATGGTGAGTTATATTTCCTTTTTAATTAAAATGTAAGTTTTATCGTAGACTATTCTGTTAAGGCTACCGAGGAATCTAAAATCTGTCTACTAAGTAGTACATATATGTTACCTACTATGTAAGTGACGAAATATTATTTTTATATATGGACAGTCAAAAGTTTTACTTAGCTAAGATCCGCGACAAGCAAAACAATAACAGAAAATTAATGTGTGTTTTTCCGTTGGGTTTAGTGGATTTATTTGGAACTTAAACCAAAAACTTATCTTGTAAACAAAATGGAAAAGTGATAGTGTGTGTTTGACGTTGTGTATAGTGGTTGGTGGGTGGAGAGTTGATGGCCGATTTTCGGTAAGTTTTTGGTTTAAGTTCCAAATAAATCCACTAAACCCAACGGAAAAACACACATTATTAATTTTCTGTTATTGTTTTGCTTGTCGCGGATCTTAGCTAAGTAAAACTTTTGACTGTCCATATAGTGATGGATTTCCGCAAAGTAACGCCTGACTCCATTAATAATATTATTTTTATAATAAAGATATTTTCGTTTGAAACGATTGGAGAATTTGGATGTAGTATCTTCGATTTATATATATCGAATGATATATATCGAAGATTCTACATTAGACTTATTGTTGTGTTAAGACTAAATTATGTTTTTTGTTTTTTTGATGAACAAAGGTTATCAATCGTAATTTGATCTTTTAAATATATGCGCTAACATATTATAATTAACTGAGGCCAACAACACTTCTGTCATGTTTATGGTTTTGAAGATATCTAGTGATTGCTTTTCATCAGGCAACACGCTTGCTCGTATTTTGCTTATCGTATTAGTTGCCCTCTTATCCTGTTTAAAAATCTTTGTAATAGAAATCTATCCTGATTTTATATATAATAGATTAGAACGAAAATATCGATACGATTAAGCGAAAGTTCTTATGTAGTCTTGCAGATACAATGGACATACAAAATTTGCTTCAAGCAAAGGCCTACCGGACAGGCGGTGGTAACGCTGCCACTAATTCAGTACGAGCCCCGGGCTCTCCAGCAAGTTTGTACCGTTCACCCATAAATCTACAGTGCCTAAGAGTTGGCTTGAGACCTTTACATAAGTATGTAGTGTGGAATTTCTAACGTAGAATATGTTTATTGGAATACGTAAATTTTTATTTATATGAACGATAGTGAATATTCCCTTAAGAGAAATACAGTTTCAGTTTCATATTTCATTATGCGACATTCAAGTATTTTACATAATAAAATTGCAGTAAGAAATACAAAACGGAGATCGGATGGATGCTGGAGACTCCTACAGAATGCTGAAATGGAAGAGTTTGTGATCGACGCCAATATAATCCGAGAGGCAAAGGCGCATATACCTACTCCGTTGTCTTCATAAACTAGAGAAGAAAATTTTATTAATAATAAAATTATAGTGAGGAATGCCACTGCAACAGTTAACATTTGTCTCGTTATATGACCCAGTTAGTTACTTTTGACTGTTTGTAGTTACTAAAAAACGATCCATTGGTTTCATTGGCTCAGCTAGAAGTCAATAAACGTGGGTTCGATTCCCACATTGAGATAAATATACGGCCTACGGGTATTTATTTTGGATGCTTGATAAATCGACTTTGGACTAACGTGTCAGGTTTAAAATCCGTATGGGTAAATTAGAAATGGGGAGGTTTGTGCCGAGTACTAAGACATATGGAAATGGGAAAAATGGATAATTTTAGTTTTACAGCAATTTATACCTACTGGTATATTGCTGTAAAAACTTTGTCGGAGAACCGACAATCGTTGGAGTAAACGAGTGCTGGATTGGAGACTGCGACTCGGCAAGCGTAATGTGGCACGCCCCCCTGTTAGATGGAGTGACGATTCGCGCAAGGCCGCTAACAGAGACTGGATGCGTGTAGCCGAAGATCGAGCTAGGTGGCGCGCCTTGAGTGAAGCCATGTCCAGCAGTGGACTGCCGCGGGCTGATATTGATACCTATTGATAACTTAGCGTATTTTTAGCGCAATGTTGTCTGCTTGCCCAGAAGGCAACGCATAAAACCGCTGCAGTGAATTTCCATTATTGACAATTTAAAAAGACATAAACAGATGAAAAAATGAAAAAAAATAACTTCATTTACTTAAGCTGAAACGTGTGTTTTCCGTAGCTTGATAATACTGTTACCTTGGTAAGCGTCTCGTCCTATTCACCGGTTAGCATCCGGTTCTTATCTGCCGAGTATTAGTTGATAATGGGCAATAAATAATGGCGGTTGCGTTCACGCAGCCTCTGACGATCAGCAAAGTGGCGATTGTTCTCTGCGCGCGATCCCCTTTCATAGGAACCGGCAAGGTCACCGCTGGCGGCGTGATATTGTCTATCGCCGAGTGACTCGTGTGTTTCCAGATATAACTAACTGTAATTGAGTTCAAAACAATTACGTACAGTTTGTAATATTTTATGATTCTCACGAGGGCGAAAAGCGACCAATGACGAGCCGTTTCGCTGCGATGAATGGCAGCGGATGGAGCTCTGTGGTCTCTGCCAACCCCTGCGGGGGATAGGCGTGAATATATAAAAAAAATATATTTTATTACTAGGTTTCTACTTTACTAGGTTGGTATGAAACAAATTAACACGTTCATTGTGTATCACCCACTATCGACCCGAAGTCGTGTTTAAAAAATTTTTTTTATATATGTTTATTCACGCCTATCCCATGCAGGGGTTGGCAGAGATCATAGAGCTCCATTCGCTACGATCCCGGCATACTCTCCCCGCTTCCTCCATACTCATCTATCCTTTCATCCATTCTTCCTTTTACATTCATTGCAGCCAAACGGCTCTCCATTAGTCGCTTTTCGCCCTCTTGGGAATCAGGACGTGACGTGTGGCGAACCACGTCGCCGTCATTTTTCAACAAATTAGGTACATCAAATAAATTCGTAAAACAACAACAATAAATTCGTCTTAGTGAATCCCACGAGCCGCAAGGGAGGAAGGAGATTAGCGCCTAGCAGAGCCCCGCATGCCGAGGTAAGGCACCATAATACCCGGGGGAGCCCGATCCCAGGACGGTCGGTACGCTTGCGACTAAGCTCGCCCCTAGCGTGCGTGGCTATTGGCACGGTAGACCGTGGTTTGGCGGAGAGAAAGGGAGAAGGTTAAAGAAGAAAGGAAGAGGCAGGAAAGGAAATGCGGATTGGCGGGGTTAACTGACTCAAAATAAATATTTATAATCCATACATATATTTATTCCGATGCGGGGATCGAACCCGCGACCATTGACTCTGCGGGCGGAGGGCCCCGCCACTGAGCCAATCGGTCGTCGTCGTTTAACAATGCGCGGACGGTAAAAGTTAGCTTAGCAATCTGTAGGCTTGTTTTTTTATGGTTCCAATCTCGTATCGGTTCAAAAACACCGCTAGAGGTAGCTGGTTCCATGAGAGTGGTGTGTGGAAAGAAGTTTCTCAAAAACCAACGTTACTGGATCACCATTCATGTCATCACATACACATATACACACACATCATACACATGTATCTCGATATGGTATACATGTGTATGGAGTCGAACGGCAAAAGGGAGAGATTCACAATTTAACTTATGTTACTCTTAAATCTGAATTATGGGACGAGAAGAAGTAATGAACGGAAGAGGAAGATGGAAATAAAGGAAGGGAAAAGGAGTTAACCACCAGATCTCTGAAAGTGAGTTAACAGTAATTTTTACAGAAATAGACTAATTTTTACAGAAATAGACTAATTTTTACAGAAATAGACTAATTTTTACAGAAATACACTACCAATTACGACATTGGAACCTTCAAAAAACAAGCCTATACATACCTAAAAGGCCGGCAACGCTTCCTCTATTCCTGCGGTGTCACGGTTGTCCATGGGCGGGGTTGATTGCTTTCCATCAGGCGACACGATTGCATGTTTGCCCTCCTATCCCATAAAAAAAAATTGCGCGTATATTCTGTACGGGTTGTTTCGTTTATAGCTCTACCACAATAAAACATATATGTATATGTATGTACATATATACTTTACATATTGCTTTGTTGGTTTTTTTTTAAATTATTTTAGTTTACAATGAGTTACAAACATTATTCTAATTCATTCATACATCATATTAAAATGTAGCTCTAATTAAAGATGGATACAATATTAACCGACACTAACTAAATTTGCCACGAGCGCGATAGCTCCACACGATCATTCAAATTTGAAATCCCAATCTCGTGCAAATTTGTGGAAGCCAGTCACCATCCCAGAAATGTGAAGATTTATTGCTGTTATACTGGAAATGTGGATCACGAGGAGGCCAACTATTTGTGACAAGGGTAAATGACATCAAAAACAAAAGATCTCTTTGGCATTTCTAAGTATATGTGAGTTTTACTCAAACAATGGCACTGAAATGATTAAGATAAAATGAAGCCATACTGGACAATATCAAAGATTTTATAACAATTTACATGTAAGATTTAATACGGTAAGTGAATTGTACCACAGAAGAATCGTAGATAATGTGTATCATTGTTACTTTTCATGTATTTGTGGTACAATTCTCACGACGAACGTAGCGTGACATTAAAAAGCATCAAAATGATAGAATAAACTAAAATTATTTAGTTTTTGTTACTTAATCATTAGTTATTTGTTCTATGTATAAATACTCTTCTTATCGTTTTCTTGGAGTGCCTCTCCGACTTGCGTAGGTTGGCAGTTAGTTCAACACAAGCCTCTTCAACTCGTCTCTCTAAAGGTGACTATATATAAATATAAACAAGGAAATCTATAATTGCACCCTTTTAAGTTTACCATAAGGGAAGTAAGGGAAGAATGGTAATAATATCTTAACCGGCCCAAGTCAACCTCACCTGCACGCGCTTCGGCGGCGGTACTCAAGCGGATACCGGGTGCTCCTTGCTAGATAACAGACGAGGCTCTGGCTACCGAGCAATGGCGGTATAACCATACACCCGACCGGGAGACCGGTCGGAAGAGGCTTCTGCGAACCTTGGGGTCTAAATAACTCCAAAAAAATGTCTGGTGCAGAAGGCAACGGTAAACTACTGCACTAAATTCCCAAGAAAATCACCATGAAAGTCACGAAGATAACAGCGAGTTAGTCATCAATTGGAAGAGACTATTGAACCATTGGGTGAAGTCTGGTGATTGCGATCTTCAGACATGAAGGATCGACCAGAGAGGGAAGTATATCATTGTTAATTATAACTTAAATACATCATATGGAGCTCACAGTGGGGTTTGCACGTTACTGTATATAACTAGGTACAGACACATTGTCATGCCTGTCTCCCGTAGGCTTAAGCAGAGACCACAGATCTCCATTTGCTACGATCTCGACATACTTTCCTTGCTTTCTCCACACTCTACTCTCCTCTTCTTTAACTATGTAGATCATTTTATTTACAATCTTATTTTACACATACAAGAACATATAAAAATATAAATCTATATATGAACAATTATACAGCCAATTAATTCAATATTCTTTTTAATACTTGTCACGATTTACATACTTCTAAGAAACGTGGTCGTATATATATATATATATATATATATATATATATATATATATATATATATATATATATATATATATATATATATATATATATATATATATATATATATATATATATATATATATATATATATATATATATATATATATATATATATATATATATGTATATTATACAAGGAATAAATTATTATTAAAATACAAGGAAATTCACTCCTGTTTTCTCAATTAGATAACGGTGAAAATTTTCAGCGTCTCCCCTTGAATTAAATCACATGTCACTCAAACCACGTGAAACCTCAGCCGCGACAGCCACGTCACGCATGCGACAGACCATCCATCACGCAGCGTGTTAACAGCTCCACCAACATACTAACTACAATCTAATAACACTCTATTCCGTTGAAATAAGGTGCAAATTTGTTAAAATAAACTCTCCTGTAAAGTTGTCACCGGATTTTTAACTATATTAACTTTGCTATTGATTTACACCTTATCCGAACTACATAAGATCTATTACCTCTCGAATCGTGTGTATGTATAAATTGGTAAGATTGTACGCGGATTTTTCGCGACACACGTCCAGAGGGTTGCTGAAACGTAAAATTGCGATATAACTTTATTTTTTAAAGGCCGAGATTGACAACTTAAGTAGGTGATTCATGAAATGCGCGGTATTATACGGCGAGATACGGTTTTATCTTGTTACTATTATATTTCTTTGATATACATACTTTCAAAATGGAACCTGATGTTTGGAATAATCAAATTAACTCTACCAATAATATTAATTTGACAGTTTTTAAGTTCGTCATTCAGTTATACACAAACGTATAACATTTTTATTTATTTGTGTATTTATTTATATATCAACCCCAAAAAGCGAAAACGCTGTAAATGACAGAGATTTAAAAAAAATATTGCATAAATGTATCAGAAAACATACTGCGTCGAATGGTCCGAGTGTCATAGCTCTACCACCAATAGAAAATTTTGTACAGCGTTGAAACTGACTATTTTGAGTGACGTTGTACAATATTATTCCAAAAAGTTTAAAGTTTTTTTGGTTCTAGTGTAAAGTTTTTATTTTGCAGTATACTACATTTTCGCTTTTTTGTCGATGTACGTCGATAACCTAATTGGTCGATAATCGATAATCTTAGTGGCGATATTACTAGAATTCTGGTAATTAATATGGATCTAATGAATCTCATCAATGTATTTTATGGGTATATGTTCTCGGTCGATAATCTTAGTGGCGATATTACTAGAATTCTCGTAATTATTATGGATCGAATGAATCTCATCAATGTATTTTATAATAAGAAATTATAGTAACTAAAAGTTACTTTATAAATAGTTAGTAGGAACAACTAAATAATGTAGACGACAGTAATATAAGAGGTTTTGTAGCGGTGCTGGTATTCACGGGGTCATAGGTTGCAGGTTGATTTCCGCATCTGGATAAATATTTTTTTTTCACAGCCCCTATAGTATATCGCACTGTTGGGCGCAGGCTTCACCGTTTCTAGAGGAACGGACATTTCACCCACCACATTTGTCTAATGCGGAATACTGCTGGGTACCCCACAGACTCGGAATAAATATCCGTAGGCGATATATATAATTATTCCGATGCGGTTGCAACCGCGGATCCAGTGTCAGGGTTGGTTACGAAATCAGTGGTTACTGATTTCGTAGGCAGCCCTGACACTGGACCAATTGATCAAAATATATGTTTGGCCTGCAAATATGTATTCAGAGTCTGGTAACTCCGCCAATCCGACTTAGACAAGCGTAGTGGGTTAGTGTCCGGTCGTCCAGATATTGAGAGGCCTGTGCCCAACTGTGGGCTATATATGGGCTGTAATAAGTAGGTATAAATGTCAACGTACAAGAGTAAATCGTACATAATATAATACAAAACAGTATTTTATTAGAAAATCACGAACCGAGACATTGAAGCGGTCGAGTGGAAGTAACATCGAGCGACAGAACATAATCGGTTAACAAAATGAACGAAGTCGATAGAATCTATAACTTGCACACCCGGGTATTGATTAAAAAACCAACATAAATTAGCGAATTCGGGGTGTGCGGGTCGCGGGGCGCGGGGGGAACGAGCGGTTGTTGTCAAAAAACTTTTATAAGTGTTTATGTGTACGTGTCCCTCCCCCCTGCCCCTCGGAAAGCTCGCGGAGCGCCCCCGCACCGCTGACACCCTTTCGCGTATACCCACATTCGTATAAAACACTCGGATTACAGTGGCGTGAACAAGTGGTAATTCAATAATTCATAATATATAATTTTCTAAATAGTGTATTTAACTTTATTTATTTAAGCTGCAAGTGTACAACATAATACTGATAGATTTATTATTTAATATATGTATGAAGTTATGGAATTTTGATCCTTATTGACTCCGCCAATTAATACCTTAATATAATACTACTAATATTGATTTAAATTAATTTCTTATTTCAAATTATCTATTATTACTTTAATTACAATTTTCATACATCATTAAGGTTATTTTATAATTTGATAATATCCTTCATAAATGAACTGATGCAGTTCTAAAGTATTATTGGAGAACAAACTCCTTACAATGATAGGCAGAACCTCCAGCTCGCCAACCCACGACCTTAGACATCCAAAAGTTGTTTAATTTTAGTTTCCATATTTGAATTCAAAAAAGTGCACGATGAACGAGCTCCTATATAAAACAATTATAGAAATATATTATTAAGTAGCCATAGCTTTGTGGGAAAGGATTGGGCTTACGATCTGAGTTTCTGCATGGGATTATTGACGTCAACCATTTCCTACGATAAGCATTGAATCTCAAGAATTCTAGAAATATTAAAAACATGGCTAGAGTTCTTTATAAAGAAATAATATGGTATTCATAAATGTGTTACAAATACAAATTATTTCATTTAAAATACTCGTGTGATTAGTCACAAACCACTTTTTACTTTAACTGTACATGGACATACAAGTACATGTAAATTAAACACCACCGCACACAGCCACGCACACAAATAAAAACGTAAAGAAACACCGCGGAGAGGAAGAATGTATTAAGAAAGCGCGACTGAGATAGACTTTTAATTAACACACCGAGTGCGAAAGAGATGGCGGTACTCAACACGCTAATTAAGAATACAAGAAGAAAGACGCGTTTTATGTACGTTCGAAATGTTTTCGCAGTGTGCGTATATTTTATGTGTGTGTTGACGATTTTCCGTTCGTAAGACACACGTATACATGGTGTTGTGTTATTAACTCATTATATGAAGAGTTAGCAAGTACATAAGACTTTATTTACTGGTAATTGAAAGCGGTTTCTCTGATAAGATCTTGGTAAAGACAGCGCAGTCATTTCGTAGCTGATTTTTATTTTAATAAGTTGGAACGTTTCGAGGAAATGTAGAAGCGGCCAAAACTTGAAAATTGTTTCAAGCTGCGTGCAAAGTTTCCTTTATGGAATTTTTCAGTTAAACGAGCTAGAGGGTTGTCTGATGGTAAACAATCATTACCACCCAGCACGTCTGCAGTGCGAGCACTATAGATGCATCGTTTACCTCAGAGTAACTAATAATGGAAGAAACAGGATAAAGGAAATAAAGAAGGGGAAAGGATTTAGGTTTCTTGATCCTTGTACTCACTGTTCGAGACGTGGTAACAAAGTAAAATGCTATCACACGTCGATATTTCTTAAGGGTATGGTGCTCCGACCCATTCGCGCTACTAGTATTTTACACTATCTCCTTTTTTGATCCCTTGCCGTACTTTAACGAGTCTGACTCGTGATGAAATTTTTGGCCCAAACATGAATATGACGAGCCAGGCTCACAAATACTGGTTCAATATATGTAAAATATATTTGAAATATAGATAGTGGTTACGCAGTATTATGTAACTTAAATAACGGATACTTACATTAGTGTGCGTAATTCAAGCTATAAAGGGTGTCCCTTTTATTTAAATGTAAATAAAAAATTATTTGTCTAATGTTAGAAACAACTGACTTATGCTTATGAAAGAAACGAACCCATGGCAATTTAATTCAATTCAAATTCAAAACGAATCCATGGTTTCGTCCAATTTCTAGCCATGCAATCACTAGCCATTTAGGCTATAGGTTTCTTCTAAGGTGGGATGATTTGTTTCTTTGGAGCCCACGTGGGTCAGAGGATTGGTGACCGTGAAGTCCAAATGTCCGTGAATAATAAGATGGTAATTTTTTATAGCAGAGCAGGACAAACGAGCATGCCATGGGTCACTTGGTGGTAAGTGAGCACAACAAAAAAAAAAGCCCGCAGAAAACCGCCGTCTGAGTGGAAGCTTAGCTACCGCGCTTCGTTCGATGAGCGGTTGAGTTCCCGAGGCCCAGCGCCCCTCCCATAACAACATTCCTTAAAGACCAGCACTGCCTATGGCGTTGCGGATGTCTATGGGCGGCGTTGGATGCTTTCCATCAGGTGACACGCCTGCTCGTTTGCCTGCTTATCACATTAAAAATGTGACCATCGCCAGCCATAGACATCCACAACGCTTGGAGGCTTCACAGATGCATTATCGGTCTTTTATGGTTATATCAATAATTTGAGTTTTGTTATTCTATTAACAAGATGTACCATATGAAGGTGGAGTAGACGAATTGAATGTCAAGATAAGTTTTTTGATTGTTGGCACGGAACCCCCCAAATAATAATAAGAATGGACGTCAACCCATTACGTTTATTTAAGGAGGATTGGCGAGACATCGAATTTCGGAATAAATACTTGTATATCGTAAGTATATTTGTCCCCATGCGGCAGTTCAATCAGTGGGAAAATTCCTTCAAAGACATTAACTTCACCACGGAGTCAACTAGGTCAATTAAGATATTACCGTTTTAAAAACAAATATAATAGCTAATTTCAAGCGGACCATCGTTTAAGAACTCCTGGCTTAAACGACTATACTGCAATTCATTGTAATCCGTACTTATGTACATTCAAATGGAATACAAGCACACCATTTGGTTATAACAATACTGTTCATATTGTGAAATGATTCATCGATTTGAATATTGGAGTACGATCTAACCTTTTGCCTTAAAGGTGACTTTCCATAAAGGACAATAACTAACTTATTCACATATTGCACATTGTATTGCAGTTGTCTATTGGAATATAAAGTGCTTGCCTTAACATACTATTAAGTGACGTTAGTATGATTCAGTAAAGAAAGTAATTTAAGGAATGGAGACCGCTCTCATAGGATGCGAGGGGGCACAGTTACATTCTAGTTAGTGCAATTGGTAACATTACCTGCACGAAATGCATCCTGCAGATAGAAAGTCATAAAATATTTTTTTTTCAAACAAGTCAGACGTCAACAACTCTCTACCGCATCAGTTGTAGTCTCTGAGAGAGAAGAAATTAAACAAGACTTTCATTATTCACGTATTTAATACTCGCGACGTATTTACAGAAATAGAAACTGTTCATTTGTGATACAAAATTTACAATAACGTAGGTAAATCTATAAAATGATAAACAAATATTAAACTTAATATAAAAAAATAAAATCAAGAAAAAAAAGTCATGGTGACAGTCTCATACACTTATGGACTATACACCAGCGAATTTGAAGACATTGTTTCGAGTCCTACGAGATATTCTCGAATACAAGCCAGTTTTTAATGGACTAATCCACCCTTCCTCTTTAATGGTCCACGCCGAGGTCTAATTTTACATGAGGGCTCCCTGCTGTTGTGGTCATTCGGCGGAGTTTAAAGAATGAGTTTATCTTCACTCTTTCAAATCCGTAACTAACAGGCCTCGCGAGTTCTTCTGACGAAATTGTAAAGGCCCTAGGGTCAACAATGCAAGTCCACACACACAAAAAAAGAAAACACAAAATAAGGACTTGTATCACCATTTTACATAGCTTCCTTATTTCATTTTATTAAACTTATTTAAAAACTAGGAGTCATAAAAAACCCCACTAATATATTCTAATTACTGCAAATAAACATTTACATGTATCGAAGGCAGATTGGATAATATGTAGAATAGCTTAAATAGCAGATATATATGGACAGTCAAAAGTTTTACTTAGCTAAGATCCGCGACAAGTTGAGCGTGATGGATTTCCGCAAAGTAACGCCTGACTCCATTAATAATCTTAAATAGCAGATTTAACATGTTGTGTGAATTGTACCACATTATCGTAGAGAATGTCTAATTTATTATTATTATATTTTTCATTTCTTTCTGGTATAATTAATTTTACAGCATCTTTCGTTATTATTATCATTTATATAATGGCGTTTTATACAACACCGCTCGATTAAAGTGTTTAAAATGAGATGAAAGCGTGTATCGTGAGAAAGATTTTCAGTTGACTGTAAAAATCTTTACAAGTTTTTGATAGACCCACCATTATATCACGACGGGTTGTGACAAGTTACCTGGTACATTTTAAGATACTTATTCTCATTATATTTTACTTGGCACCGGCATAATAGTTTCACCTGATTTCTATCAAAGAAAAAGAAATACAATCTGTTAACGTAAATATGTTTAACCGAGTTAGGTAATGTTTTATTACCGCTGATATACGTAATGAAGTAAAAGTGACTTTTTTCTGAGGTCTACGTTACACAATATCTTTTATTTTTGATATTTTTTGTTCAAACAACAACAAACCCTTTAATAAAAACTTATTTTGAAAGACTGTTCGATTGCGTAAACTTTCTTTTAATTGTCGCCGACTTGTGAAGTTACTTAAAAATGTTGAAAGACTGTTGTTTCTAAACAACTTAAAAAAATATATTACGTAAGAATCTTCGCGTACCTATTGATTTTATTCTAGCCAAGGCGTACTGTTTTCAAATTTTAGACACACACTAACTACAGTTAATTTAGTTAGTGTGTGTTCAAAACAGAACATTCTCCGATGTTATTTTCGATATGATTGGAGGAAAATTAAAATACCGTATCTTTAGGACACAAGATATAAAGTTACGTCTAAAAACGTGTGAACTAATTTTTGTCCTTATAATAAATTTTTAATTTCGACTTGGGTTTACATTTACAATGGTGAGGAATTGTTCATAATAATCCCGGCCGCTGAATTTCAATACCGTACAACTCGCCACAAGGTAAAGTTTCATTCCCACCATCTGGTTGAGTGGCGATCCAGTACGGTGCCTTTTTACAAGAAACTTCTTGAAAAAGTGTGTTTTCTTTTCGGTTGTCTTCCGTTAGAATCTACTATGCCAGAAGATGCCTCGTGTTGCGGCGAAACACGTGTCGTTTACAAGGTGGAAAAGTGGTAGTGTGTGTTCGGTGTTGCGTATAGTGGGTGGTGGGTGGAGAATTGATGGCCAATTTTCGGTAAGGTTTTGATTTAAGTTCCAAATAAATCTACATCATTCAGCAGAAAAACACACATTATTAATTTTCTGTTATTGTTTTGCTTGTCGCGGATCTTAACTTAGTAAAACTTTTGATTGTCCACATAGTGATGGATTTCCGCAAAGTAACGCCTGACTCCATTAATAATACAGCTGAGATATTAGGAGAGGTTCTTATATAATTTATACACTTTATTTTTAAGACCTTAAGAGTTAGTCACAATATTTTTTCTTTACTACAGAAATACTTTTCTATAAAGCTGAGGAAAATCCAGATAGATATGTCGACTTTTAATGATTGTCTTTTGCACTAGCAAAGCCTTATCTCCCAGAGTTGTTCGTTTATTTGTTTTAAGCTTTCAATACGAACGAAACAGTGTTTGTGTATCACGTTACTCGAAACATCCTATCGAAAGGAAATTTGCGATTTAAATTCAACTGTGTTTAGTTATTGATAAGGTTTAAAATCATTTGGATGTCACATGATATACAGGTTGTATGCATCCGTCTTTCTCTCAGAAAAAGCTCGTAAGAAAGCAAAGAATGGTGGAAGAAAGGGGGAAGGGACAAGCAAGGAGATATGTCTCAGGAGCGGCGTGATGAATTAAATTTTTAGAGGGTGGTTAGGGGGGCCGACGGTTTCATTGGCGCGCACTCATCTAGTTATACGTTTCTCTAATTTAGATTATCAACGATGAAATGCTCAGGGTTTGTTAAATTTTAAAGATGAATGTTTTAACAGTCTATACATGTATATCCTACCGCTATATGACATGAGCCCATCACGCTTATCCAAGGCTCATTAGCGAAAACATTCATTCTCGAAATATGTACCTATAGGCCATACATATGTATATTTATATACATATGATGTGGGAATCGAAAATCAATTAAATCAAAAAACATATAGTTAGAATAATAAAATACTTGATTAACTTAATTTAATTCTATATGGACAGTCAAAAGTTTTATTTAGCTAAGATCCGCGACAAGCAAAACAATAACAGAAAATTAATAATGTGTGTTTTTCTGTTGGGTTAAGTGGATTTATTTGGAACTTAAACCAAAAACTTACCGAAAATATTTAACTTACCGGCCATCAATTCTCCACCCACCAATCACTATACACAACACCAAACACACATTATCACTTTTCGGACGACAACCGAAAAGTGAGTACTTTTCGGTTATCCCACAAAAAACATAACTATATATATATACGTATGTATATATATTATAGTATATATATATATATATATATATATATATATATATATATATATATATATATATATATATATATATATATATATATATATATATATATATATATATATATCACCGTTTTAAGGTTTGGATCATTTACATATAGCTTTTCTTTGATTCTCTGTTGTTTTTCCATCTCGATATGTCGGAAGCTCCTGGATAGGCCCATCTTCTGCACTTCGGCCACTACAAAAAGCCGCTAATTTTTTTTTGGATGCCCACGTTTTATTTTCTCCTGCAGACTCCATTCGAGGGCTTATGACTGGCGTGGTACCGGAGAGTATGCCCTATCCATCTCCATTTTTATCCACGTATCTGGACATCTGTTGGGTCTTCTTTGCTGATTTTCTATATCTGTTTCAATCAGGCCAATATACTTTTAAAATTGACGAATACATGGAGTTTAATTCTTTTGTACTTTTCCAAGTCTCACTCCCGTACAGCAGAATCGACTTTACGTTAGTGTATATTTTCTTATATTTCAAATATTTTCTTCGATTAGTAATTAATATTGTAAAATGGTAAAATAATAAACAAACAATAATAAATAAAATAATAAAAATAAACAAACAATGAGATTCGTTGTAAACAGCAAATATTCAAGTACACCTTTATTAAATTAAGCAGAGTTAAGCAAAAAAGCTTTAAGAGGGTAAAAATATACGCAGGAGAAGTTGATGACAGCGCAATTAATTTAAAATTTCGGACGACCCTCCACGTGTGCGTGACTGCGTGCAACCAACGCACATATGAACGACATGAGCTCACTAGTGCCTAGTCGTATAAAAACCTCGAGAATCGATAGCGCGAAACAAAAGAGTAACCCTCGAAAATGCTAAAATCGATGCGAAGAAGTGTCATTAAAGAACCCCCGAAAAATTAAAACCCCCTGTTTGTGCACGCACACACTCGTTAAGCTAATAAAACATTCTACGTTCGCACACATGCAACGTAATGAACTATTCACAGCGGGATTCTTTGTTTTCCTTTTTGTCTTATGAAATATGTACATATATTATGGATTTCGTAAAATTTGAATGTCACTTTCCCACAACACAGGGAATTCTATGGTGGGATCTAGTGTCTTATAACATATGTAAACATTTTTAAAAATAAAGATATTATTATTACATTGTTATTCTTACTTCTTTAAAAATTTTCTTGCTGTGGCTAAAGGACGAGAAGTTTGTTTTGGGGTGTGATATGGGAACACGCCACTGGACACAGAATTATATGGTTCCACGCGACTGGCATGTTGAAGTTCGCTCAAATCGGTGATCGATGGGTGTCTTATGTCTTAAGATCGTACTACCAAAGGAATATCCTTTGCTAGTACGATCTTCTCCCACCTTCTTTAGATGTCTTAAGCAACGGATACTGTGCCTTTGTTTCTCCGATTATGTTAGCTAATATTATCCTTACATATTTAACGTTTTTAAGTATTCAATAATTTTGCTCATAATTATATTTCCTTGTCTTTTCACTTGTCATTGGTCTTTGTTGTCATAGTAGCCTCATTCACGAAAAAATGATAGGACAGGGTTTTTTAAAAGACACAAATCCTCCAATCATCGCATAAAATCGATTCCACTGTTCGATTAGGATAAAAGAGTTTACCACACAGACTTAGGGTACTGAAATAAATAATATATTTTGTATAGTTGTTTGTAAGACAACAGTGTCATCCGATGGAAAGTAATCAAAGCCGCCCAAAGACATCCGCAGTGTCCTATGGCACTGCGGATGTCTTTGGGCTGTCTTTGGGGATTGCATTAAAAGGCCTCTAATAACATTGCTGAAGCATCGTCGGTCTTTAAAAAATGTGTAGGCCTATTACTTTTAAGGTTGTAATGTGGTATCGGTTTGAAACTGCCGCTGGAGGTAGCTGACAGAGTGGTGATGCGCGGAAAGAAGTTTCGGGAAAACACACCGTACTAGATCGCCGTTCATCAAGATGATGGCGATGAAATTCTGGACATACATGTAATTTTAATGAACATATCACTGCGAATATAGATAATAATACATCTTCCATCCAGGTTACAAAACTGAAGACCAGACCTCTTCTGGAACCTGGATGGAAGATGCATTAAACCAGCGAAAGAGGGTTAGGACTACGGTTTTATTGCTATTACCACGCTGTTAGGAATTGCCAGGTACTTAATTATATTTCGTGTAGGTACGCTACGAATTCGTTTTCACACTGTGTGTTTAGAAATCTTACCAGTGTGTGTGTGATACACGTATTGATTTTTAAATTTTATGTATTAAAAAAAAAATTATGTTAGAAGTTCACTAGAAGGCCAAGGATTTAATTTTATGCCAAATAAAAAATTAAGTGGCGGGCGTTACAGAAAAATAAACGCATTTTACGCATATTTTAATGCTTAGGCAATTAAGCCGAACGAAATCGCAGACGATGCCTTTTATGGCCCCATAAAGGGCACGCAACGCTTCGAACACCGACCAAAATATACAACGAGTGTTGGTGCATTTTTAAATTAAAACAAACTTACGGCGAACAATTTTATAAAATGCTGTTCTAAAATATTTTCATTGCAACAGTTAGGTATATAAGCAACAATGTTACCTGATAGCAATTGATCAGTACCGCTCAAAGACGTCTGTAATACAATGGCCACTAAACTTCTATTGCAAGTCCTTCCACAGTTGTTAAGACTAATAATGCCAATAGACACATACATCCGCACACAAGCACACACAAAAGTATAGTTTCGGTAAATAACATATTGCATGTTCTACTTTTATACTAAATAATTTAAGTTCTAGTTTCATCCATAAATATATATATATATATATATATATATATATATATATATATATATATATATATATATATATATATATATATATATATGTGTGTATATATATATATATATATACACACATACATATATAATGTGAATCATCATTCGAACACTGGGCTCAATCAGTAACATATTTTATGTTGTGGCTGTTTGTTCATGCTTGGCGGGCAGATTGGGCAACCATAGATTTATTTTATTACTCAGATTGATTTATTATTACTGAAGTGGAAGCTGCTTGTGATATACCTGTATTTACCCCGGTACAACAAGGTACATAAGACTACAGTCACCAAACATAAAGACACCAAAGGAAAGAAATGGAAAATGGAAAATAACTCAGTAATATTTACATTTCATAGTTTAAGATTATCCTTTCATTTCTGCCATGTCTTTCATATAAGACAAAAGTACACGGTTATAATAACTTCTTATAAAGCTTATAAAGCTTCATTTTCACAGGAAGCTGTAAAACTCAAAGGGATTGCATTAAAAGGCCTCTAATAAACATGCCTAAAATACATATAGATATATGTGAGAACGGGATGGCGCAAGGCGGCGATGAGTTTTAAAGTTTTTAAGGGTTCGCCGAAGATTGCGTGCCTTGATTACCATCCCCCTCATCGGTGGGTGGAGGAGCTCCCTGTTCTCCACACACGGGGTCCGGATCGCCGAAAACACACCGCTGCCCTCCCATTTTTAAGGAGGGAAAATTAAAAGTGTAACATAGGAACAAACAGTCTTGACACTTTTGAGACGTGGTTAAGTATAAATATGAATTAATGTACGCTATTATAATTTTAATAAGCCTATGTATATATAATAATAAATTATTATTTTTTAAAGTTGAGTATATATTAAGTAGAGCAAACAAATTAGCATGCGGGTTATCTGGTGTTTAGTGATCACTGCCGCCCAAAGACATATGTACATTCACAGCGCTGGAAGTTCACAGATGAGCCTTTAAACATTAACTTTAACGAAATATTTTAGTAATAAAAAAATAGGAGTTAGAGTTAAGTTTGAATATAAATAGTTATAACATTTTGTTTCTAAATATTTAGTACATAGCAGAGTAAATTAGATCTATTTAGCGAATAAGCAATATAAAACTTTTTATGACATATGTCTCATTGTTTTGTTATATTATATTTTCTCAGAAGTTGTATCTTCTTTGGAGATTTCTCTATATATTTTTTAAGAAAATATAAAGACCATTTTTATTTATTTGAAAATTTATACTGTATTTGTATTTAATAAACTAAAATAAAAAATATATGAGAATTTCTTCCTTATTTAACAGAGACCGTGTCCAGTAATGTGTAATAAGCGTTTAATGTTTATAATGGGAACAATCTATTCAATCCATTTCAAATTATGTAATAAAAAATTAAAACAGATAAAGTATTCTTAAAATAATATGTTATTTTAACCAGTATCAAGAACGTTCGGTCGGTAAATTGGAACGACATGTGCGTCGCGAAGGACAGGCGTCGCCCGTTCGTTCATTTACCAACGATTGTAATTTCTTACATCGAGGCTGGTGTAATAACGAGAAATTATTTCGTATTGGCAAATTAAATTCAACGCAGATATTATGTATTTATATATTTGACGTGTATTGTTAATTTAGTAGCTCTATGAAGTTAATTTTTGGCTTTTGGGGTCATTTGTTAATTATTAAAAATCTTTAATTGGTCTAATTTTTTTACATACAAAACTTTTTAAATTATTTTCTAAATTTAGTAATGATTATGTTTGAACAATTTAGTAATAATTATTTTATTAATATTATTAGTTCAGTAATAATTAATCGTTATGTTTAATTTTAAAGACGCTTTTGTCACAAGACAGTGTAGTAGTGGATAATTAGCTTTAGAAGTCTAAAGTTACAAGTTTTAATCAGTATTGAAATAAATATTAGTATAAACTATTTTCTTGTTTCAAATTTAAGTTATTGTATTATGGCATTCGACGACGACGAAAAGGAGAATACAAGTGCTATGATATACGAGTATACGACTATTCCGTCTACTCTTTGTTTTAAGGATTTGTATATATTTTTCGAGATCAGAAATATTATATCTACGAGTATCTACTTTAATTTTACGTCTATATAATATATATAAAATTTGTGTTCTATCTTTTAGTTTAGACTGAACTTTATTATAATTTTATACTTTCACATTGTTTCTTAGTATAATTAAATAACCTTGTCACATAAGAACTCACTTCTAGGGCTTACTTAAAGAATTAAGATGTAAATATCAAGTAAAAGCAAAAAAAAAAAATACAAAGTAGGTACACCAAAGATTTATATTAGAAAATTATTCACATTTACGAAATTACCATTTATTTATGCAAAAAATCAGTGAAATAGAAACCGCATTACAACAAACAAACAGAAAAAAGGGATCAATACTGTTTAAATAATGGGTACGTCAGAAGTTCATTTAACATACGCACACAAGCAAACATGGTACGTCATTACGCATCGCCCTCGCAAATTAAAAAATAAAACGCACACAGGCGCAAAATAAAGCCGCGTACACATCCACAGCCTCACCTAATTATCGGCGCGGAGGGACTTTGCATAAGAAAGTATTGCTGCGTTTTACGACGCGTGTCGCGCCCACCCCCACGGCCCAGATAAAAAATCTCCCATTTCCTTAATTCGTTTATCGGGGCCTGGCGAGGCTTTGTCTCCGATCGATGAACGCCTCCAAATGAGCGCGGGACGTGACGCGAGTGTGAAGCTTCGAGGTGACGGCTCTAAGGTATTCTCCTTTTTTTTATCGTTATAGTATATTTTTATTACTGAAGCACTTCAATAGCTACACAGCTTTAATAATTATCCTATAGTAAAATAATTAATACAATTAAAAAAATATTTTTGTAGTTAACGAATTCCTATTGCATGAAAATTTTTTTCCGATACGGGCGTTGAACCAGCGACCATTGATTTCGTGGGCGAGGGGACCACTGATCCCATTGGTCGTCATTCGCTTGCGTCCATTAGATTATATGGTGATTATAGCCTAGACTTCGCGATCAATCTATCTATACCAATTTCTTGGCATATTTTCTAAATTATCAATGGTCGCTATGTTTTCTGTATTTAAATATATAGAACTGTGTTACAAGATATTAGGTACGTAAAGTAATGTTCAAATATATCCAGGATATATTTGTGGTCATTGACTTATTTTTATCATGATAAAGGCGAAAGGTTTTAGTTTCTCGAGTATGAACTTCTACAGCATATTGATAAAAATATTATGTCAATCATATGATAATCATTAACTTGTAACCAGCATGCGTTGCTGCTACTAGAGTAAATGTTTTTTTTTTAATGGGATAGGAAGGCAAACAAGCAGGCGTATTAAAGCAATCAATGCCTGATGAAAAGCAATCAACGCCACGCATAAACATCCGCAGTCTTATAAGTGTAGTTTGTGTCACCAGTAGAAAACCTGTGACCTGCGGTTAAACTAGTCCACTGTCAGTAACTGATCAAAATTTTCTTTCAAACGGAATTCGAAACATATTTAAAAAAAAGAAAGATGTAGAAAAATGAACATGTTGAAAATAATAAAAATTTTTAATTAAAAAATGAAATAAAAAAAAAAGAACACGCGTGCTCCAAAAACTTTAGCAATCAACCCACCCCAAAACAAGCGCCGCAAATGTCAATAAATTACTGCAGGAACACATGTACAGCTCCCCGTTACGAACGACAACGATAACTTAGTAATTAAGAAAGGCATTAATCATGGATTGGAGACATACCGCGTTCTCTACGTAACGAATTGCGATTGACAAACTGCCTTATGTCATGCGTGCTGTTTCGCGAGCTCAGCTTTGCTATCACGATGATTGTTAAGCCTATTAAAGTTAAGGTGACCAAAAATTTCAAGGAGTTACGGACCGGGCACCTTTTTAATTGTCATAGTCAAAAAAGGAAATCGCTACCCGTTGATTGTAATTGATCATCTAAGGTTAAAAAAATCAGTCACATCAAGGAAAGTAAGGTGAAATTCAGGTGAAAAAGTTAGCATAAAATTTTACACCAAGTAGATATGTACACCACTAATAACTATCCTGTGGTGTTATGTCCACTGTTCTTGCATAAAGGAAGAGAAAACGATCATTCGTCTTCCTTACATCGTGGTTCAGTGCTGAGGCTTAGTCAACTACTGAGGCAGACACCTGCGCGCATTCGGGTCCCTCATGGATGCTGTAGGGAAGCTGAAAAGGCTGCTGCAGTTCTTCGAGTAGTTCTGCGTTCTGGGCTGGATGGAATAGAAGCTATCCATTCCGCTAGCATGCAAAATAGGCGTATGTTGATGTCGAGTTGCGGAAATCGGCCTGTTCTACCATCTACCACGCGTGTTCAAATGCTTCATTCTATTTATATAACGCAATTGAACTGCCATGATTGAGTCCTGAAGGCACACCCCCTAGTACATCTTCGGTTTCACGCATCAAATTCATCGACAGATTTAATCTAAATGACAAAAAATTGGTGGCAATGTACCAAATTGTTAACTCGAGAAGTTTTGTCGTCACTTCGAACCTTCTTTGCCTCTCCCTAGCTTATACCAATATTGAACTTTGAGCTTATTGAGCAAACGTTAGTATTCAGTTTTTGGCATCCTAAGTAAGTACATGCAAGATAAACACTTTCAGTCGTAGTTGAACACTTTCATCTTAATAGTTTGTGGTTTTGGTGACGAGTAGACTTATGGAAGTCCTTTTAATATGTCTATCTAGGTCAAGAACAGTACATCTGATTACCTTATGGCTACAAATCTTGCCATTGAATAGGCGATAATGAAGTCCGCAGTATATTTGTAAATTTCTATTAGAAACATACAAGAATTTGAACACCTGCCGTAGTTTATATCACGATTTCCGCTCCTTACGACAATATCGTATTTGATTTCAAATCGAGCCTTGTTCGACATAACTTTAGTATGGCTATTAATGTTTATTTATTGTAATATTGGCAGTGGACCGTGAAGTATCGAATGCTAAGGTTTGAATTTACTACTACGCAACATTTTTTCATATCCCAATTGAAGTTCAACCTTATTTATTATTGAATTGAGTTTATTTTGGTGTGTTTTGTGTGTATGCTTATAACACGTGATATTGTTAGGTGTAATTTAGTTTGTTTTAGTCTTTTTTTAAAGTGGTAGATATACGCTGTAGATAAACTTTTGACTAGTTCATCTGAGGAAGTACTATATCCTGACAGGAAATCGCATTTGAGTAATATCACGATGGCACGGTATATGAAATTTATTCCGGTCAAGCGAATATCTTCAAACAAACCTCTAGAAATGAACTTGTGTCTGAAATCGAGATTCCGCTGAAGCTACAGTGTAGTCTGTACGTTTTTTTATTTCTTGACTCCATAAAAATTACTGAAAAATTAGGGCATCGTTCTCACCTCAAAGAAAAATTGGGAGGTGAAAATCTCACAAATTTATTTTGCGTTCTTTTTAAACTCTATGCTGGATGTTATAAAGTTGTTTATTGAACAAATGGTTTAAACACAAACGATTTCATATTAACATGAGGGAGTGGACGTGACATTATTGTTTGACAAGCATCGATCTGCCCTTTGCTATGCGAGGCGTGAACGAGCCAAAGTTCACGGGGCTCTTTTTCTTTTTAAAATGAATTCTGAGAAATTGCTGCCAATGTATGTGAACGTGGAAAATTTAATATCACAAAGTATTCAATGCGATATCCTTCATGCGAATATATTCTAACAGTTGGACTAGTAATTATACTCGTAAAGAGTCGAAATCGTCGTTGTGAGAGGCTTTTGTCATATTAATAAAAGGTCAATGCAACAAAAGAAAACTGAACATATAAAATTATGCAACTATCGATATGAAGTTGCATAAGAATTGTAATCGATAATCGAATACGTTCATTAACGATTAAACACTGCCCTCATCCTTAGTGTGACCTGTCAAAATTAACATCCTAAATTTTACAAAGTATAAAGACTCATCATATTTTATGCTTCTTTTCTGGGGGATATGTTTCGAAATGAAGATAATCACATTAATCGACTTATTTTTTTGATTTTATTTTCATGGGATAGGCGTGCAAACAAGCAAATGTATCGCCCGATGGAAAGGAAACAACGCTGCCTATATACACACGCAGTGCTATCTATAGATATAGTTTGTATTATTATCCGTATAAAACATATGACCTGCTGTTGAACTACTTTTTTACGACTAAAACTTTTTTAAAAGGTGGTAACGTCTCATTGGTTTAGAAATACTGCTGAAGGTAGCTAATTCTACAAGGTGGTGATGCCTGGAAACAAGCTTCGGAAGAAGCGCACCATACTGGAATGTCAGTCATCCAGATAGTGGGGATGAAACTTTTCTTAAAATAAACTGAAATGGCAATAGGCTGGTGACTTGTCAGAAAACCCGCAACCGTTGGAGTAGACGAGTAATGGATTGGAGACCACGTCTTAGCATATGCGGTATGCAACGCTCTCAGATTAGATGGTTGGATAATATGCTTAGGGCGGCTGGCAGAAAACAGACGCGTGAAACCGAAAATCACTCTAAATGGCGCGTTTGAGGGGAGGTCTATGTCTAGAAGTGGATTGATATAAATCCATCCATAATTTATTTATCTATATTGTTAAATCAGTTGAATGTAGTAGTAGTACCGAATAGAATAGTGTATAAGTTTATTTCTTCAACAGTAGATTTATATAGTAATGTTTTTTACGGAATAGGGGGACAAACGAGCAAGCATATCGCCTGATGGAAAGCAATCAAATAGTTACGATAATGAAGATACATATAGGGAGAAGTAAATGGATCCTTATCAAAAGGTGAATATGTGGTTAGAATCAAGCTTTAAACCAAATTATATAAACATCATACATCGATTTTTATTAAATAACGTGCAATAAATATCTTAACCTGAATGCATATTATATGACGCATAATATTTTAAACATCACAATTAATGTTTATTAAGCGACATAAAATGTATGCGTCTGCAATTACTCTTTGAAATTCCCTTAATAAATATATAATTAAAGCTGTATTAAGTTAAACAAAGACGGAGGGAAAGCTAAGAGATGAAAATAATGAGTGTGGTTTTAAATTTTGTATTGTTTAACAAGGTGAATGTAACTTATGAGCACTTCTTATATAATTTGTCTTTGATACCACATCCGAGATTTCCGATCGCGTAAATCTCTCGTTACAGCGGAAGAGGGGAAGTCTGCCAAGCCACAATCGAATGCCGTGGCGGATTATACTAGATACTTTTCTGTCAAAATGCAAGGTGTTGCTATGATATGTATGGGGTGTCCAGTTACAGAATTAGCTTTTGAACCTTAACTATTATAATACACTTACACAAGGATTAATTGATCATATTGATATTAGATTATAGGTCGAAAAATTTATCTGACTCCCTATATACATATGTATTAGCAACTAAAACTTTAAAATTTTCCCGCATCCAGCAAAAAACGTGTCTATTTGGTACATACAAAGGACTGCCACCGGAAACCTATAAAGTGATATTAAAAGAGAAGTAAAGTGAAAATAATTATCAATACCTGAAAAAAAAAAAACGGTCGGCATCCATTCCTTGTATATAACAACCGAAACATTAATACTAACAACACTTTGGGACGTATCAAAAACCTTTTCAAACGCCCCGACCCGAACGACAGTGACCTAATCGAATTTTCGTCCCGAACATGTACCGAAAGTGACGATAATAAAAATCCATCGTCACCGGCTTTTTAAGCTGTTGTGGAGTGTTTTCGAGGGTATGACAACAATGCGTGGAGATGTTTAATGCCGAGATCGACGCCTGGGGTGTTGAAGAGTAACGTCACATTTTCACATATTCGATGTTTATTGGTATGATTTTTCGATTTCCGAACACATAATATAGTCCAAGAGCTAACATGAAATATTAATTTAGTTCGAAATATATTAATTATTTTGACCAACCATAAGGTGTCGTGTGTTCGAATCCCACATAAGATATATTTTTTGATTAAGTACGAGTAGATTGACGTTTGATTTTCAAGATAAATAATGCTTTATTTTTAGAGTGATCAAAAGTGCATAATTAATTTGTAACGTACAGAATTGAGGCAGAACCTAATCTTCCTCTTCTTTTAAGAGTGTCTTCCCGACTTGCGAAGGTTGGCAGCCAATTCAGCACAACTTTCCTCCTCTTTCGCGAGATGCAGTACTTCTGGAGCACTCGCTATCCCGGTCCGCTCTCTATTATTACATAGCCAACACTTTTTTTTTTGACTAACTTGCCCGCGATTTTTCCCATCACGATCAGTTGCTGCAACTTGTACCTGTTATGTCTTATGATATGGCCCAGGTAAACAACTTTTCTACCTTTGACGGTCTGCAAAAGTTCACGTTTTTGCTTGAATTGTCAGAGAATCTCGTCATTGGCCACCCTTTGAGTCCAGCTAATAGCGAGCATCCGTCTATATGCCCACATTTCCAACGCCTCTATACGTTTTCTGAGGTCTTCTTTAAGCGTCCAAGCTTCACATCCGTATAGGTCAACGGGCAAGATGTAACAGTGGAGGAAATTAATGCGTAAGGAAAGTTTGAGGCTGCGATTACAAAGGATACGAAGGACGAAGGCTACGAATATTTAGGATATCGAGATTATAGCAGTTAAGTGTTAAAAATTAAATTTTGTACAATATAATATTTACAGTTTAATTTTTATTATTGTTAGCATTGACAAATTTTTTGGTGTATTAAATCGATTTTTATTAATCGATACAACCATAGAAGTTGTTGGACATTGACTTCCCTTACATTGTTACATTGGATTATATATTGCAGATTGTTTTTTATTCACAGCTTGATACTATTGCCTATCTGTTGGTATTCGTCTCCCATATTTGCTTCTACAATACGCATTGGAAAACAATGTGATTCCTTTATTTTACCTTGAGAGCTACATATAAATTATAAACCAAATTGTTTTTCATACAAAACAATTCTATATCAAGTATATTCTATATCAAGCAAGATATAGTCAAATTAAAGAAAAGAAAATCGTGAAACTCGCTTCTTAATATATGAAAGTATTATACCGTTCATAATTTCTTGTATCCCGACTTAATTTAACGAAAGAAGAAAATCTACCGGGGGACGTCGAATGCGTGTGCCTACATCCATATATATGTATACTTAGTAAGTTACACCCCAAATTAATAGCATCCCAACAAAAAATGCCCCCTATCTTATGAGGGGGGAGGGTTCATTTGCATATATGTCTCCCTGGCACCCTAAGGAGCGGGCGCGGATGTATTTTTAATTTCATTCTTATCCCTGTGCTTAAATCATGAGAGCGGCCATGCGTGCAAGGGTGGGCACCCCTCCGTCCCCCCTCCTGCGGCCGTTAGCTTGCGTCATACGTCGCTAACCACGTACAGAGTAAAAAGAAAAGAAATCTTAATAAGTTTGTTAGGGTGCGCTGGTTTAGTATGGATGCGCCAAAACTTATTAATAATATATCTAAAAAACTTTACGACTACTAACTACACTCTAGTAAAATACAAAAATAAACGATTAGATTTTATTAATAAATTTATGCTTGTATGATTTTGTTTTAAGTTATAGATCAAATATATTCATTTTAAAAAGCAACTATTAATATTTTTGCTAATACGCCAAAAAGTGAAGCCAATATTCAAAACGATTCTTTAGTGCAGATAAATATTTTATATGAAAGTTATATTAAAAATAATATAATAAGCGAGAAGTAAATTTAATTGTCTTTATTGTATTATTGTTGTGTATGTAGGTAGTCTTAAGAATTATTAATGTTGCGGTAATGCCTCTTAATAAATTAGTATGTAAATTACCAGTGTTTTGATTGCCCGCGTACCGCAATACAAGTATATACCACTTTAATATTTATAACAATTATCAATAAAAATTTAATAAAAAAAAACTATTTTTAATGAAAAAACTTTAAAATTCACTGTTATATATTTAAAAAATAATGAAGTTATTCAACCAGGTTAAATACTTTTTATGTGCTAGAAGGGATAAGTGTGTCCCCTTATGGAAAGCAATCAACGCGGCCCATAGACATCTTTACATAATATACGTAATAGAAGATACTGCTTTTTTAGCCTAAAATGTAAGCCAAAAAATACTTTGGCATACATTTAAGTAGAAAGCAAGTAAGTGGAAAAAATGGAAAAATAAATAAATCAATTAACAGCATATCCATATAATTCTTGTTGAAAATTATAAGCACCCACCTACAAAAAACAAGCGTCGTCATTTCGGTGAGCAAATTTCGCGGAAGTTTTCCGTTCCTCCTTCTGCATACTATATCATGGTTGTTTGTTGGCTTTTTATATATGTCATTACCATTTGTATGTATGGTATTAGGTTCATTAATGTTCCTTCTAGCGTAGAGGTTAGTAGTGTGCGTTTGGTATGTTTACTTTTGCATTATACGTCGATCTCAGCATATTTTATCAAAATATTTCAATTATTTACAATAATCCAAGATAATTTAATTAGACGCCTTAATGGCTCAGTTTACTTTCGGACTAAATCATAGCGCATTCACTTTCGGGCTCCGAATAAATAAATATTGATGCAACAAAAAGCGATAACGTTGTGAACCATAAAATGAAAACTTACCACCAGAGTCAATCAGAAACAGTGTATCTGATCAATCAGAAACAGTCAGTTTCAACGTTCTACAAAATTTTCTATTGGTCGTAGAGCTGTGAGACTCAGACCATTCTCTGGCTTTTCAGGCTGGCTGGATCAGGCTGGACTTTGGGATGGACTTTTTTAGTCAATTTAAAAAGTCTCGATACACGCATTTATTTCGTATCACTTCACTTACACGCCTTAATTGAACTAATTTGCATAATACGCAACCACAATTAAGCAATATAATTGAGAATAGTATTTTAAGAGATGTTTTATATTTAATATTTTTTTATTTACCAAATTAACGAATGAACGATGAAATAAAGAAATCTATTCTTATTAACCTTTTTTTATTTATATTTTGTTTTCTGTATTTACGATAACTGTAAATTTATCATTAAATATCATCAAAATTCAAAATGATAAAACAAGACGCTAGTGTTTAGCTTTACAATAATATAAAAACTCGCGAATAACTGTAAAACCACGACCTTTATAATCGCATCAGAAACCTCGGAATTGTGGCCGTTAATTATTGATAGAATGAAACTTTTATCAAAACTTCAGGAGCAGAAGCTGGAATTATTTGAAAGCAAGGAAACCCTTTATAATGCCTGCGAAAATATTAAAACAAAGCCAAGGTGGCCCCGCCTTCGACGCAGGACAGGGTTATTTGGGTATTTATAAAGAGTTGCCTTTACGCGTCTTATACAAGTAATCTCTAGAGAAAGAATTAATATTTTTTTATAACAATATTATGATTTATGAGAGCAAATTTTATTATTGAAGAAATTTTTATTTTGGTAGAACTCAATCTTGTCTAAACATTTAGTAACTGATCACTAAATGCAACGAAGAAAGTTTTTATACACCTATTTTTTTAAGGAAAGCTATTTAATTTTTTGATCGTGTAATCTATATAAAAAAACTTATAATGTTATTTACAGTATTCTATAAAGCTATTAAAGTCAATAGGCTATCTGCATTAACATCTTTGAATCAAATAATTTATTGGTTTATTTAGTATGTACTTTTTTTAATGTCTTTATATGCAATAAGATGTTGCCAAATAACTATTATACATTTAGATTTCTTTCAAAAATATTAGATTACAGAAAGTACCTAAGGTTAATTATGATTATAATATTAAAAAGTTAGAAAAAGTACGTGTAAGTAGATACATATGTAGAAAAAAAAATATTAATTAATATTTTTGAAAGTAAATATATAAATAATATTTTATAGAAAATGGCAACACCTTGCTATATAGAAACAAATATTACTCTATGGTAATTTAATAGATAAAAATTCGTTATTGTTGATGTAATAGTCACAAATGCGATAAACCTTACCTTTCAGGGTGTAAGTAGGTATTTTTGAGTTAGGTTTAAAATGATAGTTAAAAATGATTACCTCTATAACGATTTGACAGCGCAGTCAGTAAGGTAGTAACGGCACCATTACAACTCTATAGATCGTCAGAAGATCCTCAAAGTGTGGTAGCGGGTGGTGATTAATATAACGCATCTCCCTCAACGGTTTAATCGCTGGCTGGAAACATTTTTACCCAATTTTTGGGTGAGACACCCGCCCGGCAACCCCCCTCGCATCTCAGCCGCGCCCACCCCTTTCTTTCGTTAAGATAAATTATCCTACGATCAGGATAAGAGTGTAGGTTCAAATTGCCGCCTTTAAAATTCAACGTTCGGCCTAAATATTATTTGAATAACTCTACTTTGTACTGCGTCGTTTTCTGTGTGCGATTTTCTAAGAGGCTTTATTTAATTTAAGGTGTTGAATTATTTTCATTATAGCCTGGACATAGTTTCCCCTTAAAAGCATGTCCTTCGGCTTCTCGATCGGCTAGCTCGATCTTCAGCTATACAGCATCCAATTTTTGTGCGCAACATTATGTTTGTTGTGACGCGGTCTTTACTCCAACACTCGTCTACTTCAAGGATTGTCATAAATAATAATAGTATTTCTATTCATCTAGAAGACAATATATATTTTTGGCAGAGCGAGGTAAATGACCAAGATTAAAGGTGAGTAATGACTGCCACCCCTGGACATACGATATATCAAGGGCGCTTTAAATGCACCGCCTACCTAAAATAAGATTTGAACAAGGTCAAGGAAAAATAGAAGAAATGATAGAAAAATTATATAACGATCAAATCAGAATTTAGATAGATTTTGCAAATGATTCTTTAGCTTTTTTGATAAAAAAATTATATGTGATGTACAAAATATAGAATATAGGAAAATATGTTTATTTTTTTAAAATATCATAGAACGTCTTCATCTTCATTCTTTCACCATCATCAACAGCCAGTGAAGGTCTTCGGATTTACGCGTCCAGTTTCTGCAAGCCATCTTTATCAGTTCATTGCTCCATCTGGATGGAGGACGTACTATGTCTCGTACTCGTTTACTCCATTGGTTATATGCGATCAATAATACTATCCGATAAAAAAATCAAGTTACAGAAATAGATTTCAATTAGAAATAATTTATGAGATTGTGATCCGCAATTTATGTAATGTGTGATGATTTTGCTAGTCAGGTAGTTTTAATATCAGAAAATACAAGTTTACAATGTGGGTACAATGAAAACAGGGCGTTTCTGTATTTGAAAGGAAATGAGAATGAATAAAAAAATCGTAGAATAGCATACACGTGTTTAAAAGGCGGAAGTGCACGTAACGTTTAGTATGCAGGCAGCCGCGCAGTGGGCAAACAAGGGGCCGACAAGTTTACCCACCGCCGTGACATGTGGAACTTGGCTCATTTGCGACACCTCAGCGCGACCCTTTTAACTAACTTCGACACTACCATACAACTTACACATTCGATAAGTTTATACAACGTATTTCAAACAAGTTATATAAAAAAAAAAATTAAAGTCATTCCTACATTTTTCCAGCGATCTACACGCTTTGCTACAGATGGTATTTATTTCTAAATTTATATCCTGCTTAATATCTTATATAAGATAAAATTTTTCTCTCATATAAAACTAAAATTAATGTAATGAATGAATTAATCCTTATCCTACTAATGTTATAAATGCGAAAGTTTGTGAGTATGGATGTATGTTTGTTACTCTTTCACGAAAAAACTGCTGGATGGATTTGGATGAAACTTTACAGTAATATAGGTTATACATCAGAATAACATATAGGTTACAATTTGTAATGATGTTATGTAATTTTGGTCGTAATATAATTTTACTATTAAATAAAAAAAAATATATATTTATTTAATATGATCTGTCACGAAACTTAATGTGGCAGACCAAATTTCACGCGAGCGAAGCCGCGGGCAAAAGCTAGTATTTCAAAAAACTATACTAATAACATCTAGTGTCATCCACTACAAGTTTAAAAAAATGTATTTGAATTTAAGTGAATGAACAAGAGTATTTTATTAACGATTGAAAATTTGAACATCGTTGTTGACAATTCGAATCGCTCTAAGTTTTTTTGGCTGTCTTGCCTGCTGCTGTTGTTTATGAAGCAATCTTTTTACTTTTTTTAATGTGTTTAATATTTGATGTATGTTTTTTTGTTTCTTTTAATTACCATAACACCACTTCGATAGAGAATACTTTTATAAAGTATTGCAAGACGTTTCTCTGCGGTCGTTGTCCTTAAGTGCTAATGACAACTTGTTACATGTGATTAGAACATCCATCTTGAAGTTTTGGGTATTGTTTTACATGTTCAATTGTTTCATCGCTTTTGTTACCCGAAGTTGTAAGATGTGTGCTTTCCATCAGGCGACACGCTTGCTCGTTTGCCCTCCTATCTCATAAAAAAAATCAATAGTAAAAAGCTCATTCTGAAATAAGTCACGATATGAGGCACTATTCCATACAACTTATTCAGTATACATTCGGTAAGCACTGTAGTTTCGCTAAGTGTACAATTTGTAATTTATTTATATATCTAATGGTCACAAAGAACAAATAATAGTCGTAGAAGGAAAAATATATTCTTTAAACGTTTGGGCACAGAATTGGTTATATTATATCAAGTAATGAGGGTACATACATACATACATATTGTCACGCATGTCTCCCTCTGCAGGAAACAGGCGTGACGATATGTATGTATGTATGATACGGCGCGGAATACAGATCTCCACCTGCTACTATCTCGGCATACTTACCTTGTTTTCTCCACAAATATTATTCTCCTCATGCAAGCCAGCCGGTTAAGGGTACTCTTGACATGACCTTTCTTAAAAACTTCAACAATTTGGTCAAGGTATGTTTTCCGTTATTAACCCCTACTAACCCTTTCCATTCACATACGCAACGTATATTTCTTTTGCCAGTCGTCTTTCATCCATCCTATATATACCCAAAACCATCTAAGCATCCCTTTCTCAAGTTTTTTAATCACAATCACAACACCTTTTTTAATTCATAATAAATAATGTTATATGTGATTTACTAATTACTAAAAATGTCCCGGAGCGATTGCCTGCAATTAAATAATAAATTTTAGTATTAAAGGCTGAAGGTAGATTGCATATAGAAATAGTTTGCATCTCTGTCGTCAATGTGACACTTGATCTTATAATATTCGTTCGTCTCATTAAAACCCGTTTTATATGAAATTAAAAAGTTAGCGCACCGCTCTAGGTTGTGTGTTTCAGTAGGTATCTCATTATGAAATCTAACACGAGTGCCTTGACGGATTCTGTCATTAAAACATTATTTTCATATCATTTTGCATCAAAGCCGTAAATGAGTACGTAATTTTCTTTTTAAATTGCTTTTTATAGTGGAAGGTTTATGTTTTATTTTTTTTTTAATTTTAATGACTACTAATCCTACTATATGGAGTATCAGAACGACTTATTGGAAAGAACTAGTTATTGTATCTTACTTACATAAGTAGGCATCCCTTAAGTATTGTATAGTGGTAGAGCCGCGCTTCGTACGGTGAGCGGCTGAGATCCGGAGTTGATAAACTTGTATTTGGTCCCATAGTTAATTAAATAAGTTAGTAATTAAGTATGTTAGTAGTAGTTAATTAAGTAAGTGTGTTAGTAGTAGTTAATTAAGTAAGTAAGTGTGTTAATGCAGCTAGTGATGTTGAGATGGCGTCACGATTACCGTGAGTTTCGGCGGGCCAGTTTGACGTAATATATTCGACGATTTATTACGTCAATTGCGACGACGAAATATATTCACATACCTACCATATCAAATGTTGTATCACTGTGCAGTATTCAATTATTCTTGTAAGTTATTCATATCCAGCAACCTCTCCGCTGGTGACTTCTAACAGGCTGGCTATTGGGAATCACACAATAATTTTATATGCCTTCAAAAACAAGCTTATACATTTCTCAAAATCTCGCAACGTAGTGACTATCGTTGAGGTTACTCGCTTGTCATCAAGCGACACGCTCTCTTGTTTATCTTTCTATCATCCCATAACGTATATTACGTTGAAATCTCCAAAAAACAAGCTTAGACATATAGAATGGGGTGACAAGTTTACACGTTTGCCTTCCTATCCCATAAAAAAACATGGCTATATTTCGACATTATTATTCAAGTTGAGCGACTCGCCTTCGGAAACCTGCAGCGATACCTAATTAAAACCGCCATAGAAAACTTCGCATAAAAGTATATTCAGTGAGAGCATGGTTGAAAATAACGTCGAGAAAAATTTTCCCTCCCGCCACCGCATGCAAATTGCATGCCCTACATTTACGTCAACACAAAAACTGCACTCCAATGCGCTCTAATTCCGGTATTTTCGCAGAAATTCAGCTATTAAATACCAATTCTGAGCTCCACTTCGTATTTGTACCACTAATTGGCTTGCGACCGACGTAGTGATGCTTTGTTGTACCCTGTGCCCTGTTGAAATATGTACATAGATTAACAAGACTTTTTTAAATATTTCCATCCTTTTCCGATCTACTGAGAATATCGGAACGGTATTATTATGGAATTTATAAGTCAAGCATTTGGAATTGTAAAGTCGATCTGTTGTTAGAAGTTTATAATGCTGTTTGTAGTTTTATAAACAAATAATTTTAAATATAAAAATAATTTTAATACATACATACGAGTACATATGATCACGCCTGTTTCCCGTAGATCACAGACCTCCATCTGTATTACACGCACACACACACACACACACACATATATATATATATATATATATATATATATATATATATATATATATATATATATATTCGGATTTTCCTTTGAGTAATTACAAAATAAATGCCTTATTCTTGTAGCTTATTTTCATAACATCTAAACTCCAATGCGTGGGTACACTTTTGTTATAGTAGAGCAGGCAAACGAGCGTGCGGGTCACCTGGTGGTAAGCGATCACCGCGACTCATAAACATTCGCACCACCGGAGGCGTCGCAGATGTGTTGCTGGCCTTAAACTAACACATACGCTCTTTTCTCGAATACCCCCATGTCATAATCACGTGGGAAAACCGCAGGTGGTAAATTGTTCCACATTTCTACAGTTCGTGGCAGAAAAGTGCGATTAAATCTAGGAGGCCAGGCACCCAGGTGATGGGGATGGACCCCATTTTTGTGGTGCGTAGTGCAATGGTGGAACTGTGCGGCTGGAAGGAGATTAAACAACTCTGCAGAGTATACACCGTAATAAATTCGATACAGTAATGAGAGATGACACATCTCTGCGTACAGATAGAAGATCGAACTTATCGGAAATCCTGCAGTCGCCAACGATTCGGGACGCTCTCCGTCAGATGCGGTGAAATGGAAAGAGCTAGTACTTGAGAGATCCAGCCCAGAGATGAGAGCAGTGTGGCTGGGAGGAGATTAAATAATTCCTCAGAGTATTCACCGTAGTATATTTGATATAGTACGCAAAGGGATGATACGTTAAGTTTCCATTTATTCTGTATGTGTTCAGGCGAAATTATTTATAATAACCTTAATGTATATGTATTTAAGATATACGTTAAAGTTGAATTGAGTAATTAGTAAGGATGAGGATAAAGATAAAAAAGTCCGCAGCGACCTTTCGTGTACTTCATTAAAGCCGGTCCTCACATTATGTCCTTCTAATGAATGTTGATGTACATTACATCAATGGGCTTCCTTCTGAGTTGCTATGAGATCACACGCCAAATCGAACTTTGTCAGAAGCGAATACGTGCTGTATTCGAATAAAATTTTCTCAAACACTTACTAAACTTATTGCGCGTACATCCGTACAAGTAATTACCACGAACACGGAAAAATCTAATCTCTTGTACGCACACACACAAATCATGTCTTAATTTCCGAAAGACGTACTCACACATCGATACGGCCGTGGTCCTAATATAAATTAAGATCCCCCTGCAATATATGCGATGTCTGTGTGTTGGTATTGTAAAGTCTTAAAAATGAGAGGACGGAGGAATCTTTAAAAGGGTAGGACTTAAGTGGGGGGCACCCCCTTGTCTTCATTTGCCCCCCTTAAGGGTGTTGTGCTCCGCGCAAACGCGTTATACGGCCTACTGCTTCTTATTGTTCGTTGTTTTGGTTCAATATTCGGATGACGATAAAGGTGGGTTAAGTGTTATTTTAAGGAATTAATTTTTTGTTGAGGCAAAGGGCTTGGTCCGAGGGAATTTAAAGAAATTAAGTAACCTTAAAGTTAGTTAAAGAAACCATCAATAAGTTAAAGTCTCGTTAGTGAATTTAAGTTTTAGTTACCTTAAAGTAAGTTTCAATAAGCGGTTTGCGATTTACGGGTCAATGTAATGGAAATTTGAGAATTCAATTAAAATTATACTTTAATTGAGGGCCCCTGTGCCTAACAGTATGTCATATACTTGCTGTAAAATAATTAGACTTAAAGAATAAATACACCTTTAATTAATTATAACGTAATTTGTTAAAATAAAAATAAATTCTATTTTTTTCATGGCAAAATAATAAATAAAAATGCACCGTAACATGAAAGTTTAAGAAAATACCAGACAATTTTATACTGTAAAATTCATTGTAAAGTTCTTTTAGTTTTCGTTATCATACCAATTTAAAAGTTTCAAGTAAAATTTTTTCAAGCGATCCCTTTAATGAAACTATGATTAGGTACATTCCACAAAAGTTTCGTACAAAGAGGGCATATCTTGCATCCGACATAAAACCTCAAACACTGGGTATTATTCACATAGCATCATTGTCACGCACGTGGATTGTGGTTCCATTACACAACTATACCTTAACAAATACAAAATTGCTTTCTGTAACAAAAAAAATATTCAATTATAATCTCTAAGTTAAGTTGGGTAAGGATTAATATGTTATTTCGCGTCTCCAACTTGCATTTGTTAAGGTATACGCTCATAATGACATTTATTAGAAGCCGTATTCTGTACATGACAATAATTAAAATCCATGCACGGAATCGCTGTACCATACCGTGCCTCGCACGTGATGCTTTTAGCATACTATTGGGTAACAAATTATTGGGTAGACGACGAAAAATATTAGGAATTTAGCATCGCGAGACCAACAGTTAGACTATTAGTGAAACGCGAATGAATTTGCGTAGTCGTGGAGAAACTGAAAGGGTAGACATGTGACTGAATATAGCAATTTTGAGTCTGCAATTTGAAATATTACTTGCAAAAATTACTTATAAATATTGAGATGCTTTTTTCTATGTGGTTCGTATTGTGGACAGGACCATCTCATTTCTTCCCGTGGAAGATACACGAGACAACTATCTTAGGAAACACTAGATAATAGACGTAGCTGCGAGTACCTGGGTAATTATCCAATATGCGACACACAATCAGCTTACGGCAAGCGTGGGGATTACGGTAAAACCTTTGAATTATCAATTACTTTTGAATTTAAACCAAAATTCAGAAGTAATTTTACGGCTCATGCAAGTGTTTAATAGTATTGATGGATTAATAATCGAGACATTTATGAATATTTTTAACTTATTAGGCAATTATTCGTGTGACGCTACTTGACGAATGAGAAATAACTCACTAATTCCACGCACCAACACTCTTTGGAAGCAGCTGCCTTGGGCGGTATTTGTGTATTGATACGACATTGAAACATTTAAGAAACAAGCCTACACATATCTTAAATTCCGACAATGCATCTCTTATGACTGTGATCTTGCAGATATCTATGGGCGGCGTGAATTACTTTTCATCAGGCGATACGTTTACACGTTTGCCTCCTTATCCCATAAAAATATAATATATATATATATATATATATATATATATATATATATATATATATATATATATATATATATATATATATATATATATATATATATATATATATATATATATATATATATATATATATATATATATATAATATAATTATTTATATTATACACGTACTATAACATAATATATGTTCGGATTGTGACATTTACTGTCACGACTCAAACACATGCATTATTTATGATCTATATATGCAATATGTTTGTACGGGATATGAAGGCAGACGAGCAAGCATTTCACCTAATGGAAAGCAATCAACGCTACTTATGTACATATAACATTGGACTGAGTCCCGTCATGTAAGTGTACAATATTTTACGAGTACGTGGTAATCCGGTGGTAGGTAATGTACTGATACTTTGATAAATGTTTCAGTAATGTAATAAAACTTTTTATTTGAATATATTTAAACTTTTTATATTATAATACTTCTTTATAAATTCGTAATTTTAAAATAAAAAAGTATTATATGAAATGTAATAAGTATATAAAATTGTTTTATAAAAACAAAAATATTAGTTCGACTGACATCTTTCGACAGTCATGTCATCATGGCATAAGAAATTGAGATCGAATGTAAAATGTAATATTAATAAAGTGTGAATAAAGTATGAATAATATATACATGTACATTGAATAGAAAAATAAATTAAATTCACTTGGAAGAATTTCAATTACATCGAATATAAAATCCCCTTAAGATCCCGTGTGTCGCCGTAGCAGTACGGCTAGCACGCCATAGTAATCACCATCGCTCATAGAAATCCAAAACGTCGGAGTCATCTTAGTTACGTTGCCGCCCTTTACTGAAGACATACTCAGTCTTTTGAATGTCTCTTTGAGAGTTTTTAAAAATAATTGAATTTACTACATATCCTTTAATACAGAAGTTACGTTTATTTATTAATATAATTTTTATTATTAAGCCAACATTTCACTTTCAATTTATATTAGTCGAACGAAAAATTACCAATAAAAACCCGTCAAGTAATACTCGGCAAATTCTAACGACATCCCCCTGTGGCCTTCCATAAAGCAAAAGTGACGTTCCTGATGCGATCGCTCCACTAATTACACCCGAAATTTTCAAAAATTCCCTGTCTCCCCCTTCTTAACCCATTAACCGAAACTTTTCGAAACTCGCACTTTTCAAAGTGCTTCGACGGCCAAAGATTAAAGTAGATACAGAGAGTTCTACGTTCATTCGATAAGTATTCTTTAACATTCTAATTTCAACCGTTGATTTTTTCCTCTGCTAATCTAGAAGATCACGACGACCAATCCGGTAAGTGGCGAGGCCCTCCGCCCGAGGATTCAATGGTCGCGGGTTCGATCCCCGGGTCGGAATAAATATATGTATGGATTACAAATATTTATTCCGAGTCTGGTAACCCCACCAATCCGCGTTGGACAAGCGTGATGGGTTAACGTCCGTTCCTCCAGAAATGGAGAGGCTCGTGCTCAGCAGTGGGAGATATATGGGCTGTTAAAAAAATCTAGAACATGTTTGTATTTGTTAAAAAAATTATTTTGAAGAAACTGTTAAGAAAAACTGGATTATAAAAGTTGATTTTGTTTTCATACATTGTCTATTGATGATTCACGTTCCTCGGGGAATCGACACGAGGCAATTTTGTTATTTAATCTATTTAGAGAAGAAAATAATAATTACCACCAGTTAAATGCTGGGAATGAGTTTATCGCTGCGATCGAGTGGAACGATTTGTTCTGTATTAGAAATATTGTACTATTCTCCTGGGAAAATAAAAACTTGGCAGTACACTTATATAAACCGTTGACGATGGTGATGATGTATTATCACCCTAAGTTTTGTTTATCATTATTGTAAAGGCAAGGTTAAAAACCAATCAAAGAGTCATGCCGAGTGTAGGCATTAAAGGTGACATAAGGATAATCTGTCTTTTTGAACCTAAACTTTCAAAGAAAATAGATCTACGCCGATTCTTTTGCGCGTCAGCGAAAACGATTTCGTGAGTGTTTCCAATTTAAATAGAGATCTATATCATTTGAATTTTGTCCTTAAACAAATACGTTAAGGACGTTTATGGGGTGCCGAATAAACTAGTTTAGTACAGGGTGGTAGTTAATGTGTTAGTGTTCAACTGATAAGGGTTGTAATTGAGAAAGTGACTGATGATTTGAGTTTAGAGATTTGCATAATCTGTTCCTAAATAGGCATACAACAACGCTCAAGTTAATGTATTCAAAGGCGGCGACGTAAAGCGCTTAGGTGGATTTGGAATGAAAAGTAAAACTTTTCATATTTGAAAATAAATATGTATTATACTATACTACATACTACCTAAGTGGCTCAGGGCCATAGTCGTCAATTTGATTCTTGCATCAGGATAAATATATGTTAGTCCTACAAGTATTTATTCCGTATTTATGCAAGTATTTATGAAAGTAGTTATTATTATATGTCGGATTGACCCGGCAGTTCGCCTTAGACAGGCGGGTTGGATTAATGTTTATTCCTACAAGAAACGAGGCCCATGCTCAGTAATTTTTAATTTTATTTTATTAATTTTACAAAGTAATAAGTTTGGTACTTATATTAGCCGCTGTCAATGTGCTAGGCCTTAGCCTGTATTATAGAAAAACATTGCCATTCCCTATATATTGTATTAATTGTGTAAATTAAAATATAAAAAATTTGATGACTTACAAGTTAGATGCAACTTAACTAGATTATGAACTAAAATAATAATAATAAGAGTAGTAATAATAATATAATATATATTTATTGTTCATTGATAAGTTTACAATTTTGTTTCACTGGCTGCCGAACTAGGGCAAACCCTGTACTACGGCAGACAGTTAGTTCCCTTCTGTTACATATTTATGATACATATATATCCCTTTCCTTCTGTTACATATATATTTGTTAATAATGGATATTATTAACAAATGATACATGTAAATTATTAATTAAAACAATGACCAATCTATCATTTAAAGCTTGGACTAGTACCAGTGTGTTTTGGGTGCATGGTATGTGTGTGTATGAGAGTATGAGTGTTCGTGTGCATGTAACCTTAAACATTATTTCGGTACCCGCAAAATTCTTCAGTTCAATGGTTGTAATTTTTGAATCCATATGTAATGGGACATACATGGGTGTAAAAGAAATCATTTGAAACCCTTACTGGGTTTTTATAAGGGCCAGTCGAATAATGAACAATACAGTCCTGATACAATCGTACGTTCAGTACGAAATTTATGTTGAAGTAATAATATAAAGATTTTTTTATTTATTTATATATTCAGGTATATTCCCTGCAGGGGTTCATTTGAAAGTTCATTTGAACAGGTTAATGTACTTTTCAATGTTTGCAATTATAAAACTTGAAATACATATCGTCACGCTTGTCTCCCGTAGGGGCAGGAAGAGACCACAGAGCTCCATTCGCTGCGATCCCGGCATAATATAAAGAACAAGCCTACATATTGTTTGAAGGCTGGTAATGTTTTTGCAATGCCTATGGCACTACGGATATCTATGGCGGCGTTGATTGCCTTCTATTAAGTGAAACACCTGCTCGTTTGCTTTCTTGTACCATAAAAAAAAACATGACCCATAGTCCTACTAGTACTATCCTATTCCTACTAATATTATAAATGCGAAAGTTTGTGAGTATGGATGTATGTTTGTTACTCTTTCACGAAAAGACTACTGGACGGATTTGGATTAAACTTTACAGTAATAAAGGTTATACATCGGAATCACATATAGGCTACAATTTGTAATGGTTTTATGTAATTTTGGTCGTAATATAATTATACTATTAAGTGAAAAAAAAATATATTTATTTAAAATGATCTGTCATGAAACTTAATGTGGCAGACCAAATTCCACGCGAGCGACGCCGCGGGCAAAAGCTAGTGTAATATAAGGGAAAACTATTTAACTTAGTGTCTTAGAGTGGGAGACACAATTAATATATATACGGTATAAGCAAACAGACCGGGAGAAGAGCTTGCACACACGGGTCGAACAACGTGCCAAGATCCACATAGGTGCCGCTGACAGGTCCCGACGGAGACAGATTGTCTTAACGCTGTTCTGGTAATCGATTAGTGTAGAGAAAGATTCTCTTTTTAAACGGTTGTGGTTAGCTTAATTGCGTATTTTTTTTTATTTGATTCCAATCTTACGATGGCATTTTCAACTATGTCTACTAGACCGATTTTCATTAAATTTTGCACACACATTGAGTTCCCGAGACAATACATTATGATAATTTTAAATTGTTAGCGTGGGTCTATCAGGAGGTGGACGAAGGAAGTCTTCTACAGTTATTAGTAACCCCCTCGAATTTGTGCTTATTTTCTTTGTTATGACAAGTTTCATACATTATGAAAAAAAAACATACTAAAAATTATTTAATTTAAATTCAAAATTCCTTATGTTGTTGATAAATAAAATGATGTTGTTAATCATGTTGTCAATGTTGATAAAACAATGTTTTTAATATTTTAATAATTTGTACCCATAAGCGACTTATGTATTTAAATTACTATGTGTCTATACCTTGTATGTAGTTTATGTAGAGTTGAAATTATAAACAAACAAATAAATAATTAATGAAATTTGTACGCAAATAAGTGGCAATGTGATGGAGCTTTTAAACGTCTTTTTTCATCTTGTTACACCTCACAGTATGCCAATAAAGAATTATTATTATTAAAGCTTTACCACTATTCTGTAATGAGGTTCCTCTGAACGGAGAAGAAATGGCGAAAGGAACTCCGCTGGTATACTCTTTTTTATTATATTTTTTTATAAAATGTCAATATGTATACATCAAACTTATAGTCCCGAAGACAAGCATGAGAACGTTTGGTTATGTTTAAGTGACATTAAGATTCAGGGAAAAAAGAAATACAGTTTTTTAACACACTAAAATAAAAATGTGGAGCATAAATCTATATAATTAATTCAGATTCTCATATGCCCCACCTAAAAAAATTGCCAGATAAGTTTTTATTAGAAAAAGTTATAATAAAAATACGCTTCATGCGTTACTGGTAAATAGTTATAATAACCTCTTGGCTCGTAAATATTCCAAACGGATCCAAATTTTGCTTTTCTATGATAAAATGTTTAAAAGTAAAAGCGATTTTTTTTATTTGGTAACAATTTTGCTACCTTAGAAGTTTGGTATACCTTTGTTGTTGTGCATTTAAGTTTTAAGAAATCCAATGGTACAAAGGTATTTCTAAATTATAATTTATTTATTTGTATAAATTTGCAAAGCGTAATCTAGAGAGGTAAAACTTATTTATGGTAATTACAATACATAATGAAGAATAGTTTAGAAGGCGTGCAAAATCTGTCTTCAAAATTAGAACCGATTAACTGGAAAAGTTTCTTTTTATTTTAGACTAAGTTCGGATCTCCTACTTGAAATTTTTCCGAGAGAGTTATCTAGCTCTCAAGGCACACAGCCTTAGATATTAGATAGATAGATATATAAATAGATAGATATATTCTTTATTGTAAAACAAAAACAAAGTTATACAATTATTTATTGTAATATTTATATATACAAATGCCGGTCATATCGCTAATAGCGATTTCTTCCAGACAACCGTAGGATGGAGACAATGTTTAAAAGATAATTTGATGTAGGTTTGTGATACATTAGCGTTATAATAATAGATAAGAAAGAAAAAAATATTAATAAATAAAGATAATAACCATAAGCAAATATATAAGTTTATAGACACACACACATATACATATATGAATATACATATATACACTCATAAATATAGGTAGGAGCTACTAATATTCCTACAAACTTACACAGAGTCGCTAAAACAACTTTTATAGATTATGTTTGCGTATTATGTTATCTTGTCCAGTAATACGTGAATTGTCTACAATTAACTATTTTATATTTATTAAATAACTTCTAAGTTATAATGGCAGAAAAGAAAGAAAAGAATATTATTAAAGAAAGATAATAGCCATAAGTAAATATATAATACGTAATTGATAATAAAAATATAAATATAAATGTAAAAATAGAATTTGATAAACAACCCTAAAGTATTATTTTAATATAGTATTAATTTTTTTAATTAATAAAACTCTCTCCATAATTTATTAGCTTCATCTTTCTCGATTGTCGAGAGCACGCGTGTTCTATCTTTGTATCTTGTACCTTACAAAGTATTGCACGCCGACACTTAATGTAAATTTAGTTATATTCAATATTACATATTCAATGTTTTATGGCGTTCATTTTCTTTATTTAAACACTTAAATAATCTATGACAAAGGCTTCGCTCATTAATTCCTGATTTTTGCTTTACGCGATCTGGGTTCTTGGATTGTTTTGGAATTTGGACGCTCGTTTTTTTTACACAGATTTCATTATCATCATCAGAATTGGTCAATGGAACGGTAATAGTACAGTGTTTGATGTCGAGCTTCCTCAAAATTCAGGGGTATTATAATGACAACGTACAAGCATTTCCTCCCGGGAACATTTTAGGCTTCTCAATTTAAACACTTTATTTCTTAATCACACACACATATGAACCTAGAGGAAAGTGCCATATATATGTTGCAAATTGTTCTGTTCAATTGTTTTGAAAAACAATTATTACATTTAGATATCATGTTTTATTTGCAAAAATTGCTGAAGTTTTTGAAAAAGGCCAGGTCAAGAGTACCCTTAACCGGCGGGCTTGCATGAGGAGAATTATGTGTGTGGAGGAAGCAAGGGAAGTATGCCGAGATCGTGGCAGATGGAGATCTGTGGTCTCTGCCTACCTCTACGGGAGATGTGTGACGGCGTGACGATATGTATGTATGTATTTCAAGTTTTATAATTACGAACGTTAAAAAGATAAGTTTATTTGAACAGATTTAATGTATTTTAATTAAAGATTTTATTAATTTAAATGAAACACAAATTTATACAAACATAAAAGAAAGGTTAGAAAAAGTCTTTAAATCACTTTATAAAGTGTTTATGAACCTAAAAATGAGATAAAGGAAGCCGTGGATTCGGTAAAGGACGAAATATGCGAGAATCAGTGGGACCAATTATTTTTTGCCCGTGGAAATTTGAGACTTACGAAATTCGAATCGCTTAGCGAACGGAGGAATTATAGAAAAAGCTCTGCGCATCTTCAAAGGTGCGCTTCAACCCTTTGGGGCTGGACGCGGGGGCGTGAGGGGTACGAGACGAGGGTGGCACGCACAGTAATATAGAAAACTTGTGTTAGCCCAGTTCCGCGCCTTTGTAACATCATTTTGGCTCCCTGTATAGTCTAATTTATCCAATTTGATACTTGCGAAATATATTTTAATGCATTTCGCTTTTGTTCCAAACTTTTTGATATTTTAGGAATGTTTTATATCAGTAATACCATGTTGATTTAATTAATAATGATGTCATTAAATAGAGTAATTTCTTTCAGTTTCTTTATTATTTTTCAGATTATACATAGATATATAATATTATTCCTCCCATAGAAACAGTTACAAAATAATTTATAATTACGAAGTATCATGTTACATGATGAAATCTTAATGTGTGATGTCTAATAATTCCTATCCATTATATTCATTTAAAATTTTCCTTAAAATTAATCTGTATATAAAATGAAATTGATGTATTCTTTCTATATTTTAATTTTACGCATTGTTAAATAAATGTATAGCTTCTTTTAATTGAAAAATAAAAAGATTAGCAATTATGTTTGTATACTAGATTGATAGTATAGTCCAATACTGGGTTATTGATGTTATAATTAATTAGACAACTGGACTAATTTTTAAGAAAGCTTGGTTTTATAAAAATATTTCTTTCGTTTCAAGTATTAAAATCTATTAAGCCACGTACAACTTTATAATTTAAGAAGAAGAAACAGGCCATAAGAAATAAATGTAAAGAAGGAGAAGAAACGTTTGAATCCCGAAAGGGTTGAAAAGGGGTGCGAAACACTCCCACCTGCACGTATACGAGCGAAGACAATTAACTCGAAAGAGATTGTGGAAGTGTTTGAATGTTTATTAGTTATTTTGTGCTATTATTTTTTATAACTTAATGATTATAATATTTAATGGAAACATCTCAATCAAAATTGTTAAATCATTTTTGAAATATTTTTTTTTGTATATAATTGATATCGATGCAAAAAAGCGAAAACGCTGTAAATGATACAGATGTCAAAAAAAACCTTTGTTGTATATTCGGATCAGAAAAAATACTACGTCGAATGGTCTGAGTCTCACAGCTCTACAACCAATAGAAAATTTACTACAACCTTGAAACTGAGTATTTTTGAATGGTCAGTTATAATTATTTTGGAAATAATAAAAGGTTTTTTGGCTCTGGTGGTAAGTTTCATATTGCGATTTAATACGTTTTCGTTTTAATTTTTTTTTGCGTTTTGTTTGCGTAACAATTTTTATATGCTAAATATTCATCTACAATAATAATAAATGCGTGTAGCCTTATATCAGACTGGCTAGTGTAAATCGGGGACGGTCAATGTCCAGCAGCGGTCTGCCGCAAGCTGATGATGATAATGATGAATCATCTACCTACATAATTTTAATGATAGATATGATCATGAAAAAAGGTTTTCATAGATAAATTACGTCTTACGATAAGGAGAGGAAGGGGTGAGAAAAGTGTGACATAAAGTGACCAGGGGGTGACATGTATAAATCGAAAATGCTGCAACTCATAACTTCGATTCCAACGAAAAACTTTAAAATATTACCATACATACATATCGCCCCGCCTGTTTCCCATAGGAGTAGGTAGAAACCACAGATCTCCATCTGCTACGATCTCGGCATACTTTCCTTGCTTCCTCCACACTCATTACTCTCCTCACGCAAGCCCGCCGGTTATGGGTACTTTTGACTTGGTCTTTCTTAAAAACTTCAGCAATTTGGTCAAAGTATGTTTTCCGAGGTCTTCCCCTACCGACCCTTCCATATACATTTCCTTGTAAATTTCTTTTGCCAGACGTCTTTCATCCATACTCTCTATGTGCCCAAACCATCTAAGCATCACTTTTTCAACTTATTTACCAATTCAATCATTATTTAAGAAAACATGTAAATAATTTCGAAAGCGTTGTTTTAATTTTTAAATATATAATAAAATTGAAAAAACTGTGACGTCACACCAGAGGACCCACACCGTCTTTGTAACACGTGGTCACAATCTTAACCATGTGCGACAAAGACGGTTGTCTAAAAATCGTGAAGCCCGTGTGATGTAATTATTAATGGATTGGCCCTTAAAAAACTTCGTCCCGCTTTTCGTGCCATAATTTTCTTTTGTATTCATAGTATGTGATAGGTCCACTTCGATTTTGTACCATGAGTTCCGAACGAGGCGACTATGGAAGCATACACCAGTAGATAAACACTGGCGTCTATCTGAGGAATAAAAACCGTTCTGCAATCATCGATCTAGTACAGTGTGTTTTTCCCGAAACTTTATTATGCGCACCATTACGCTATGGAACCAGCTTTTTCGGAGCCGATGCGACATTGAAAGTGTCAAAAAACAAGCCTACTCATATCTTAAAGGCCGGCAACGCATTTGTGATGCTTCTGGTATTGCAGATGTTTATGAGCGGAGTTAATTCTTTTCCATCAAGTGGTACGCTCGTTCGTTTATCTCCGATTCCATAATAAAAAAATCCCCAAGCGTGAAAATCACGGACGCACCTCTCAATTTTCAGGGAGACACATGTATGTCCAGTCCAGCTGTGGATTGTTACGATTGTGTTGATAATAATTGCGTTTATAACTGCAATTCCGTAATACTTATTTCAACATAGTTTCACACTAACAGGTTAACCTTTTAGCTAGCTGACAGTTTTTTATAAAATAATAACAATACAGCTTACTTTTGTTCTTAAAAATTATCTTTTAATCCAAACTTTAACCATTTTCAACTTAGTTTATTTGGTCAAAAGAAAAATAAATATTGTTTTTATATTCTTAAGTGAAACCGTATGCAAAGCCGATATCACGACTTCGTCGATGTAGTTGTAAAGTATCGGTGTGTAAGTGTGTTTGTACTAGCTACGTACAATCCGTAAGAGTCGTGTAGCTGTTTAGAATAACTTTTGGGAACCTTTGTTTCATTAAAAACGGCGGGCAAGGATTTTGTTAGCGTCTCTCAAATTGTTTTTACGACGCGTATTGATTGCAGAGGAATGAGTCTGGTGTTTTGTTTGCTTAGTTAGAATTAATAAGGTTTATCTTTTGGCCTCAATACAAAAACATGGTGACAAAAAGAAATTAATTTTAGCGTTTGTGGTGTAAGCACTGAAATGGAATAAATTATTTTTATGGCTTTAATACGACAGCCTATTTGGCTCAGTGACAAAATTACTATCCTTGTGGTCAGTTGTTGTGGGTTTGAGTCCCGCATTTGGGTAAATATTATACATATATGTTATACCTATACCTATTTATTCCGAGTCTGGGCACCCCGCCAATCCGTCTTGAACAAGCGTTGTGGGTTCATGACCACTTAGAAATGGGGAAGGTCGTACTTAGGAGTAAGACGTGTATGGCCCGTGAAAAAAGAGAGGTAATTTTAATGAAAAAATTTGTATCATAATCGGCATAAAAAAATTTATTGCTTCTTTGTCGTAGAGCAAGTAAATAAGCAAGTGAGTAATCCGTTGTTGGCTTTACTTAGAGGTATAGCAATATACCCCCAGTTTGGGAGTATTTTCATCTAGGACGTCACTTTGGAATGGCAGGCAAACGCAGGGTTGAAAATGAATTAATTGTTTGTAAATCAAGGATTCTTAGATTTAAAATTGTATATGAATCGAAACGTTTTTGAAAATTGATATATGTTTACAATTATATCGTTGGTCTTCGAAAGATTCGTATTTAAAAAAAAAATTTCACTTCTAGCTTTTGATGCTATCTAACGGATAATTTCAGAAAGAAAATCAGTTTCTTGTTGTTTCTGTAAAATTTACTCATATATTATATACTCGTATATAGACTTTCGAATTGTGTTAATTAAGTTGATGATATCATATCCTTGCCATTTTTCAACAGTTGTTTGAAAGAGGACTGGGTATCGCTTGGAGATTATTCCAATTATAGCCTTCTTCATACTCCTCTGAGCGACTCTTAACTTGTAAAACAGACGAACTGTCAATGACTACGTTTTAAGGACACAAATTGTTACTTACAGCGTAAAATCGCCAGATCCAAGTACAAGCGCAGAAATTTCTCAAAGGCCGGCAACGCTTCCGCTATGCCGATGGTACTGCGCTTGTCTATAGGTGGCTTTGATTGCTTTCTATTAGATGACACGCTGGCTCAACATCACGATCTTTTCGGGAACTTCCGTTCTATTACATACCAATTTCTGAGTATAATCTTTACTATTCAACGATCCGCTGTGAACCGGAATTCCACAAATATGTCCTTTCTTTATTTACCTCTTCCCTATTCTCATATCTTACCCTAAGGTAGGCAACGCATTTGCCATGCCCCTGGTGTTGCAGATATTTATGGGCGACAGATGATGTACCATCAGTTGACGACATACAGCAAGTATGTTGTCAACTGATGGTAGGTAAAATCTTTATCGTCATTTGCCCTCAACCTTTAAAAAAATAATTCATTTTTAAAATAATTTAAAAATAATTAAAAATCAACAACTCTGTTATTATATTTTTCAAATCATACAATATATTTTTATAACGCTTAATTTTGTTTTCTAAAATTTTGGTGAATTTAATTTTGTAAAGCAATAAATTTATAGTCGATTATTTAAAGAATATTAAAAAAGTAATTATACGCTTCGATCAAGTTTAGAGCCTTTGAAGTGTCCTTAAATATTCCAGACATCTGGAACACTTTCGCATTACAACCCTTTATCGCACGCAAAATCCCATTTACTTAACAAACGTCCAAACGACAAAGACATTGATAAAAAAATAGATTAAAGTCTCCGAAGTATCCTCCAATCGAAATTCAATACCAATTAAAATGGTCCATTTTACCCCCACTTCCTCAGTTGTCAGTGGCCCTCGAGATAGTATTTAAATTAAGGAATATTCTCATTGAGTCGTCCCAAGCGCCTCATTTAAATTAAGCTTTTTGAAAAAGTCTCATATCTTCTTTACCCGAGGCGCACCGGTACATCAAAGGGGGCGTGGGTGGTAACGGGGTAAGGTATTTTTCTTTGAGGGGAGGGAGAGGGCAAAATGCGTAGCGACTCACACATTTGTGCGTGAGTAAATACCGACCCACACAGAGCCGACAGTTGTATGTAAAACACTTTAAGAAGCGACGAAGAAATGCGAGAAGCTTACTGTTCACAGGGTGTTCCTTAATAAATATTGTATAATAATTTTTCTTTTATAAATACGATTGGATCATAAATCAGGTGTATACTTTTACCAAATTATTATTATATATTATAGTATATTTTCAAACCTATTCTATAAATATATTTATCGCAATCTTAATATAAACACAGATTTAAAAAAAAGCAAAGCTCATTTAAAATATTTTTTATTTTTAAACATTAACTTTTAAATTTAAAATATACATATAAATAATATTGTAGTATCAGCTATGTCTAAACAACTAGATTTTCATGCCTAAATACAATAAATAATTTATAAGATTTCTATTTTTTCCTGTCTATCCAGCCTTTTACCTTTGAAAGGCTTAATCCATTGACACAACCTTTTTGTGGTGATTTAAAAAAGTTTGAAGAATAATTTATGTACGTTGATTATCCAGGAATGAATCAAATTGAACTCCTATGGAAAAGTAAAATTGAAAAGTCATAAAAATTGTGCATAAATTCATCTATTTATTTACATTTCATCTTAATAATAATCCGAATTTCCCAGTTAGAAGTTATCGTACGATCGTCTTGTTTCTACTTCAGAGAAGCTAAAAGTTATTTTATTACAATAATGTTGAAGGGGAAAAGGGGGAGTTTTGCTCAATTGAAGAACTTATCGCCTATGATATAATATTTTGTTATATTAAAGATTCAAAAGAGCAACGGTTATCTGAAGAGGAGCTACAAATGAAAGAGACTATTGGAGAGAATCTCTAAACCGACCGAGAGAGTACATGCCAAGCAATGGCCAAGATATTTCAGATCAGAACCATAAAAGATAAAACATTTCTTTCATTTATAAATGAATTATTTCTTATTTATAAACAAATTATTAAATAATTTACAAATATTTTTTTTTCTTACTTCAAGAATTAAAAAAAGAACTTCTATTAGTTTAAGAATAAAGTGAGAAGTCAATAATAACAAAAAAGGAAATATGATATTAGATGCAGAGTCTTCATCATTTGAAATTAATTTTGCATCACCCTGTTTCACGGGGGTAAAAGCGAAAGGGTTGCGGAGGCGATCGCCTCCCTGGCCGGGGTGTCCACCGCCTTCTTACAACCTTTTTACAGAGGGGGGTGCAGAGTAAGACACTATAGAGACATCTTAACAGTTAAAATAATTCTTATATTTTCCGCGATATTTTCTTTTACAATACATTTGCTGCTACTTCAAAATTAAACTTAATTTTTGGTGATTTTATAATATTAATGTATCTAAGAAGAATTTGAATATTAAGTTTATTTTTATCCAAAAAAAAGGCAAATTTGTAGGGTGAAATTTTTCTGTGTAGTTTTCAGGCAATAGGCTCATCTCATTTTTCCTATGAGTGTTCAGTGGATGGGAACCAGCTTGTATTTAAGTAATAAAATTAATTCGCGATCTCCTCCTCGTTCCCCAAATCCAGCAATGAAGTGTTGCAATTGTACTGAAAGAATAAAAAATTTATGCTGGGAATTGTCACAACACATTTAGTGTCTAAATGTATTCCAGAGTAGTGATTCTTTAACACATTTAGTGTCTATATGCTGCATTGCACCAATGCATGCAATTTATTGTTTTTCTTTTACTTTCTTTCTTTTGTAGTTTCCTTCTTTCGCCGAAAAATACTTGTCTCTGTTCGCGAGCCGACTGTCACTAAGAATGTTGTATTAGCGAAGCGTCGCGGACAAGCGGGCGGATGGGGCAAGGGGGGAGGGGTGTAATTGCAAAATAAAATTAGCCGGAACGGGTACGTGCTCAATTTGCGCCTCCCAGCACTGATTTGTTTTCGCTCTTGCCATGTTTCTTGTCTCGATGCTTCGCTGCTCTGTGCGAAGTTTTCTTAGCCTATATATTATTGATCCGACATTACTCTCTGCCATATTGTTTCTGCGGACCGAAGCTTACAAAGGTTACGATCTAATTTCCTTACCACAGGTCTTTGTTTGATATTGATTGATTTATTTTCATCTGTACTGTTATACATAGATTCCTAGATGTTTATTACATTTGTACATAAACTAGAACTAAATACTATATTTATAATGAAATAAAAAACAATTAAATATTAATTTCATAAAACAGTTTATAGTATAAATAATTAAAAGAAACTAAAATAATATTTAAATTTAAAAACATTATACTCATGAAAATGATTTGTGTTAGATATAAAGCAGAATGGCTGGAATATTTAAAAAAATAATATTCAAAGTCACCTCATTAAAAGTTTGAATAACAGAAATCGAATTTAAAACAAAAAATAAAATGAAGCACAGTCCGTTCGGAGAGTTGCACTTGATAAAGAATAGTTGGTTGACAGAAATGAGTCCGTTGTAAAGAACGGCGGGCGCGATCATCCGCGGGGTTGTTTAAAAGCCGGCCCAAAGTTTCAGGGCCGGACCGCCGAGTCAATGGCTTTTTTATTTTCGCGTTTTCTTTCCGTTCCGGTTGAACTTTCCCCAAGTTTTATTTCGAGGAAGTTCCACGAGTGTCAGTTTGGCGTTCGCCCCGCAATTTTCCGCGTCTCGCGCCGATAATTGCGGACGCAGGTGGGAATTTTTTTTTCTTTCCCACTTCACTGTTTAATTTTCCAGCGATATTACTATTTCGCCACTGTTACTTCTCCAAACGTACTTGTTCGTTTCAATTCGCAAACTTATTTTTGTACTGACTCTATTATCACCCAGAATATTTTGATAGCATCTACTTATCAAGGCTTCGCTCGTTAACTATTGTAAATTCATATATGACTTTCGATTATGTCGTATAACATATATCGAAAACCATTAATGGTGTTGGTTTATACGTTTATTGCGATCAAATGTTAAAGTTTGCGCAAAACAACCTGTACGCCACACCCTGGCAGTGCCTACTGACCTAACTCACATGCATCTATGTGCTGGCGTCTCTCAAACGAACGTTTCCTCGCCAAGCCTATCGCCAACCATTTACTTACATGGCACACGTGGCACGCCCACCTCGGCGAACGCCCACAAGCATGTGCGCGGCACATATGTGCCCCGGTCACGTGACGCCGTACGGTTGACACACGTGGGCGTGTGTGACCCAGTGCGCATGTCACTGGGCGTGGTCTCCCCGCCGTGAACGTTAACGTGACGCCGTCACGCTCGCTGTGTGCGAGGCGAGCCAGCGTGACAGCTATTTATTCAGCCGCTCGCGACTCCGGCGTTACGATAAATGAGTTATAATTTATTTTTACTCGAAAAAGGAAGGGTAAGGGAGGCCTCCGCTTGTAATTAATGGCCAAATTGGCTATTCCGAGTATTCGGGAGCCGGTAATGAGGTGAGATTGAGATTAAAACTCGGCTAAATGAGCTCCGTGAAGGATTAAGGATGGAAAAATGGAGAATAAAGCCGCATCTAGAGGCTCGGCCGCTCCGCGAGTCTCGCACGCTTGCGTTGTATAAATTATTAATGATTTCCGTTTTGCGCCGGGATTTTCTGGGCAACTTTATAAATAGTTTATTGTTTGACTTTTACTAGCGGCCCAGAGTATGTTTTATTACGGCTGCCATGATTTTCAAACGCTGTCGACTGCGCTATGACTGCAAATAGATTTTATTTCTTTTTACTGCGGAAGCTAGTGCTTATTTTTTTTAGAGCTTAGATAAGATTGTCGCAAGACAGTTTTTCGACAGAACTATGACCGAGGTTTTAATATGAACTAAAGAGAAAATAATGCTCTAAGACAGCTCTTACCATAAGCAACGTGTTAGTTCTTTGAGTGATAGCGGATTTGATTAATTTCATTGAACAGGTGGAAAAGGAGCAAGTGAATCACCTGTTTATAAGTATTTATTAACGGCTGTGGCCACTTTCAATATCATGGACATTGCAGATTCGTTGCCTGTAAAAGGAAGAAAGGAACATTTGGGTTTTCATCTTTTAGCGCTCATTCAACAAAACGCAGTAGCAATACTCAGAAGATAGCCTCACATAAAAGTGAAGTGTTGTCTGGACGAGTCGAATTATTCATTCTACCAAACCGTTTGATATAAGCCTTCCACAAAGTGCGCCACTAAGTCGCGGCTTCTTCATGCATCCACTCTCTGCCAGTCGCCTCGCGCATATCATTCACACCGGGTAGTTCTACTTCATAAATTTCCCCACTTTCAGGTCTCTTCCTATCGAATTTCCTTAATCAAAGAGATTGTAGATAGCCATTGTTTTCTGTTGTTGTTGTTGTTCTCAAAAAAGGCCAGTTCCAAAGTAGCCTTAACTTTTGGCTTGTATGAAGAGCATGATGAGTGTGAAACAGGTGTGATCATATGTGTATATTTTTATTTACTTAAACTTTTTAACAAAGTGCACAATAGGCTGACTCAATGCTACTGGGCATTCGCAACCAGTCAGCTTGGAGGCGAAACAGAGAAAATTGGTTTGGAAATGGTAGAGCATGAAATAAAATAAACTACATAAAATAAACCTATAGAAGTTTCACTATATACAGTATGAACTGAAATGATTATTATGAATAATACATATATTTATACATAAACATACATACACATAGTATATGTACCTATTATATATATGTATTAAAATATTTCAGTGCTTTATTATTGTATGAATATTGTTTATGGATAACTTAGAATTTAACTCTAAATTTCAACTGTTTTATATACTTACTTACTTTAGGACGACCCAAATTGTATAGTGATAAAATATTCGCTATCAAAATTGAGAGTGGTTCGATTCCTGCGTTAAGACAAATACTTATGTAGTCTGGTTATTTCCACAGCTCATATGTGTTCCATTGCTGTGCATGGATCCTTTCTGAGTTTTTCTTTCTTTCTGATGATCTCTAAACAGGCGGACATAAACCCACCACACTTTTTCAAGGCGGATTGACGCACTAAAACTTAAAATAAATACCTTTAGGTTATACACATACTAATGCCAATGCGGGAATCAAACAAGCAACCGTTGATTCCGAAAGAAAGAGCTTCGCCACTGACACGCCCATCCATCGTTTAAACCATAATAAAATTAATTATTGATACTCATAACTTTAAACAATAAATTCTACATTACCAATTCAAATGATGAGGGGAAAAGATCCAGAGGTAGATCTGATGAGGTGGTCCGACCAAATGAAACTGAACTGACCGATCAAAAGAGAACAGGAACTCTAGTTTCGTGGAAGTGGTCCAATTGGCTTCCGACCAAAATAAATGGAAGAGCCTAACTAACCGCTGTATGAAGTTTGGTGATTGCGATCTTCAGTCATGAAGGATCGACCAGAGAGAAATCAATTTCAAAATCAACTAATTAGACATGAAAAAGTCCGTCATATACTTTGTCGGAGGACATTATTCAGTCTTGAGGAAAAGTATCACATTAATACTTGATAAAATATAATAATAGTACATAAATACATGCATATATATCGTCACGCATGTCTCTCGTATAATAATAGTAAAAAAAAAAATAATACATTGTCAGCAATAAACCTCGTCACAAAACATTAGTAAGTATTGTGTTGTGTAGATATGTGGGTACCAAATCACGATATAAGGAAACTTGGAATGAATCTATGAGAAACCAGTGTTTCTCATAGATTCATTCCAAGTTTCCTTCCAACTTCCAACTCAGTGAGTTACCTTCTGTGAAAAGTAAATAAAAAATAAACAAGTTTTTTTCATTTAATTACCTACACTGACATATGGCATATCTTTTAATTTTGTACTCGTTGCGCATATTTTTGAGGGTTGTATAAAATATTTGAGCAGAATTCGAACCTTATAACTAAGAAATAAGACACTGTTTATTGTGACAGTACAACGAGGCGGTCTCACGCAAGCTGACAAATGACCTCGCAGCAGGTAGTGGGTTCACCATTAACCATCGTCGGAGAGGCACGTGGGTATTGTCCCCGGAATTCAGGTAGTGTGTTTGACTGATGGATTGTTTGCAGGCGTTCTTTATCGTTTTGATATGAGTATGTATACAGCATGTGGTATATTTTTATCAACGATAGTTATATTTATAGTTTAATATAACTTTTTTTAATATAAATTTCATTTTTATACGTAATATAGACGTTATCAAACGCTGGCAACGGTTTTGCATTATCTACAGCACTACGGGCGGCGTTGATTGCTTTCCACGTGACACGCCTGCTCTAACTGTCCCATCACGTCCCATACAATAAAATAATATACATCCCATGATAAAGAAAAACAATATTTACCCCTCATTTCTCTGCTGTTGATGACGCATTAACTCATATTGTCATCTACCTTCAATATTTTTGTTTTGTCGTCTATTCTAGACTGGTATTGTATTTTTATTAAATTAAATTACCTTATATTTCTCTAGTAATAAAATTGTATTCTTTTTGAGAAACAAAATCCTAAACCTATATTTTACAAAATGCCAATTAACACTTTCCGTCGGACATAAGGCTATATTTGAATCCTTTTAGAGAATGAGTTTTCAAATACAATTTCTTAGCTCATCTAAGATCCTATTATATAAAGAACTCTTGTGCTAAAAAAATGCTTCTAGAGACATAGCAGCTAAGCTACGCTCAGTCAGAGTAAGAGTTTCATTAAGTATGTCTAATTGGCTCAGTGACAAAGCTATTATTTTCTGAGTCAATGGTCGTGGGTTCGATCACCGCATCAGAATAAATATATGTTTTTTATAGGATAGGAAGGCAAATGAGCAGGTGTGTCACCCAATGGAAAGCAAACAACGCCACTCATAAATATCCGCATTGCCATAGTCATTGTAGAAGCGTTACCGCCATTGAAGAAATGCGAAGGCTTGTTTCTTGAAGGTCGTATCGGTTCGGAAACGTAACTGGACGTAGCTGGTTCCACAGGGTAGTGGTGCGTGGAATGAAGTTTCTGGAAAAAACGCACCGTATTGAATCGCCACTCATCAATGTGGTGGGGATGAAGCCTTTCTTGCATATGGTCTAAAAGTGTTTGGATGCCAGAAAAATAGAAAAATGATTCACTACAGTTCTAATTTCATAGCTACACCAATGCAGATATGTAATGTTAAAAAAAAAAACATGTTTTATTTTATATATGTGAACAATATTTTCAAAGCAAATAGTTCCGGTTCTATTGTGGGGCGTAACAAATCACCATGTATCTATCAGTATCACGTATATGGAAATGAAGCGCATTCGCTCATGGAGCATTGACAAAACGCTCTAGACATACGGAGGCGACGGCTTGCTTAGTCAACATGCACACTCGGCGGATGCTTGGTTCGGCAATAAATAGTTTGGGAAAAAGATCTTAATAAAAATTCAATCTCATAATTTTGAAAAATAATGTGATAACCTCTTTGTGCGTCATTTACTTTGCAAAGCGTGTTTCAAGCACTTATAATTAGCAAATAATTATTTTTTGTCTCCCACAAGTGGACCTTATGGTACCATTGAGAGGTGATTATAAGGGAGGCTAATGTACAACAGCAAATGACTGTTACAGCTGTTTTAATTTAAGCTATGAGATCTAGCGCATCAGACATAATATAATATATCAACACCACATATTTTAATAAAGCAGGACTTATAAAAACAATAAACAATGACTGAAAAAGACAATGTTTGCGGAGTTTCCTTCGCTATTTTTTTGATCACAGGACCCTTTTTAAGAAACGGTGATAGTTTTCGATAATTTGACGATTTATTATAACAGGTTTTCTTTATGGAATGGAGGGCAAACGAGCAGGCGTGTCACCTGATGGAAAGCAATCAGCGCCGCCCACAGACATCCGCAGCGCCATAAGCAGTGCGGAAGCGTTGCCTTTTAGAGACCTTTAAGAGAAGTGACATTATGGGAGTGGGCGGGAGAAGGGAGTGGGAGGGGGAGGGTGTTAGGCCTCCGGAATTTAGACCGCTCACCGTACGAAGCGCGGTAGCTAAGCTACCACGCAGACGCCGGTTTTCTTCGGGAGTGTGGTACTTCCCCGGGCGAGCCGGCCCATTCATGCTACAGACAAATAATATGCCATTCCTGACAAAGTATTCGTCTGCAGCGTGGCTCTACCACTTTAAAATTCCTTTTATTGAAAAAAATAAAGTTCTATTTCAACTGTACTTTTTACCGTTTAATAATTTATATTACATAGAACAAACTGAATAATGTACGAACCGGGAACAACCCCACACACTATTTTATTCATAGTTGTTTGTCAAACGCATTACAGCATATTAGGTGTGTCTAAAAGAATTACTTAGATCCTATCATTCGATACTGACACCGATATATACAGGAAGATAAGGCATCGCTGGTTTTCCATTTTGGGATTCAATATAAAATAATAGAGACAGTAATATGGTGTGCGTTGTTTAGGTTCTCCTACATCTCTTGATAGTCGTTTGTCTTATTAGTAAGTACACTTTACAAATAAGGTAGTTCTTAGCTCTTAGAGTTAGAAAACTAAAGTGGTAATGGGCTAGACACGTTTGTCGAGGAACTAACAACTGTTCGAGTAGATGAGTGTTGGAGTGAAGACCGCGTCTTGGTAAATGCAGTGTGGTATCTAGCTAGATGGAGCCCAATTCGTGTACCCAAAGACTGGGGTAAGTTGCACGCTTTATTATGCTCAGCTGTGGACTGCGGTGGACTGATGATGACGATAAAGTTTATCTCAATCCGGAACTCAGCTGCTCACAGGACGAAGCGCAGTAGCTTATCTACCACTCAGATGCCGGTTTTTTGCAGGAGTGTGGTACTTCCCCGGGCGAGCCGGCCCATTTATGCTACAGACAAATAAAATGCCATTCTTGACAAAATATTTGTTCGCAGCGTGGCTCTCCCACTTTTATTCTCAGGTACCATATCTGTCTACTGATTTGTACGATAATTGTAGTGTATTATTTGCTCGGATGAATTAGCCGATTTGTATTAAAGAAAAAATGTGTACAAATATTTTTGACATTTAAAAGATTTTCATCAAAATTCCTGACAAATAGTAGCCTGAAGCTGTATTAAATATATATTTCTTGCCTTTTTTAGCTTAATATTGCTTACTATTAACCTTTTAAGTTTAAAGGTATGAAATTGATTCGTTCAATTACCTGATGGTGTAATATTATATTTTGCTACTATTTTTTGTATAAAGACATTACTTGGTTTTATATGATATTGTTTTGATAAACGCTTACATGATGACATTGCATAGAGCTGCTATTACTGATTAATTCAAAATTTAATTATTGCTTATATTTTGGTTTATGTTTATTATATGATGTTTTTTATTTGATTTACAACTTACTTGCGATTATCATGCATGGTTAAACTTTTTTTTTTACAGCCCATATGTCCCACTGTTGAGCCCGAGCCTCCCCATTTCTGGAGGAACGGACGTTAACCCACCACGCTTGTCCAATGCGGATTGGTGGGGTAAAGTTATTAAAGGTGTGGTTAAACTTAATAAAGTTTTGTTTCTGAAATGAAATTTTAAAATATTTTTCATAAAAATATATTTCAATAATTATAAATACATAGATGCTAGGTTGCCAGCATACTAAATATTTATTCTATATTCTTATATATATTTTTTAAAAAATTAGTAAATTCCAAACGTAATATATTAGATTATACATGAAATAAAACAGCACGTGTTTACACTTTTCATTATATATGAGCGTTGGTAGTTTTTGACAAATATTATGTAGACTTGTTTTATGGGTGTTATTTCTTAAAATAACTCTTCTTTCGATATTCATTCAATATTTTAAATGGATAAATATTTTAGTTTTTTCTTTGCTTATTTAAAATTTAGTACAGACCAATTTTTGTACTGGCCAAGAAATTTAGTACTGGCCAATTTTTGACTCCAGCTTATAGTTAAATTAACCAAAAATGGAAAATGTAAAAAAGCAGGTAGACGAACAACTTTATGATTTTCCGCAGAGGACGAGACCACTATGTAGTGCCGGCACCGTGGCCATTCATCACCACGATATCTATCTGGTGCTATCGGTAGGACACCGGGCGATCCGGCGAAGGTATGATTAGTATTGTGACCATTATTTTAATAGAAACGATTTATAGTAAGCTAGCTAAGACTTTTCGCTATGTCTCAGTTATTACCGGGTAAGTAACTGGTCTGGTTTCAAGGGACATTTAAGTTCTTTATTTATTTTTTTTATTTTGTTATCTAATAGCTAAGCTCAGTGGTTACAGTACCTGATTTGTTAATTAAGTTCCGCTTTCGAATCATGGCTGGAACTAAAATTAGTATTGAAAATAAAAATGTAGTTTTAGATTTCCTAGATGTGTTTGTGTATGTCTATTTTGAAAAGGAAATACTGCAGTTGAATTCTCCAAAAATAGTTTTTTTTTTGGTAAAATAAAAGTTCTAACTTAAAAGTAACTCCTGCGTTTGCGCAAAGCAATTAGACCCTTAATTCTTTATTCTGTTTCGACAATTGAATCTTTTTTTTTAAAATAAACCTGAGTTTCGCGGATATCGTAAGCATGATTTGAAAATGACACGTAAATCTATTGCAAATTATTGTTATAACTAACTAAAACTAACTTATTGGCGCAGCGACCCAAAATGGATCTTGGCCTTCGAACAGATCTTATACCACCGAGCTCTGACCTACGCCACCTCCTGCCAGTTGCAGATTTGTAGGTTGCGCAAGTCATCCTCCACCATGTCTCTCCAGCGATACCTGGGGCACTTCACAGGACGTCGTCCAGTTGGGTGGCCAAGTTATTTTTATGGATATAAATTATTTGATATTTATAAAAAAATGTTATTTGAATTTATTTTTTTTTTATTTTTTTTTATATATTCACGCCTATCCCCCGCAGGGGTTGGCAGAGACCACAGAGCTCCATCCGCTGCCATTCATCGCAGCGAAACGGCTCGTCATTGGTCGCTTTTCGCCCTCGTGAGAATCAGGACGTGACGGGTGGCGAACCACGTCGCCGTCATTTTCGACAAATTAGGTATATTAAATTCGTCTTTTAGTGAATCTCACGAGCCGCAAGGGAGGATGGAGGTCAGCCCCAGCAGAGCCCTGCATGCTGAGGTAAAGCACCATAGTCCCCGGGGGAGCCCGACCCCGGGACGATCGGCACGCTTACAACTAGGCTCGCCCCTAGCCACGCATCCATTGGCACGGCAGACCGTGGATTGGCGGAGAGGAAGGGAAAGGATGGAGAAGAAAGGAAGGGGCAGGAAAGGAAATGGGGATTGGGGGGGTTACCAGACTCGGAATAAACATTTAAAAATCCATATAAATATTTATTCCGATGCGGGAATCGAACCCGCGACCATTGACTCAGTGGGCGGAGGGCCGCGCCACTGAGCCAATCGGTCGTTTTTTGAATTTAATGAGACTTTTTAACATGATATTTTTATATGGCTGTTTTCTTTTTGTACATAAATAATAAATTTAATGTTATAACATAATCTTGTCAACGGTTTCACATATTTAAAAGGGCGAAATGAGTCCAGACACTAAAATAAAATGTTTGCCCAATTTTCGTATTTTTCACAGTAAATTTATAATCATACCAACTGTGAAATAGTGACGTAACTGAGAACCTTTAACTGAGTATACTAAATGCAATAATGAATATACGACGGAACCGCTTATCGGGTAAGGAACATATCCTGGGGCGTCTTTCTTTGTGCGTTTTTGATATTTATAGTCTTGACTTTCAAAATATTAGTGTCATTTCAAGTCTGCTATATCTTATATAGAGATCAGACTTACGATCCTAATCCTCCACGCTCAATAAAATTTTACATTTTTTTAATAGCAGGGTAGGCAAACGAGAATGCGGGTCACCTGTGGCAAGCGATCACCGCCGTCCATGGACAAACGCAATGCCGGAGGCGTAGATGCGTTGCCGGTAAAACAATTAATTTCTTTTTTATTTTTAATTTTAAAATTACGAATTTAAAAACAAGTAATATAATATAAAAGGTTTTAATATGTTCAAATAAAAAGTTTTATTACATTAGTGATACATTCATCAATGTATCACTAATGTAATAGAACAAAATACGGCTCTAGTTCGTGAGCCCTCTTATAGACAAGTCTAAGAGAGTCAGCAGTGGGAAAAATATGTGGTCTAAAAACAAAACTATGAATACGCATCAAGCGTAAAGCACCATACAGTAACGTGGGTTGTAATTCTCAGAACATTACAAGCAAGGGAGAAGTGAAAAGTGCAGCCTCCAGGATATGAGCTGCCTTACGCAACAGCCTTTGCTAGATGTTTAAAAGTCGCTTTGAACGCGTGTAGATGCGGCACAATTTAAAAATAAAGGACACATACATACACTTTTGTTTTCTTTTCTTCGATGGCAATTAGTTAAAACTATTATGCCAGTATTAAGGAAAATGGAATAATATCAAATCTCTTGTCAAATATCTAGTCAGCTTGTCATGTTGTCTTGACAAAATCTATTCTACCAAAACCTTCTATGGAGTTTTTCAGTAAACCTAAAAAGTCACGATACGTGCATTTATCACTTCATTTATAAGTCCTTATTATATAATACGCCGCCACAATTAAACAATATAACTGATAATAATGTAAGATTATGAAAATAAAATAAAAACACAACATCACGTCACGATGTAAGTTGGCGGGAAAAGTCATACATACACATATTCGTTTTTACACGCACATTTAAATATCACAAAAAAAGGCTTTAAATGACCATTTAGAGCCTTTTTTTGTGATTAATGTAAGGTAATATATAAAAAATAATACATAAAAATGCTTAGGCTGGTAACCACGAGCCTAAGCTATTTTATATAATTTTTTTTTTATATATTTATAAAAAAGTTTAGCTATGTTTTATGCAACTGCACGCATTTGCAAAGTGTTTAAAAGTAACTTAGGATGTGTGTAGATTATATTTGGTTTATAAAGGCAAATTTAAATACATTAATCCGAATGGAAAGGCCGGAATGGTTTGCGGCTTAGCTTTGTACTGTGGATAAAACAAATTATTATCACGAAAAAGGGTTGATTTTACAATAGTGCAGGTATGCTTATTAATTTAATTTATTTAAGCTTTACATTACTTATGATAAATAGCTAAAGTCATAAATCTAAATTCAATTTGCGTTGCGGATGTCTGTCATACAGCTGTGGGCGCTTACACCAGTTGACTCGCATGCTAGTTCACCCGCGCTGCTTTAATAAAAAATTATGAAAAACGGTAACTTTATTCGCAATAAATTATTAAGAAATTCGAGCCAGAAGTCGGCAAAAAACTTGTCACCATAATACATGTATGTAGTATTTCTACTAGCGCAAGGTTGAATGGCAGAGAATATTTTAAGTCCAAAAACAATTTATATTTTATTAACGATATTTATTATATTTATAAAGGTCCTCTATAATAGTCTTCGCTATAGGATCATACAGTTTAATTATACAATAAATAAAAAAGATGATAAAATTTAAAAATAACCGTCATCCTTTTTAAAAGTTTATGTTATTGTATTTACTTATTTAATCTTAATCAATATATAATTAATACTCTTCCCTTCTTAATTAATACACTTATGTATTATTTAAGAAGGGAAGAGCCTAGTTTCCCACAACACAGGGAATCCTAGTGTGGGATCTATTGTCTTGTAACATATGTAAACATTTTAAAAATGAAGATAGTATTTCTTACCGATATTAGTTCGCGAATCTAGCAGACATACTTATCCGTCTTGGACAAGCGTAGTGGGATAACGTCCATTTCTCCAGAAGTGTGTGTGTAAACATTTTAAGTTTTCATTGGGTTTGAATTTAGATCCTTTGTCGTAGTAATCACGTGCTGTAACCACTCAGTCAAAATGTCATTTGAGATATATGGTCTTTATACATGTAGTGATAGAACACAAAATTCTGTGTATTATTAACTAACGTTGTTTTCACAATTAATTATTTATAAGCAATTACCGAAATCAATATTCACAGAACGTAGTATTCTCTTTACAGCCGTTTAGTTATCTAGGTTCTGCTATGGATTTATTATGCAAGTGATATCGATATCAGTGTCAGGTTACCAGTACACCTGTATTTTAACTGGCTTATACTTATAGATTTGCTTACTTTATATTTTTCTTTAATAAGGGGTGGAGGCCAATTACCATATTATTTATCACCACGGCTTATGGACAGTGGCAGTGTTGAAGCATGACTTGTCTTTGAGACTAGTGAATGAAAGGGGATGAGGGGGATCGCAGGAGAGATTGGTAAGGTAGGAGACAGAGTGAGAGGAATTAAATTTAAAAAAATAAAAATCACAGAATGAAGCTTTAGTAACACATCTGTATTTAAGTATTATTTAAACAGTTACATAATAAGTATAAATATATATAATAATTAATAGCTTTCTTTCGTCACATTTTTTTTGTCCCTGTCATCTTGTTAGGATTAAGTTTCTTTATTATATTAGTTTTTTCTTAATTGGTTTCTATGTTACGTTTATATGTATATATATATATATATACATATATATATATATATATATATATATATATATATATATATATATATATATATATATATATATATATATTATTCTCAACACTAGGATTCCCTGTGTTGTGGGAAACTAGGCTCTTCTCTTTATAAGTTATAACATAAATGTTATAAATATCAAATCAGTAGAAAAAAAAATGGATTAAGACAATAAACTATTAAAGATTTGATCTGTATGTGTGGAGTTGTGTGTGTGTGTATGTCTGTAAGGATTCTGTGGTATAAATTTTAATTTATCGTTTCGAAAAGCAGCCTCCCCGTGTACCTCTCATTCAATATAACTTCGTACTTTGCATATTGACTTATCCATCTCTTTAGTTACTTCTTACCTTTGCACAAACTACTGATAGCAAATTTTCACGCTGGCTCAGCTTTTATGAAATGGAATTACGTTTGTGCCGCCACATTATGCTACAGATGTTTGGATAGCTTCCGCACTACAATTGCTTCGATTAAGAAACCACACCGCACTGACACGTGTGAAAATAATAGCCCCGGGGACTTTCCAACAAAAGCCGTGTCAGACCCTATCAATCTGAATCAAACAAAAGGGAATGTATCATAGATGAACTTAAGGAAGATTAATTTGAGTTCTATCGCGCACACGAATTATCTTACCGTGACTGATAGCCGCTTAATCCACTTACACGACACACGCAAGACAGTGGGAGAAAAAAAAAACAAAAAACATAAACCGGCACCGAACTTGAATTGAGCACCTCAATTTATAACCCACAGCGTAGGAGGCAACTAAAAATTAACCATGAACGCAACTACCGGTCTCGGATATAAAAATATCCGAGCTAGAATAATAGTCGAGATTAAGAGAATCGTTGCCTGGGGAACGAGCAAACTCTTATTAGAATTTATACGAGCTCAAAGCACCTACTTAGAGAACACGCGTTTGATATAGCACTTGCTATTTTTTTGCTGCTATCATCGGGTTTTATTAAAGCAGGAAATATTGGTGCGGGATGACGTGTAGGACGGCTCTGTTAGTGCCTGCTCGGGGCTTCTGCACGCTAAATGGGATAATTTCGCGAAGTAATTCGAGCTGTCGACGGGGTATCTGCCTCTGGTGACGACGCGGCTATGCTTACGCGTACGACAGCGTCCGGATAATGGCCAGTGCAAAGTAATAGTCAAGGTTGTTCAGTAGCGAATGGATAGTGTAATAGGTGGGATACCTTAGGGCGGGGTAGGATAACCGCTCGTCTATTGCGAAACACCGGCACGGAATGCTAGAGTGGGGCCCTATAACGTACGCTCTCGCAAATATGGCAATTGGTCTGCTATCTGACACAATGATATATGCCACTATTAGAGCTGCCCTGTGACTTATATCGGAATAGGAATGAATTTGTTGTTTGTAAACTAAGTCTATAGTTAAAGTAAATTAACTTTAGCGTTAAGTAATTCTACTAGAAATTTATGTTGCGGATAGCGTTGATAACTTTATGGACTGTATAGAGGTGTTAAAGTCTTTGGCCACTTTCACTTTATCATAATATAATAATAATAATAATAAAGTATTGGTAAAGCGAGTTATGGCGACCTAAAGTATCTCAGTGGAAACTACTGCATTCAGAGTCAATGTTCACGGGTTCGATTTCCGCGTTGGTATATAAAAATATGTGTTGCCTAAAGTCATTTATTTCGAGTATACACATACATGAATATTATATAGTAAGAAGGTATTTTAAACTCGACACGTTCCCTGCGTTATGGGAAATAAATATCTCTAACGGGTCTTATATTTTATGTGGCGAATTAAATATTTTTGCTCTGTGCGGAAAAATAGAGTCTACATTTTTGAAATATAATGGATATATTTTGTAGTTGTTGTTATGGTTTGTACATAACTGCGTACAAAACCATCTAAACATATAGAAATGAATTGTCTGTATTTCACAACCAATTAAATATCAAAATACACACATATATGTAAATAATGTTTGTATTTTTATATTATATAAATAATCATATATAAATTTATTATTGTATGTATATGTAAATATACATACAATAATAAAAGTGTATATAATTATATCATTATATTATATATAATTTTACAAATGTATTTATTTCTTTGAGCGAACAATACATTATTTTAAAAAACGTTGTTCTAGTAGATTATTCAGGGCCTATATATTATATAACAGAGGTCGATTAACAGTTCTCATATATTTCAAACACTACATCAGAGTTCTTTGTAAATAATAACGCATTGAACATTTTAATAGAAACACTAAGTATGAGGAGAGGTACATAAGTTTTTTTTATAATTACTCAAACAAAGATAACTAAGGGAAATAGAGCAATCGATTAATTTAATTAAATATTTATCATCATTTTACGTAATATTTATATACGTGTGTGTATTTATTTATATATTTTTGTTTGTTTTTGTATCTACTGTAATCTTTTTCATGGACCCAAAGATTGACTGGCAGATAATGTTCTTTGGCATTAAGTCCGCATTTGTACAAAGAACTGTACAATAAGTCCCGAATTATCACCCTAGGCTCAGTAAATATATAAATAGCTGCCTGTTCATGTGTATACGCATCTACAACAATATGCCTCATGAATTGAAACAATTGAACACAACATTATTTAGAAATGGCTATATGAATGACTAATAGATGCCAATATTTATAATAATACGGACTTTTTTACATTAAAATATCGATCAAATGTATATAATAAATAAACAAAAGTTATGTATAAATGTAATAATAAATTATAATTTTAATATCAATAGAATAGTTATTTTTAATAGTTTGTAATAATTAAAGAAACTCGTACGCCATAAGTGGCAATGTGATGGAACTTGTATACGTCTTTTTTTCTTGTTACACCTCACATTATACAAATAAAAAATTATTATTATTATTACTATAATTATAAATTAATTATTTTTTTCGATGCTATTAGAAATATATAGATGCATTTATTCACCGCGGGTATTTACACGACTAATTCACTCAACTGTCGACGTGAGGCCATAACGATTCAATATAATGTAATAAAACTACCTCATTTAAGTCGAAGTTCTAATTTTTTATAAATGTGCCAGTTTGACAAGGGAAGTAACACATTGTTTGGTATTTTTTGTCTGTGACTGTAAAAATTTTTTACACAGTTCATATATGTCCCACTGCTAGTCATGGGCATGCTATGTTCAATACAGTTTTTTTTGTTTTAGATTGGTGGTGTCTCAAGTTTTGGTATAAATACCTGCATGCCATACAAATATTTCTTTTGATGCGGAAACAGTACTTTAACTATTAATTGCGTTAGTGGTAGCTTCGCCACAACCAATTAGGTCTTATGTAGGCTTTCGTAGACCCCATTCCTTTTTCTCAGTCTAAGTCTAATCTCACCGTTACCTCACTCTTCTATTTACATAAGAATAAGGCAATTTAATGTTTAAGACGCAAGCAGCATGCAACTTTTTGACAATGTTTTTAAAAAATTAAAAAAAATGTTGTCCAGATATGTATGATTCATGAGTAGTAGTTTTACTACTTTAATTCAGATGATTAATGGAGTCAGGCGTTACTTTGCGTAAATCCATTACTAACTATGTGGACAGTCAGAACTTTTACTTAGTTAAGATCCGCAACAAGCAAACAAAAACAGAAAAATAATAATGTGCGTTTTCTACTGGAAGAAGTGGATTTACGGTAAAATTAAACTAAATCTTACCGAAAAACAGCTGTCCACCACTCATCCACCTTGCACACGACACGTGTTTCGCCTCAACACGAGGCATCATCAGGTTTAGTAGACTACGCAAGACAACCATTAAGTGAACACTTACCTCACCCTTCTGAAAAAGTTCTGCCTGTTCACATCCTTTAATTCATTAAGTGAGAATTGAAAGCCGGAGATCGAACTCCCCTCTCCATCCTTTAGTTCCCCCCTTTCAAAAAATAGAAATAATATGAGGAATATTATCCAGGTTTTGATCCAAATATAGATAAAACAGCATCATTGTGGTTTAAATTCAGCATCCTTGGTGTTGCAGACCACCAGCTTAAGAAAAATTGTCTATTCATCTGATTTCCCTAGCTAGTCACGGTAAAAGATGATATAACATGAAAAGACTTTAATAATGAGGTTAAAGTCTTTATTAAATAGCTTAGTTTACCCCCCCTCCCCCCACACACACGAAAATACTATGTAAAAATCAAAGGTTTTAAGTAATAAAGATGAAACGAAGTAATAAAAAATAGTTCCATTTTCCTGAACGAATGGCACTAGGTAGGTAATTTTTAAGAAAATCAATTCTTATCAGTTTGCTGCATTTAAAAATCGAAAGTATATTATATAGCTTCCCCTTAACTGTGACCTGTATATGAACAGCAGCGATACTTATTACGACTGTAGTTATTATCTCAAAGGAATGCTAGACATATATGTATTTAACTGGCACTTAAATATACGTGTGCTGTGGGGCTACTACGGTTTATTAGCGTACCAATCACTTTCGATTTCCTTCAAACTCTTAAGTGCCAGTCACACTGGCGAATAAAATATTGATGGAGTTGTTTTTTTTGTGCCAAATAAATAAACAGTGGAGTTTTACCGCCAACTTCCATCAGTGACGTTGTGATATAATTAAACAATGTACTGTTACAACAGTGACAGTACATTGTTTAATTGTGGTGGTGTATTATACAATATATATATATATATATATATATATATATATATATATATATATATATATATATATATATATATATATATTTCGCTACCCTTCTATTTGGTATGATTCGTTATGAATCCCCGTCATATTTATATAATAAATTAACATGGTCCTGTAAACGAAATAGCGCTGGCGATACCAGAGCGCCTAGGTCATTGCTGGTTGTTCCTCGCCACTGCTCAGCTGCGTTTCGTGGTAGCTTTAAATACGCCGCAACCAAATGTTGGAACAACTTGCCACCACCTCTTCGTGACTTGCATACAATAAATATATTTAAAAAAAAATACAAAAATCTAATTTTAAGTATGCAGTCAGGAACTTGTTCTTTTGGACGCGGTGAATTTAGTACATGACTTTGTGTTTTTTAATTCCATTGTACTGTACGTGTATTTATGTGTATGTGTATATGAGTATGAGTAGTTATATATATGGATGTATTTGTATGTACGAGTGTGTCAGTATGAATGTCGTCACTGTGGTCCGCGATCTGACCACGTTGGTTCTTGCTGAAAACCAGCGCCGGGTGCTCCAATAGTGCGCCCAGCATATGCTGAGCAAGAACCATTTTATGACACTCGTTAGATTAAAATTATTTTCTTTTTGTTTTGTGTTTTTATTTGTATATAGAATATTATTAAGGATTTAATTTTGGTAATTGTAAAAAAAATGGTGTCATAAATAAAGATTTTCTATTTCTATTTCAATATTGTTCGATTAAGACGTATTTATAAGTGAAGTGATATGAAAATAAATGCATGTATCGTGACTTTTTAAGTAGACTGAAAAAGTACATAGAAAGTTTTGATAAAATAGTCACCATTTTATTAAGACGTAACGTGACAAACTGACTAGTTACAATTCAAAACATTTGATATTATTGTATATTAATTGACACTGGTATAATAGTTATTACTTCTTGCCATTAAAGAAAAGAAAATAAAATAAACAGTGTGTGTAACATAAGCCTTATTGAATTTTTTATTTCATGTGTGACACAATAATCAAAGTAGTAATGATGTGAACGAACGTGTAATATACTTTTGTTTGTTTACTAATAGCGTGTCTGCATATTGTTACTTTCGCAATGCGCCATTATTAGCATGTAGCTTCGATATTTAGGTCACGTATAGATAGAGTTAACAATCTATTAATTTTGTATGTAATGTTTTTTTGATTCGCTTATTCGTTCATAATAACAACCAGATGGATTGTAGCTTTATTTAATATTATATAAAACTGCATTACCACTCACTGACTCACTGACTACATTAACAATTGGAGAAACACATTGAGCAAAAATCCAAAATGGCGGAAAACAAGATGGATGCCATACAAACGTAATTTCGTCATTTATGAGCCATTTTCGCTGAAATTTTGGTAAAAGCTCGAAACGCTCGAGTAGCTTTGAGCTAGTATCGTAATATATAACGGGATAAAAGTAATTGATATTAAAATTGAAATACCAAACATTCACTTTAGTTGATATAAGAAATTATAAATTTCATATGTTAAACAAAGGTCTGTTAAAAAATAGACTTTTACCACCATTTCGTAATAAAGTTCTTCTGAACGGGGAAAAAACAATAATTGAAAATTCGCAGGTATTCACTTTTTGCATTCGTTTTACATTGCAATAACAGTGTAAACTAAACTAGGTAAGCTGTAATTGTATTGACTAGCTTAGAGTAAGATGCGAATGATGTGATACTGAGGGATGTCCAGGAAGAGGAGACTTAAACTTTCGAGGTTTCAACCCTAATAATTATTTCTGCCTTTGAATTCCACTACCGCACAATTATAATAAAAGTTTCATCCCCACCATCTAGATGTATGGCGATCCAATACAGTGCATTTTTCTCGAAACTTTATTCAATGCACCACCACTCTATGAAACCAGCGGTAAGTGGTCAAAAAACAACTCTACTCATACCTCAAAGGCCGGCAACGCATTTGTAATGCTGTTGTTTCCCAAATGTCTATGGGCGGCGTTAGTTGTTTACCATCAGGCGACACGCTTGCTCGTTTGCCTCTCTATCCCATAAAAAAACTCTGACCTGATGAAGTACAGTAAGTAGCGAAGAGACCTTTCAGATGTCGATTTCGGCAAAAGTGTACTACATCCTCGTACTTATTCAGACAGAATCAAAATATACATACATATATTCATATTATATATCTATATAATTTGATCTTATTATATTCATAGTGGAACGAATCACAATGTATTATAATATTCGATTTTAATAACGTCTGGGGTCAAGAAAGGACACAGGATATTAATCTCTGTCCGCAAATGAGCTACATTGTTGGTCCTGAAATAGAAACAAATGATAAACAAACAATAGACTAATGTAATGAAGGTCAGAGCTTTTTGCTAGTTGGATATAAACTAAGTTAATAAGAGTGGCACCTACATAGAGCTTATAATGAACAATATATTATATATATTTTTGAGCTTAATAAATTTAAGTTTTTTTACCGTTGAGCTATGTTGCTCATCGGTAAAAAAGCTGCTTTATTTCATGACTAGTTTACATGACTTTTAATTCAAACGTATTTTTTCAAAATCCACAAAACACATACATACATATCGTTACGCCTGTCTCCTGTAGGGGTAGGCAGAGACCGCAGATCTCCATCTGCTACGATTTCGACATACTTTCTTTGCTCCCTCCACACTCATTACTCTCCTCATGCAAGTCCACCAGTTCAGGGTACTCTTGACCTGGACTTTCTTAAAAACTTCAGTTATTTGGTCCAAGTATATTTTCCGTGATTCATCCACATTTGCAACGAAAATTTCTTTTGGATGGAGAGGATGGATGAAAGACACAAAATATAGAAAAATATTTAAAAGAAATATGCATATAAGCTGCTTTGCCTGCCTTGACCAAGTTGAGAATATTTGACCTAATTACCACGGTAACCGATATATAACGACCGCAGAGCTAGCATTCTGGATAGCACTCTTGTACTCATGCAAGACAGATAACCACTTCAAAAACGATTTTATTTTGTTAATTGAAAAGTATTTTAAATTTTTTTTGCAGATCTTATCTAAGAAACGGGAGAGCCATGTGTGTTCTGCTTAACACATAGGTAGACCTTTTATGAACTACTTTTACAAGATAGATATTTTAGACGGCTAGATAAAATGTTTTTTCATGAAAATAGAGGTATTTCATAACGCCTTTTGCTGTTGGACCCGCTATGAAAATCTCTAGTGCCCACAACGGGGCAATACCGTATTCTTGGGAACCGAAGTCTTAAGGAATCCTATTTCTTAAGGAATGTAAAAAATTAACTCAGATAAAGGAATTTTGGTTAAATTTAAATAAAATTAAATAACTGTAATGAAAGTTAAACTATAAATATTGTTCAAGTTACCAAACAGGTTTACCATTCTAAACGTTGAATTGAACAATTTTAATGTGAACTGAAAAAAGTTTTTGTTTCATTTTTTTATTAATTGATTCATCAGACAATCAATATTAGCCTACAGCAGACATAGGCCTTATCCAAAGTGCGCTACCTCGTCCGATCTTCGGCTACAGGCATTCAGTCACTGCTAGCCGCCACTACGTTTGCCGAAACGTGGTTTCCATCTTCACGAACGGTTGTCGGTTCTTCGACAAACGTGTTCAGGCCATTGCCATTTCGGTCTGCTAACTTAAACAGCTATTTCAGTGACTCTGGTCACCAGACAATAATGAAACGATATCCTAAAGGCCAATTTTTATGTGTTAACATTATAACTGTTTTTATCACCAGCTTAAATATAACGGTGTAATCCACATGCGAAAACTAATGATATGCTTAGATAAGAGCAATTTCCTCGTCACAATGACATATCGACAGTGGTTGCTAGTCCGTTATAGAAGAGTCCGCTTGTGATGGAATATGTCATCGGTGGGCCCCGGGCCGCAATTACGGCCCGCTGTCTGTCGTACGATCCGTGATTTACAACCTCTGATCGGCCGCCCAGGGCCTTTACATAAACTTGGTTAAACAGCTCAGTGGGCAAATGTGGTTATGGTAATAATAATAATTGTACACCCGTTCAACTATTTCCGGTCTACGTTCATGATTAGGTTTATTAGGATTAACAGTTGGAAGTGTATTAAGAATTGATGTATTCAATGTATTATTAGCTCATAATTGATGTATTCGAAGTATTAGCTCATAATTTTTTCTTTCAATTCAATTTGTGATAGATTCAAGTTATATAATTTCAAAAGACAATTATCTTCTATAAGTTTTACAGAGAATGCTTGTATTGCAAATATTTTTTTGTGTGGAGTGCCATCATTGTCTCTGAAATCTGTATAATTTCAGAACGATAGGTGCATATGATGTGAATTGGTAACAACGTCAACAACAAAGCTGCTTGTATCTTGGACCTTGTTGGTGAGATGAAAGTAGTACTAAAAGTGGGGCTATTAATAATTTAAGAAATCCCCCTAATCATGATTGTTCGCTCAGATATATATATATATATATAGGCTTAGAACATCGGAATTATGTTTAATACAATACAAAACCTCATATAAAGATATAGAGAAAGGGTTGAAAATATTTGAGGTTGACATTGAAAGAAAAGAGTATTTTAGAAAAAAAAAATGTAATCAGTAAAGAAATATTGAAAAGGTTTATATAAAAATGGCAAATCATATAGCACGATGAAAATGAAAGTAGAAGTATGATTTTTGTTGAGTATGAACAGTTAGTTTGACATGAAAACTTTAATTTGAGCATAGAGGGTGGATAATTTTGGGGAAAGGAAAAGAGGAATACTTACAAGAAAGTTTAAAGACCTACTTAAAGAAATGGCTGTGGTAGAGAAAAATTGAAGAATCTAGTATTAGATCAAAGAAAACGTAAATTTTCGATACGTGAAACGAACTGTGTACTACCTGTACTCTCTTACGGCGCCGAAACGTGGACGCTGACAGTCCGTCTAGTTTATAAGCTCAGAGTCGCTCAGAGAGCTATGAAGAGAGGTATGATTGGAGTTTCTCTGGCAGATATGAATAAGAATCAACAATCTGCCACCTTTCGAATTAGCAAACTAAAGTGCCAATGGGCTGGTCACGTTTGTCGGAGATCAGACAATCGTTGGAGCAGACGAGTGCTGGAGTGGAGACCGCGTCTCGGTAAACGTAGTGAAGGACGCCCCTCAGCTAGATGGTGCGACGATCTGCGCAGGGCGGCTGGCAGAAACTGGATGCGTGAAGCCAAAAATCGGGCGAGATGGCACTTCTTCGGGAGGCCTATGTCCAGCAGTGGACTACCGCAGGCTGTTGATGATGATACAAACTGAAGTTATGAATAGATTAATTACATATTTCTCTTCTAAAATATAATTATTATGATTGGAATTTTAATATTCATCAAGAGTGAATACACGATTTATATTACCCAACATCTAATCTAATAGTTTATTGCACGTCACACATATCAAAGAAATTATATTGAACGCAACTTTAATTTACTACCTCCAGCGGCCACCGCGAGATCGTATCGATACATCGATACTGTATCGACGCAATTACCGGTTGAATCGGCACTGATTTATGCGATAATGACAGGAGAGCACTAGCTAGCTCCATTCACATGGCTAGGTCATTCATTTGCGGAACACAGAAGTCATGTGTAGTAGTAATTATTAGGTTTGTGCTCGATACTTTTAAATATTGCCGTGTGTTGGCAAATGTGTGGATTATTCTGAAATTAATTCCCAAATTTATACAAATATTTAACTCCTGTTGGTGGCACAGAATAGGAAATTTGTTTAGGGGTTGTTAACCAACTTTGGAAGCCGGGAAGTAAATTCAGGAAGATTTGACTATCCTAAGGTAGAAAACTAACTGGAAGCGCATTGCCCTGTTTATAGCTGGAGAGAAATTGTGGAAGAAGCTAGGTACCACAACGGGCTAAACGGAAAAAATGGAAGAGAAAGAAGTGTAAACAGATATCAGTAGATGGGCAGTAGCGTTTACTTCAACAAATAAAACTAATCTGCAAACCTCAATTCCTCGGTCCAATTTTAGACTTATGCTAATATTCACTAATTTTGAGTCTTAGGTTAGACTTAGGCAAAGGTTACTAGTTCAAAAACGAACTTTACGCAAAACTCTGTCATCTCTCGTACTCATAATTCTCATAATAAGTTATTAAGACCCCTAAATTTATTTAAAACTACTAAAGCCACATTTAAAGTTTGTTATTAAAAGTTCTCAGTGATAAAAATCAATAGATTAAAGAACATAATTATAAATATAAAAATAATGTAAAAGATACACACACATATATACGCTTGCACGCCTCTATGTATATAAACAATTTTTTATATAATAGATTTTCTGACACGACCAACGAATTTTTATATATTTTAACTATAAGTTATATACTTTCGTTGTGCTTGCATAGTATTAAAAATATGATAAAAACACGAGAGATATCAAAATGATGGCTACAGTGATGCAAATTCTGTGATGAAATGCGTGAAAATTCTGTGTCGGTAATTTTTTTTTATATTTTATGTTTCCGTTTTACATATATTTTATACATTTTACATATATTTATACAAATTAGTTATTATTTCTGTTTTTTCGTTATAAACGTTATCCATATTTCATTGTATGTATAGTGAGTAAATTCTCTTAGCTGATGGAGTGGAGTCAATTTGTAAAAAAAATGTGATGAGATATTTTATAATATTTTTGTGTATATTAAATAATATAAGTGAAATATAGACATTGTTTATACACTGATTTTGACATTGTTTATACACTGATTTTGACATTGTTTATACACTGATTTTGACATTGTTTATACACTGATTTTGACATTGTTTATACACTGATTTTGATATTGTTTATATACTAATTTTTTCATTGTTTATACACTGATTTTGTCATTGTTTCTACACTGATTTTGTCATTATTTATACACTGATTTTCTTTAAAATTTTCTGTAAGAAGAAATAACATATTTCGATTTCTTATAGTTCCAAATGTACATATTCGTTTGAGAATCACTCAGTGAACGCAACTGACGCCGTCCTGTGAACGTAATGAGACGTTTGGTTGTGGTTTATGTCGTCCGATCTGCGATTAAATACAATCAACATGCCATACACACGCGGTCGTCGGTTGTAAATGATATATCTAACGCCGTGGCTAAATTACACATAACGTAGGATGTTTGAAACTTGTAAGCGTTTTTAATTATGTATATAAAGGTTACAGGTTCCGAAAGTAAATCACGACGTTAACCCACCACACTTGTCCGATGCGGTTTGGCGGGGTTACCAGACTCGGAATAAATATTTGTAATCCATACATATATTTATGCGGGGATCGAATCCGCGATCATTGACTCCGCGTGCGGAGAGCCTCGCCACTGAGACAATTGTTGGTCTCAACTTTTTTTTATATCACTTGTTTCTATAAAAAATACTATCATGTATACTACCGCTGCAAAGTTTACCTACTTTGTCCATAAATTCTGCTCTCATCTCTGCGCTGGAGCTCCCAAGTACCAGTTCTTTCCATTTCACCACATCCAACGAAGAGCGTCCCGAATCGTCGGCGACTGCAGGATTTCCGATAAGCTATCTTTACGCAGAGATGTGTCATTTCTCTGCATACTGTATCGAATTTATTACGGCGTACCTATACTCTGAGAAGTTGTTTAATCTCCTTCCAGCCACACAGTTCCAGCATCGCAATGTGCACCACAAAAATAGGTTCCATCCCCATCACCTGGATGACTGACCGTCAACCGCCGTGCAATTTAGTCGCAGTTTTCTGCCAACTTTGGAAATATGGATCAATTTACCACATGCGGTGTTCCCATGTGATATAGACATGGGGTATTCAGAAAAGCGCGTATGTGTTTGTAAAGGCTGGCAACACTGAGACGCCTCCGACGGTGCGGACCCGCATGCTCGTTTGCCTGCTCTGCTATAAAAAAAACCAACGGCCCAACCAACCAAGGGCCCAACACCCTCCCATAATGACACTTTTCTTAAAGGTCGGCAACGCATTGCCTATGGCGCTGCGGATGTCTATGAGCGGCGTTGATTGCTTTCCATCAGGTGACACGCCTGCTCGTTTGCTTTCCTATCCCGTAAAAAACATATATGTACCTATATATATACTCTAACGAAGAATATATTAACACTATAATTCACATTTTAACACAGTAGAAACTTTTAAATGCATATAACATTACAGAATACTTCCGGCAAACATACCTTAGTGCGCGATAAAATGCATCATAGAATGAACTTGAAGGTACTTGACGTAATTCCTTGCCGTGCAGCGCAGCCTCAGATTTATGAACTAAAGACTGCTCGCTTCCACATCATTACCCACTTTATTCAACGCTTTTTAAGTGTTTCGCAAGGAAACTGCAAATATAAACACCGACGTTGTGCAGGTCATAATTTTTATACGCGTTAACAAATGTCCTAAGTCCCAATAATTTTAACTTGAACAGCAAGGACGCTTATAACTATAAAATAATAAATACAGTGGAAACCGCGGTAATCAGGACTTTGGGTAATCCTGCGCCCCCTGTAATCCGACACGTCTATTACTGTTGATTATACATACAAATTTTGGCAATTCTTCACTAATATAATGCACGAATGGACCTCATTGCAGCATTCACTGGCTCGAGAAAATAATTAACGAAGACCTATTTAAACGCTGCAACGAAATCCCCATCAGCTTGAAGATTAAGCGACGCAAGTGGAACTGGATCGGCCATACTCTCCTCCGGCAGCTCAGTCATATCCCTAAGCAAGCCCTAGATTGGAACCTTCAAGGCAAAAGGAAGCGTCGCTGCCCCAAGCAAATATGGCGACATACGGTGATAGCAGAAGCGGGTAGCATCGGAATGACCTGGAGCGAAATAAAGCACGTAGCTCAAGATAGAATACGTTGGCGGAGTACTGTGGACGTCCCTCTGCCCCACATGGGGGACATAGTAACATAAGTACGTCAGTCTTCCTCTTAATTCTTTCCAATTAAATTGTGTAGACCTTAGGGTCAATAATTTCGTCGTTACATAAAAAAAAATTATAATACCTTTTTTGTTTGTGTCGACGATATGGTATCAATAAGATAAAGTGAAATTTCTTAAAATATTTAAATTACAATCATCACAAAAACCGTTTCAATTGTGATTTGTTTTAGAGCAATATACTTATATATTGTAATAAGTAATACGATGATCAATACATGCTAGAAGTTTCAATTTTGAACCTTATTGTTTCGCAAAATAGTTGAAATAACAATGCAATTGTGTGAACAGACCTGGAAGTGAATTAAGAGGTCTCGTACACGCACTCGGAGCACTTTCGCGGCGTAACCGTGTGGTGCGAAGCGCGGCTTTCTCGTTATAATCTATAACTGGATTATTGGAAAACATATTGAACAATAACAAAACGGTAGTCGGACCACGGCCGGGCTGTTGTATTTGTAATGGATATAACAGATGTCAATGACCCAGTAAAGCTTATAACTTTATATTACGATAAAATATATTTCAAACCAATTACGTTGCGTTAATTTACATCAGGGGTTGCCAAACTTTTTTGATCATCGACCCTTATATAATTTTTCGAAAACTCCATCCAACTCTAAAAAAAGTAATTTTTCTTTAATTAAAATAAAATAATTAGATACTGTATTTGTACATTATTTTATGATTTAAAACATTTATTAAAGTAATTTTACATTGTAACACAACAGAAAAATATGTTAATGTTGAAATTTAAATAACTTAATATTTATTCAATAATAATTATACTAAAAAAGTTATAACAGATTTATTGCTTCTGAATGAATTAGGCCCTTGTATTTTTTGGTTCACTTATTTTGAAAGTTTTAAATAAGATTTGTGTTAATTAATGGGGGTCGATTTTTAGACCTCATTGACCCCTCAAATCAGTTTTCGTTCACGTCGACCCCTTTTGGTCGAAATGGGTTAGGGAGGATTGAGGTGAGAATGACCATTTTGGGAATCCCTGGTTTCAATACTATTTTTTATAAGATTTTGACACTAGATGTCGGTAGTAGTATTTTATAACACACAAAACAGTTATTCTCATGAGATGCATTTGTTCATTTTAATGTATTGTAATATTCAGTCTCAATTTTTTTTGTAATATTTTAAAAAAATTTCCTTATTACTTAATATTATAATATAACCATTCTATGCGCAAACATTTAGAGATTTCTTTCTACGACTGTAATTTGTTCTTTGTGCCAAATAAATAAATATTGTCACAGCAACCCAAAGAGATTAATAAATTCTATTATATATCATTTGAAGCGAACCCACGACCATTGATTACAAAAGTGATAGCTTCGGAACTGAGCCAATTAAGTCGCTTTTTTTGTTTGGAAGGAGACGTAGATACTTTTTCTTTGTCTTTCAAAGTACACCGACACTGTGGTATGGCTTGCACGACTGTAGAGCAATGAGCAGTAGATGTTTTTATATAGAGCATTAATCACAGTTAGGCCACATAAAAACGTTAGAAATATCATTAGCAATATCAATCATTTGTGAGCCAATTGAAATAATAACAACTTAATGTTAACATAATTGCTTTATGATTTCATTAAAGTTCATTTTAAGTCAATACTTTTGACGGCTGTTATAAATTTAGAAGAAAATTTCCCACCTAGAAATTCAATTTAAATGATAGCTTTAGAATTAAAATATTTATTCTTGCTGTACGAAAAAGAGTTATACTAAAAACTTATAAAGATATTTGTAGAGACGATGGCTCTATATTTAATGCGTGATAAATAATAGTTGCTTTATTGTATAATAGATTAGCTTATTGCGTAATATTTTTTGACAAATGACAGTTAAAAAACAAAATAATAAAAAAAGCATTTATCTTTATAACTGCCAACTTCATATAAGCGTTCTAAGCTGCCAGCTTCATCTTGAATAATATTTACAGATCTAATAATAAACGAGACTATATCATAAATCTTTATGTATTATATATTGTATAATTCTTTTGTACATGTGTTTATCACTGAACTCTTAAAAGGCTGGACCGATTTTGATGAAATTTTCTATGTGTATTTCACTGGGTTTTCTTTTCTTTGGATGGTTTCGATTCACAATTACAACTGGTAGGTCATGCGGCAATCACGTTCAAGTTCTTTTTTTAGGGCGAAAAAACGTTTTCAAGCCCTGCTAACATGAATATATAATAAGAAACGTGAATAAATAAAATATGCCATTAAGTATAATTGCATGTGATTTTTCTTTTTTTCATGGGACTAAATATACCTTCTTTTCAATGTGCCTAGATATAAACAAAATGGTGGTCGGTAAAAACATTAGTTAAACAAAAATGGTATGAGTGGGTTTGCTAATTCAAGACTTATTAATTTTCATAAGCGCTAAGCTTAGTAAAAATGCATAAAAATTACGCGAAAAATACATTGAAATGACCATTTGATACACTATTTATGATAGGTCTTTGTTAAAAATGTTTTATTATTTCGAGTCTATTTAAAAAAAATAACATTAGGAGATACAATCTTATTATGTTGATATAGTTGATTATGTTTCACAGTTTTTCAATTCCTACTATTGGTTCACACTCTCACTATATGTTTTATTCAAAATTTCAATTAATAAATTTCCTTTTTTCTTCATTCACTCAAGTTCAAATACATACGTTTTTTAAAACTTGTAGTGGATGACATTGATTGTTGGTGTCATTGATGATTAATGGAGTCAGGCGTTACTTTGTGGAATTCCATTACTATGTGGACAGTCAGAGTTTTTACTCAGCTATCTAATATCTCTTAAGATCTTATATAAATAAAAATTCCAGCTGTCCATATAGTTAATACAGTTTTTTCAAAACTATTATATTATTTCCTATGTGGATAAACGGGACTAGACTGTGGAATGAGCATCAAGCTATTGAGTAAATCAGATGATTCATAAGTAAGGTGGTCCGCGCACAATCCGGCGCCAATCTCGACCGTTTGTCACTCGCTGACAATTACAATTGACAGATCATGACAGATTGAATTGTCAAACTGACGCGCGGTGTCAGACGGATGGCTCTATTATGTCAATAGCACATTTTGTGTAAATTAGCCGTCAGTTAAGGCGAAACTACTGAATTAATTCTTAATAAAATTATCAAGTTTATTGCTGAAACTCGACATTATATATGTGTGTTAAATGTAAAGAATATAAAACTAAATTATTCTTCTATAGACTTGAATTGAGTACTGTAGTGATACATTAATAAATGTATGACTAATGCATTACAACTTTTTATTTGAGGACAATAAAACCTTTTATATTATACTACCTTATACTTTTTTATATTAGTAATTACCAGATAGGTTTAAAATTTAGGATAGAAAATTCTTCAAATATTAAAGAAGTAAACCTAGTCTTATCTCAAATTATGGAAACGAATTTAAAGTGCTTTTGCCTATAGGGTTGCAGATATCTATGGGCGGCGTTGATTGCTTTCCATCAGGCGACACGCATGCTTCCTTTTGCTTATAACAAGCTTAAGTACTAGTTACACTTCAAGCAGCACAGCCTCTTGGGCGACACCGAGAGGTAACGAGAGGTATGTTCGCCTCAGTTATACAACAGGTTCACAATAATATGTAATCAGTTGATGCGTGTGTACGTTTGTAATGATAGGCGAAGAACACACGTCGGCTTAGGGCTTTCGCTTGCAGCTTGGGGGAAGTGGGCATGAAATATCCATTTATTTTAGTCGCTGGTCAAACAAATTTGTTTTCTACATTATTTTAAGACATTTGCCCTTAAAGTACATGAGAGTCTCATTTCAATTTAACCTTCTCTCTCTCTCTCTCGGATCCATCCTTCATGTCTGTAGATCGCGATTACTAGACTTCACCCAGCGGATAAAAGTCGCTGTTTTATTTGTGATTTCATGGCGGTTTTCTTAGGAATTTAGTGCAGTGGTTTCTCGTTGCCTTCTGCACTAGACATTCTTTTGGAGTTATTTAGATCCCAAGGCACGCAGACGTCTCTTCCAATCGGTTTTCCGGTTGTCCGGTTCCGGTTGTCCGGTTCCGGTTTCCGGTCCAATCGGTCAGGTGTATGGTTATACCGCCATTGGTCGGTAGCCAGAGCCTTGTCTGACATCTGGCAGAGAGCATTCGATACACGATTGAGTACTGCTGCCGAAGCGCGTGCATGTGAGGTTGACTTGGGCTGGTTAAGATCTTATTACCGTTCTCCCCTTACTCCCTTACAGCTAAACCTTAAAGCGGAAGTCTAGTGTTGAATATAAGCACCAAATATAGTAACATCTTTGACTTCACGCATCCATATTCTTCTAGCCGCATCGTGCAGGTTGTCGTTCTATCTAGCTTCACTGGGCTTTATCTAGGCGCGGTCTCAATCGTAGCACTCTTTTACTCCGACGGTTGTCAGCATGACAAGCGTGACCAGCCTTTTGCTGCTTCACTTATCTAACTTGAAACGTGACTGTGACGGTGACTTTGGTTCTCCGGCAGTCTCGAAACCTCTTCATAGCTTTTGAGCACCATCGTGCTTGACGGGCAGACAGACTATTATTGCCAATGTTTTCGATGATGTTTTGATCTCAGTTTCATCCCTATCATCTGGATGAGTGGCGATCAGTTCGCTGCGCTTCTCCCAAAACTTCTTTCCGCGCATCATCACTCCGTGGTACCGTCTACCTTCGTTCCACGGAGGTGTTGATTGCTTTCTATCAGCTGACACGCATGCTTGTTTACTGTACCATAAAAAAAAGTTGCCATTAAAATTTGTAACATCGAACACGTAATTTTTTTGGCGTCATGTTTATCAAGTCAGGATCTCCACTCCAACCCTCGTCTATTCAAATAATTGTCAAACCTTATATAGTGCTATACAATAACGTTAAAGTAATATTATCTTCAATCATTTATATCATTAGTGTGGTAGTATTAACGGAAATTAATGTTATTCTAATAACTGACATAACAGTTAAGACCGGACACAGATTTAATTGTATCGTAAGTCGTAATAAAACCACACGTAATGAGTTACACGTCCCCAGCCTCCCCTCCACCGCCACTTGACACAGTTCTCAATATAATTGTAGCAATTTACCGTAGCATGCCGTCGCCCGAGTCTGGGGGACACGTCAAAACACATCGACGCAACATTCGCATAGCCTCGGTTTGATTGAGCCATTCATATGTAATCAGTTGTGCATTTATGCCAGTTCCACTCAGGATGCAGAATGTCCCTTAAGGGCTTTCGTTGTGTCAGTTACTGTTAGTTCAGTCATGGCATGGCAGTTGCTGCTGCATGGCTTGGGGATTAACACACCTGACAGGCAAGGGATCTGAGTTCAAATACCGTGAAACAACTTTTAAAAAAAATATCCTTGAGTTTACAGTATAATTATTTGCTTATGGTATCGAATAACTTTAAATTGGGTCAAGGAAACTTCAAACAAGAAATTTCTGTTCTCCTACACACTTAGGGTACAATAACATACATGTATGTACCCTGCGCATTTGTCTCTTATGGAATTTCTAAGAACGTGTTGCCATAGCCAAATCTCATAAAAAAAAAATAAAGGCACTTTTTATTTGTGCCTGGCTGGAAATGTTGTAATAGAGATATAACAAAAAATCACGATTTTTCACACCGCAATGCGTTTGTTACGGTATAATTTTTGATCAACGCTGGCGAAATTATTGCAGATTGACAGAGAAATTAAATTAAAAAAGAAAATTAAATTATATTTAAAAAAAAATTAAATATATTTCCTAAATAATTTCTTCATCAATACCGCTGTGATGTGTGTGATAGTACAAAGATTGAAAATGGCTTCCCTCATATTTGATGGGTGTTGATGTAATCCCCATGCTTTCATGGATTCCTGAATGCAACTTGATTTGCTGGAATTTGCTCTAAGTCGCATCACACTACACCTACGGAAAGAATTGAGATAGTAAAAGTAATTTTCTATAAATAGTTTCCATCCCCATTACCTGGATGGCCTATTAACTGTACAAATGTGAAGCGACTCACCATCTGCGGTGGTCCCATGTAGACACGACATTCAAGAGACGAATGTACGTGTTCGCAAAATGCCTGCAACGCATCTGTGACGCCTCCAACATTGTCTATGGGCGGAGGTGATCACTCCCACTCGGTGACACGCATACTCATTTACCTGCTGAGCTAAAAAAATATCTTATTTTTAGAAACAATATAAAAAGAAACAGAAACAAGAAAGTTTTGTCGCCTGATGGGAAGGAATGGAAAGCCACGTTACCCACAGACATTTACATCATCAAATGTCGAAGTGTTGCTGGCCATTAAGAAATGTATAGTTATGTTTTTAATAGGTTCCAACGTGTACCGCTTCGGAAACTGTACCGCTCAAGGTAGTAAGGTTCTACAGAGTGGAGATTCACTTATTTATGCTAATAGATACGTAGATTAAAAAAAATTGCCCGTTATTAAATGTATTATTTGTAAGGATTGTCATTACAATATGAATACTAGTACATATATATTTTACAACTTAAAATATCGCCTGGTGTGATACTAGGTCAATGACCAGCACACTGCAAGTTTTACAAATGGAAGAACACGAATGAACACCAATATACATGTCCCTAGATAAGCTTAAATGGACCTTATTGTAATTGTAATACGATATAAAAAAGTACATTTTTTTGCGAAAGAAATTTTCGATTCATTTGTCGGCACTTTGAAAGTTGCATACGGAACCGATACACAACGTTTTAGTGTCGTTATTATGATTAGAATGCACCCCTACCATTTGTATTATAATATTATATAATCAGTAAAATTTTATATCCTACTAATATTATGAATGCGAAAGTTTGTGAGTATGAATGTATGTTTGTCACTCTTTCACGAAAAAACTACTGGAGGGATTTGGATAAAACTTTACAGTAATACAGGTTATAAATCGGAATATCATATAGGTTACAATTTGTAATGATTTTATGTAATTTTGGTCGTAATATGACGATACATGTCAATTAAGTCGGAAAAAAATCTGGCCTCTGAGAGCTATTTTGGCGTACGCTGCCTAAACCATTGGAGTTACACAAAGATGATGTACCGTAGGATTGTTTGTCTTGAAAGATTTTAAGTAAAAGTTATTATTAAATACGACCGCATATATCTACCTTGTATGTGGAAGCCACTATGACCATAAATTAAGTAAAAATAAAATATATTTATTTAAAATGATCTGTCACGAAACTTAATGTGGCCATGCAAGCGAAGCCGCGGGCAATAGCTAGTAAAATTATAATTAAATATTAAACGATCTGATACTCAGAATTCAAAAAAATGAAATAAAATTCTTCACAATTTTTCAGTAACAGTAATATTTTAAATTTATAAAATAGTCTATGGTATTTATTGCTGTAAAAATCTATATTTTTAGAAATGTTACAGGCATCTGTCATAGGTTCTTCAATTTCAATATTCTTCAATCTTTAGCTTAAATCTGATCTGCTTTGGGCCAATGATCTTTCGAAGAGTAACTTAAAAATAATAACAATTATTATATTTTACGACATCCAAAGGAAAGGAAGTAAGAAGTAATTTATCATGTTCTCGTTTAGTTGCAAATGAATTCGAAGTGAGTTTCCATAGTAACGTGACGTGAGCGGTGCGTAACGCGGTGGCTCGCTGGAAGCTCATTTCATGCTCCATTGTGGGATCTTGTGAAAGCAATCAGTCTTCGTCCGAGTTTTTGTAGGAAATAATTACTGACGCCTATGTTCTAGTTACACTTGATAGGTTAAAGGCGTGTATATACTTGGCTGTTTCGAAGCTTGATTTTCTTTCGACTCTTGCGCTTGATTTATATATTTACATATATGGATTGTAATAAAATCAAATATTACTATTTTATTTTATTATTATGTAACCCATGTATGTTCCATGGCTATAAAGAAAAGTTGAATCCACACCATCTCGATGAATAGCGTTCAGTACGGCGCGTTTTTCCAGAAACATCTTTCCACGTACCGCTTCCTGATTGACTCTCCGATATGACATTGAAACTTTTTTTTTGAGTATGTATATATATATACTAAAAACCAAACTGAATCCCAGTTCTTCTTTAGCGATTACGACAACACTACTTGTTTTGGGAAAAGCCATCGTCTAGTAGTCAACTGTTACCACTTGACACGTAATAACAAGGTGATTTCTATTTAATTCAGAATTTAGTCCCACAGGATTTCTGATTTAGTGATGCAATTGTATCATAAAGAATATTAGAAAGAATAATTATTAAAGAATAATTTTGTTAAAACTGGCCGTTAATTTTGTGTCTAATCTTACACGAAAGTCCATATGTAAAAGTCTGTTTCAAATACTGACTATGAAAACAGATGTGTTTTTGTAGTAAGGGAAGGTAAAAAACAGTTAATAGGTCCAATAACGCTCCAGTGAGCTTAATGAAGTCCAAAACAGCTAATTTATTTCGGATTACGCAGCGATAATAAATAGAAAGTTCTTAGAGCATTACACAATTATAGAAAGGCATGTTTCGATACGCACTTTTTGTGTACATTTAATCACAAATGTTGGTGCAATATTTCTTTAAAATAAACTTAGGGAATTAAATTATATAAATTTTGCATTTAATTAGTATCGAAAGATTAAATGTTTGGCTAATGCGATGAATGAACTTCATCTCACGCACCCCGACTCTGTGGAACCAGCTATCTTCAGCGGTATTTCCGACCTTATCATTATCGTGAAAGACATTAAAGTTGGCTTTCCATCTGAGGCTCACTGTGACTTCAATTCTCTGGCAGATTTTTATATTTCGAATTATATCCCAGAGAATTACCGAGCATACCATACTTGCAAACTTAGCTAAAACTATCCATCCATCATTCATCTATTATTCAATCTTACATTCTCACTTTTGTACCATGTCGCGACGCAATGAAACCTCTGTGGAACGTCTTGTGGTGCTGTGCAATTTAGATGGGAAAGACCGCGAGGTAGTATTCCATTGCGTTGAATTATTATAAATAGTATTTCATTCGCTGACAGAGTGCAAAAGACTGAAAAGAAGCTAAAACTAGTTCAAGTGATATTAAACGAACCGCTAATAGAAAAGTCTATGTGGAAGTTAGCAAATTTATTTTTAATAAAAATAAAAAAAAGCTTCGTCGATTGAAACGTTTATTGAGACGTTTCAATTATAATTGTCACGACGCGATGCGAGCTTGGTAATTTGGCTGAGTGGCTGAAAAAAGAAATCGTCTGAACCACGATGATATAATATTTCTATACGTACACGGTTCGTTCCTATTAACAAGCTTATTGGTTGTATGTTTATGTTTCAATTATGTTTTTTGTTTCAATTCTAATTAATAGAAGTTAAAAAGGAATTTAAATCTCAATTATCGAGAGAGTGCATCGAAATATTTTCTTGTCGAGAGGGAACTTGTACAAGAGAGAATCAACTATACGAAACATACATATATCCACCATACTAAGCGCTGACCATAGACTATTAGCAAGAAAAATTTTGCCTATGCCTCTGATATTTCACTAAAACACGAAAACACTAATCAATTGTTTCTAAATTACATTTGTGTATACAGTTTTTAATTAAATTATTGTTTTTGTAATTTTTCTTTATGTGCGTTAAGCGACCTATAAAAATATAATTTTAAAAACATTACTTTGAATTAAATAAAATTTCGCAATATATGTAGGTTTGAATTTAAAATTTTCCTTAAAAAAATTAAGAAACAACTCATGAGTCACATTATTAAGTTATCGCCATCAGTGACAATGCAATACCAGCTGTAATACCTGCACTGTTCTCCTACTATAATAGTAATATCGCGTGCCTGAGAGGAAAATTCAAAACTATGGAAGAGCGAGGGGAGGAAAAGAAAGTTGAAAGGTAGACCTCCGACTCTCAACGCCTAATAACTAATACTCAGATGTCGATCTTTTGCAAGAATGTATGGCTAGATACACTCATGGTGCAGACAAAAATAGATATCTTAAAAACTATGATATTACTATCCAATTCGAAAAAAAAAACATCTCAAATTGTTTCATTTGTGGGCCTATAATAAAATAATGTTAACGTAATTATAGAACTGATACAGTCACGATCTATTGCGACAGTTATATATTTAATCAAAGCTCTGCACTCGATTTTCGTACGTGCGTGACTGAAGTCCAAACTCGGACTAGGTTTTACTTATAAACATGTTTATGTAAGTTTACTTCTCTATTTAGACAAATATTATATAATTTCTCCTCAATTCTTGCACAGGTTGAGGCTTCGAAATGGGAAACAGATTTTTTTAGACAGACAGAACATTTACTTAGCTAAGATCCGCGACAATCAAACAAAACAAATCTATTATATACCAGAGGTCATCATAGGAAAAAAATCAATCAACAGCCTGCGGCAGTCCAAAGCTAGATATAGGCCTACCCCATGAAGCGCCACCTAGCACGATCTTCACACTTCGGCTTCAAGTATTCAGTTTCTACCACGCGCCCTGTGCAGATCGTTGCACAATCTAGCCGGGAGGTGTCCCACATTACGTTTACTGAGACGCGGTCTCCACTCCAGCACTCGTCTGCTCCAACGATTGTCGGATCTCCGACAAACGTAACCAGCCCATTGCCACTTTAATTTGCTAATTCTAAAGGTTATATGTATGACTTTAGTTCTCTGGCCGATTTTTTCAATCCGAATCATATCTACCAGAGAAACTCCGAGCATAGCTCTCTCCATCAGCAAACGGACTGTCAGCGTCCACGTTTCGGCGCCGTAAGACACACTGGTCGAAGTATTTTGTCTTCAGGCTCTGAGGTATGGGTGACAAAAAGAACTCACAAATTTTCCTAAACGCTGCAGTAAATAGCAAGTATTGAGGTTATTTAAATATTTGTTATCAAAAGCCATTGAAGGAGAAATCGATTAACGCAAAGTAATATCAATCAACTTGGAACAAAAAATGCTTTAAGTGTGATGAAATAAGAACAAATATTCCGTACCCTGGGAACGAAATGTCGACTCCCGCGCCCGTGACGGAACCACTCGACTGTAAACAGTGTGTTAAATGTGAAGAAAATCATAAAAAAGTTCGTTTTGACATCATTTCACGTTGATCAGCCGATGAATAAGTCCACGGTGTAGGAATAAAAAAAAGACGGGAAACCGGTCAACCTTCTCAATGCGACTCATTTTATGAATGAAATAAGATTTTTTTCCTACGGAACCGCGTCAAATACGTGCTTTCCTTTCTCGACCGTCAGACGCGACGTGCATTCATTTTCAAAACCATTACAATTCGAAAAGGAGTTAAACGTCAAACAGTTGCGTTCTAAATTCAACTTGAATATCTGCTGTGGTATAATGTTTTTTCATTCAATATGCATTGTAAAGGTCATTGAAGATTGAAGAGCTGTGGACAGTTCTGTAGCAAGCAGGGTCTGCAACAGTAAGAAATACGTTTGAGGAACAGATTTGGGTAACTAGATTTTATCACATACAGGTGTTATCTTATGTTATGTATTATTTGTTTTTTTTTAGCGACATTTTAAACATTAATTTGATTGTCATAAATCTATCTGCCTTGTTGAATCAAATCATTTCAAATGTATTCCTTTACTATGGTAACAATGTCATCTGACGACGCTAGAGCCTCGTCTGTATGTGCATCACATGCAGGTGAACTTGGTACTAAAAGTGACAAGATGTGTTTTAGGGATTTAGGTATGTTACAATTTTGTTGTTCTTATTTTCTTTTCTTGTAATGTTACATTTGATATGCATCTGCTTGTCTTGGGCAAGTGGTAAAAATTTGGCTTTATATAAATTTTTCTTTTATCAATTTTACCATAGGGTTATCCAAGGAATTATTCGGAATAATTCAAACCGCTGAATTCCACTATTGTACAATTTACCGAAAAGAACAGTTTCATCCCCAGCATTTGGGTGAATAACGATCGAGTACGGTGCATTTTTCTAGAACCGATACTATTTGGAATCTTCAAAAAACAAGTTTACACATTTCTTAAAAACAGATAACGCTTTTGCAATGCCTATGGTACCGCGGATATCTACGGGTGGCATTGCCTACCTTCCATCGGGTGACACGTCTGCTCATTTGCCTTCCTAACCCAAAAAAAGGTGTAACAACCAGAGCAACTTGTATATTAAAGCGCAGTAGTCAAAGCGGGTAAGCGGGAACTTTTTAAAAACTGGTGGAGCTCGTGGGAAGTCAATTACAAGACTTTTATTATTAGTGCTTTCTGTTCAAGCGGCTTCTAACTGCTATCTAGTATTAAACCACTCCTATGATCTAGCTTCTCGCTAACTTTGGGAAATTAGCTTCGTAAATAACATTAAATGTTTAAATGGAAAAATACTTACGTTATTCGAGAACTAGATTTAAACGTAGTTTATTTCTTGTTTGTATATCAAAATTACATAATATATAGTCATCGATCATTGAAGACGATGGATTATCAATTTTTGATAACGTGAATACATTTTAAAATTTAGGCTACATTTTAAAATATATTTTTAACTGAAATCCCCCCAAAAATAAACTTATTTCCACATGGTACAATCTACTGTATTAAAATGGTGACAATGACATGAACTTAAAATTGATCTCAAAGTACAAAGATCATTGAAAAAACGCCAAAAAAGCGGGCAGCGGGAATACAAATAAATATTGCTCTTCCTCAACGCTTCTTCTTTTAAAACACACGATATGTTTGCTTAAAAACAACCGCATCATCTTCAACTTGCTATAGTCCACTGTTAAACATAGGCCTCCCCGGAGAAGAACGGAGAAGAACACATGACGTTTGCCAAGACGCGGTCTCCACTCCAACACTCGTCTATTCCAGCGGTTGTTAGTTTTCCGACAAATGTGACCAGCTTATTGCCACTTCGTTTTACTGTGTACAGTTTTTTTCCAAATAAAATTTCGAAATTGTAGGCATTTAAGCAACAACTTATTTAGGCACTCTTTAGGGTAGCCTAAGTCTTAGTGGCTGCAGCCTGATGATGATGAATTATCATCTTTAAATTGTATAAATTTCACAGTCTAGACTTTTTTATAACTTGCATGTTGCCTATATTCTGCATTGTATAATCAAAAAAGGTTTACAAAAAAATACAAAATCAAATAATAATCAAGTGAAACCGATACTGATGTATAGTACCAATAAAGTTAAAAAAACATCTATGTTTTTGCTACAAAATGTCTCGCAACACAACCTCTAGCAAATAATAAAATAACAAAAGCGAACTTTACATAAACGGCTAAACTTTCCAATGCTAACGTAATCGAGATCACGACTCGATCCTTTGTGCGGATCGATACGATCCATCGATCTACGTAGCGCGTTGCGGCGTGCGTGCGCGCATGCATTATGTACTGGCATTCCGCTTAAAGCCAGCGCCACCGTTCTTTAAACTGTAGTTAAACTTTTGATAATTTAAGTTACTTATATATATGAATGTCAATAATCTAACATGTATAATTTTACACACATTCTTAAATCCGTTATAAGGTGATGTTATATTTTAAGTTATCATAACTTATCTTTAATTTTTCTCAGTTGTTCATGTACCATATATATTATTTCCTTTTTTAAAGAAAAGTGAAATTATTTTTATAGTAATAAAATTCTTGTTAACCAATCCAATTCAATTGAGAATTCTTGCCAATAAAATGTAGTATATATAATATATAATAAAATATATATAATAAAAGTATATAAAATATTAATAGTATTGCCATAACTTAGCCCTTTCAAATTTATAACTTGCCATGTATTCCGTTCATCAATTTTCTATCTGGAGAAGTGAAAAAAAAAAAATAAAACAGGTTATTCGCAGTTTTATGGTAAAGCATCTGAGTTTTGATCCAATTATTGATCACATGACTATTTTTGATTCCTTAACTTTTTACGAGTAAAATCTTTGAGAAACTTATTTTAATATAGACTAGTGATTCTCAACCTTTTTTCGTGCGGCACACTTTTACGATTTCAAAATTTGACGGCCCACGTCTGACATCTGTAAGCTGAATCGAGGCATAAAAATCTGTTTATGATTCTTAATTTCCTAATAATTCCTGTTAAAATAATTTGTACATTTTTTAAATCATATTATTTAATAATTTTAACTTGTCCATATACATATATAGGTACTTTTCTTTAATTTAACTCGTAAGAAAAAAAAACCTTATAAGTTTTTTTATATACATTTCATAAGTTTAGTGGCACACTTTAAGAACTTGGCGGTACACAAAAGTGCCGCGGCACACTGTTTGAGAATCACTCATATAGACCGTAAATATAGTAGTCTTTATGTTTAATAGTTTTTTGACTCATCCAATGTTATATTTTCCATATTCTGTCAGCAGGTTGTGATCAGACCCTCAACTAATTAATCATCCAAGTTAATAACTGTTCATCCTGGTAAACAAATCGTTTATTTTAATTTAATCTTCGATTTAGAAATTTACAACTTAGTTAAACTGTAGTTATTATTATGGTGTCACTGACATCTTAGTAGGAACAGAAACCCGATAGGCATCCAGCAATGGCATCGTTAGTTAGTGCAACGCGAAAGCTATTGCGAGCATTTTACTTGAAATTAACAATTATGGTCTTGCACTCGATTTGTGTGTTAAGACTCTTGGATAGACGTGGAATGGGACATAGTTGGACACAACGGTTGTTAAGAACATATTATATGTAATAATGTAATATATACCAAGGTAACACCGATTAATTGTATCGGTATGATTCTTCTACTGGAAACGTGGGTTATCTAAGTAGGACTATGTGTATGAAACACTCGGAAGAGTTCTTTTTTACCATCTATATATTTCCCACTGCTGGTCACGGGCCTCTCTTTTTCTGGAACGGAGGAACCCACCACGCTTGTTCAATGCGGATTAGTGCGGTAGTTGGTAGGGTAGGGTCAGACAGGGAATTGAAATATCTGTAGACTTATTTTTTTATGGGATAGGAAGGCAAACGAGCAGGCGTGTCACCTGATGGAAAGCAATCTACACCTCCCACAGACATTCGCAGTGCCATAGGCATTGCAGAAGCGTTGCCGACCTTTAAGAAATGTGTAGGCATGTTTTTTGAAGGTTCCAATGTCGTATCGGTTGAGAAAAACAAGAGAAGAATAATATAATAATATTATGCGTAATAATTCCTTGTCATACGTCCATTGGTTATGATTTTTTTATGAAATAGGAGGGCAAACGAGTAAGCGTGCCGGCTAAAGGAAAGCAATCAACGTCGCCTATAGACAACCGCGACACCGCAGGAGTCAGGGAAGCGTTGCTGGCCTTTTAGATTAGGATTATATTATTTTCCAAAATTAAGTTAACATTTACGCCGGTACAATTTACATTAGCCGTTATTTTTTATCCATGTTCAAGAGTGGATTGTTATGATTATATTGATAATAATGATATAAAGCTACAAATGGTCCTGGCGACCGGTATCTTAACATATTGACTGCCGCGTCACCCGTTTTGGGGTGAGAACAAGAGTTCTCATCGGTGCACATCACTCTCTGTTCTCTAATCCTTTTTATTTTATTTTTGCCAATCTTTAAGAAAAGCGTCTAAGTGGATAGTCAGAAGATTTACTTAGCTAAGATCCGCGACAACAAAACAAAAACAGAAAAATAATTAGACACGACGCGTATTTCGGCTCAATGTGGAAAAGTGGTAATGTGTTTTTAGAGAATTGCTGACGGCCGTTTTTTCGGTAAGATTCATTTTAAATTCCCCGTAAATCCACTTCTTCCAGTAGAAAACACACATTATTATTTTTCTGTTTTTGTTTGCTTGTCGAGAATCTTAGCTATGTAAAAGTTCTGACTGTCCACATAGTATTGGATTTCCGCAAAGTAACGCCTGACTCCACTAACTGACCTAAAAAGTGTCTAGCATTTACAATTTTCTTTGTCACAATTTTATAAAGTACCAAAACAGCGCACGCTTCTGTAGCGGCCCGGGTGGTCTAACCGAGATTTAATTGCAATGCAATGTGCATTCAAATATGAAATCTTTAATAGTGGTTGGTGGTTGTGGAAGGTGTTTACCATCAGGTGATCTGTTCACTTGTTTACCCATTGCTTCCATAACAAAGTGGTAGAGTCATGCGGCAGACGAATGCTTTGTCAAGAATGGCATAATATTTGTCTGTAGGATGAATGGGCTGGCTCACCCGGGGAAGTACAACGCTCCCGCAGAAAACCGGCGTCTGAGTGGTAGCTTACCTACCGCGCTTCGTACGGTGAGCGGCCGAGTTCCGGAGGCGTAACACCCCCCCCCCTTTTACCCTACCCTTCCCATTCCCACTCCCATAATGACATTTTCCTTAAAGGTCGGCAACGCTTCCGCACTGCCTATGGCGCTGCGAAAGTGTATGGGCATTTTTGATTGTTTGACGTCGATTACTTTCCATCAGGCGATACGCGTGCTCGTTTGCCTTCCTTTCCTATGAAAAAAAAAAACATTCAGAATTCTCTAAGAACTCTAGTTATAAGTTAAGTATGCTAACCGCTGCGCCACGAACACGAAGTCAGTAAAGGATTCAAGCTGTAAAAGACGCATTAGGTATAAAATTGCATGTAACCCGAACAAACAAGTGTCCATTAAGGTAACAGTGTCCGATACCGGAAGAGTACTGGTTCGCACACGGACTGTCGGGATCGCCGGTAACAACCTTCGACATCACACGACGCCCAGAGTGACGTAAGCGATATCGTATCGATGTTTATCCTATTCGATAAAATCTAGTATAGTTACTACGTACGTGTATTTTATAATAATTTACAATTCAATACATTTTATTAATGGAGTGAGGCGTTTCTTTGCGGAAATCCATCACTATGTAGACAGTCAAACGTTTTACTTAGCTAAGATCCGCGACTTTAAATAAAAAATTAATAATGTGTGTTTTCCTGCAACGGTATAACATACATACATATCATCACACCTCTCTACCACAGGAAGACAACTGAAAAGTTTTCACTATTCGGTTGTCTTCTATATCTGAAGATGCCTCGTGTTGGGGCGAAACACGTGTCGTTTACAAGGTGGAAAAGTGGTGGTAGGTTGGTGGAGAGTTGCTGGCCGATTTTCGGTAAGTTTTTGGTTTAAGTTCCAAATAAATGCACTTCATCCAGCAGGAAAATACACATTATTAATTTTCTGTTATTGTTTTGCTTGTCGCGGATCTTAGCTAAGTAAAACTTTTGACTGTCCACATCAATACATAGTCATTCAATAATGAAGTACAGTGCGTTTTTTCGGAAGCTTCCTTCCACTCGATATTAATCTGTGGAACACCCAATCTGCAACAGTATATCATACTTACATATATATCATCACACCTGTTTCCTGTAGCAGTAGGCAGAGACCGCAAATGTTCATCTGCTGCGATCACATTTTCTTTTCTTTGCTTAATCCACACTCATCAATCTCATCATACAAGTTCGCCAGTTAAAGGTAATTTTGAAGTGGCCTTTCTTAAGAACGTTAGCAATTTGGTCAAGGTATTTTCTTATTTGTCATTCTCTATCGACCCTTCGATCCACATCAATAATTTTCTTTTATCAGTCGTCTTTCATCCATCCTCATTATGCAACGGTATTCTCTACAAAAAACTAGCCTTCATATATCCTCAAAGGCCGGCAACGATTTTCTAGTGTATAAAGTATTTCAGATGAACGGCATAGATCGCTTTCGATCAAGCGACACGCTTCCTCATTTGACTTCCTATCTCATAAAAAAATAATATCATCAGTAATTTTGGTAGTTCTGAGCAATCGCGTATGTTCAAAGCTGTTTTCTCCAACGAACCTATTGTATGTATGAATAAATCATGATCAACAGCCTGCATCAACCCACTGCTGGAGACACCTTTCTCCTAAGGCGTGCCATCTACCTCGATTCATCTCGATGATACGACGATTCATCTCGATGATAGCTGGATGCATGAGCTTCATGCATCCAGCTATCAATCGCTCTGTGCAAATCGTTGCAATATCTGGCAGAAGAACGTCCACTTATTATATTGCCCTTACATTGAAACTAGTGTTTGGAAAGAGTGCTGCTTGTTTGAACAATAAAAAATGGATACCACGCTTTTGACAACCACGGTTGCCAACAAGCAAAATAGTTTTATTATATTTTTCTCGATATATTTAATTTTTGGAATGAATGGATATTTTTTTTATTCATTAAACAAAAGCACTGACTAATTTAATATGGATATTGCTTCATAAAAGTCATAAGTGATTCAATAATACGTAGAAACTTAAGAAGTATTATTAGCACAATTGATAGAGAATGCGTTTAAGGCCACGGGTTATATTCTGCTCGTTATTAGCTTACTTGAAATGGTAAATTAGAATTCTAGTTTTATCGAAGCATTGCTAGTTTTGTTTTAAAAAGGAAATAATTTTTCATAAAAAAATGTACAGAATAAAAATATGACCCATTTGAAGTTTATTCAAACTTAATAATGTCTTTTATTTTAGGAAATATATTTTTTTAATATTTAACACTTTTCCTACAATGATAGAATTCCAACATTGGTTCATAAAGTTACAAACGTGTGATCAATCTGTGCCACGTGGACACGTGTCAAGAAACTGCACCGTAGTGTAGTTTTTTCATACATATTTTATGGTCTTGTATCATTTACCCCTTTAATTTATATATGTATTGTTTTTATATGAGAAAACTATCCTGTATACAGAAATAATCCTGTATACGCAATTTTAACTATGCTATAAGTTTTATTTATAAATAAATATATAAAAAAAAAAGAATAACGCATTATGTGGACAGTCAAAACCTTTACTTAGCTAAGATCCGCGACTCTACGGAAGACATCCGAAAAGTGATCCTGAATGTGTCACTTTTCGGTTGTCTTCTGTAGAGTCTACTATACCTGAAAATGCCTCCTGTTGGGGCGAAACAAGTGTCGTATACAAGGTGGAAAAGTGGTAGAGTGTGTTTGATGTTCTTTATTGATGGTGGTTGATGCGTGGAAAGTTGCTGACGGCCGTTTTTATGGTAAGTTTTGGTTTAAGTTCCAAGTATATCCACTTCATCCAGCAGGAAAACACACATTATTAATTTTCTGTTATTGTTTGCTTGTAGCGGATCTTAGCTAAGTAAAGGTTTTGACCGTCCACATAGTGATGGATTTCCGCAAAGTAACGCCTGACTCCATTAATCATCAATTACATATTACTTAAAGTCCGCCAAAACTTTCGCAATGCCTATGGCACTGCAAATGTCTATGGGTGGCGTTGGTTGCTTTCCACCAGGTGACACGCCTGCTCGTTTGCCTTCCTATCCCATAAAAAAAAATAATTCAAAATGTCCTTTTAGTCCACTGGTATTTCACTTGAAATTACCCAAAGATCGTCGAAGAATATTTTCTCGAGACGTTAAAAATAATTAAAATCCCCAACCATTTTACCGTGGTAGCTTAAATCTCATCTTGGAAACTAGATAATTACCCTGGCGACACTCCAAACTGTCGAGCTCATTTCAATTAGCTCCTTTAAATATTCAATGTGTTTAAAATAGGCTGCCTGATTGCACGTCTTCCACGGGCTAGTTCAAGTGCCTCGTTACACCAGAACGGTTAATTTTCGACTCGACTAAGAATGTCTCTCGCTTAATTTTTACGACTTTTCGAGTTTTACGATATTTTTAAACGTAATGTTTGAAATTTTGGAATTCCCACTAAAGTAATTATTTCGTCTCATTTGTCAAATTTTATAACTTAAATTTTAAAAAAATATTCCTATTTTTATTACAAAACAATACATTTTAAAACAAAAAACTTTAGAAGTTATTAGGAAATCATCATCATCATCATGGTATTACAGCCGCGGGTGAGCCTTAGCCTGGTTCAGTAAACTTTTCCATTCGGATCTTCGTTTAGCTTTTTCCTTCCAGCCCCTCACACCGATTGCCTTTAAGTCGTCCTCGACTCCATCTAGCCATCTGAGAGTAGGCCTTCCGAAAAGAGTATTTTTGACGCCTGTTAAGAGTATTTTTGACCTGGCCTTCTTAAGAAAGGCTAGGTCAAAAATACTCTTAACCGGCGAACTTGTTTATATAAAGAGAGTGATAGTGTGGATAAAGCAAAGAAAGAGTGTCGAGATTGTAGCAGATGGAGAACTGTGGTCTCTGCCTACCCCTACGGGAGACAAGTGTGATGATATGTATATATGTAAATTATACATATAATAATTATCAGGCGAAACTTGCTTATTTATGAAGACATATTGTTCATTTGTTGTCTTCCGTGGAGTCTCGTATATTTGAAGATACGTCGTGGTAAGACGAATCACGTTTCATCACGAATCGTTTTTTTAAAGAAAGAAGAGTAGTGAGATATTAAAATATGTTTGACTCGAATTCTTGTTCACTATTCCAAATAAGCTTATAATGCTAGGAACTGGTCCACATCAATAGTCAGGTGGAGGATGCGAACTCAGGATGTACAGACCGTAAGCTTGAGTCTTGCCAACTGGACTATTGTTGCTATATTGTTGTCGTATATGTTAAAGAATTGTGATATGTTTTATATTTTTCAGGTTAGCGACAGCGTGGAAAAGGTAAAATACGTATTTTGGTTAGAATTTAGACTAATAGGGGTAGAGCGATGGTAGCATGAATGGCATGGTTCCACCGGGGAAATCTCATATTCTTACAGAATATCGGCTTCAAGTCGTAGCATTTTACTGTGTCACTACGTTTGGTATGGCGTGTATAGGGATGCGGAGAACCATATTCTTTCCTCTATCCTTTATTTCCTTCCCTTTCCATTAGGTACAATTCTATTAGGTTGCTTACTATTGAACTATTTGCTAGTATCACTTCCATGAAAAAAAAATGTTGGTACAATCTTTCCTTTCATTTCATATTATTTCATACATAATTACTAAACACGCTATATATGTATACCAGAACCAGTATTTTTCTAATCTAAAATTTTTTCTAAATTTCTCGATGTGGGGATTGAACTCGTGACCATTGATTTCGTACCTTATTTGTACTGATATAAAAAGATTTTTAAAATTTATTGCGGATCTTAAATATCTATGATGTATTTAGCAGTATTGATCTCCGTTTCGATTTCTGTGATTTGTAATATTTTATTTAATTGTAACACGGAAATCGATGAAGACAGATAACGCTGTATCGATACGTCCACATCGACAAGCGGGCGGCACGCGCGGAATGCTCGCTGGCGCATCACTAGACGCACACGGACTGATGATCATTGCCGGCGCATGCGCTCTATAAATAATATGTTGTAAAACGATTTTCGATAGATTAATCTGAATCGTGCGCGCGGTCGTGCGCCGCCGGGGCAGGAGAGGGATCTATTGTGGATCCATGTTGGTCATTAAACATATCAGAAATGGCTGCGGTGGTTGGAACGTTTTTTCTTTAATTCAGTTCATCATAGGTGATAGAGAACCCTCACATCCAATGATCGTGGACGAGTACTGGGTAAGACGGGTGTTGGAAAGTGAATGTATGTTGTAATCAAAGATCTGAGTAAGCCACGCATTGGAAGAATCCTATATCCTATAGAGGACCACTAACTCAAGCAGTTGAATTTTTAAAAATATAAGCATTACAATTGATTAACAGATGTTGGTTATAATGTTAACAGAAGTATTATATTTGGATATTAAGAGAGGTATTATATTTGATTTTTTTTATTGTTTATTCAGGGGGTCTTCAGATTTCCGAAGATCGGACAGCCGTTAGAGTAGACTAGTGCTGGAATGGAGCCCGAGTCTTGGTAAAAGTATCTTTTTTATGAATCGGCTAATCATTTTCGTAATCATAAAATTAAGGAAATATTTAAATAGGGGGAAAAGCTAGCTGCTTCCCAACTAGATAAACCGACTTGGTAAAGTCCGTCACTCACATTTTCATTCATGCTTACAAGAGGCTATAAACAAAGGGAAATGGAGGCACATCGTGAGACTCGTGAGGCGACACAAGACCCGACGACTCGTGACGACTACCACTCTAGCAAGAGTTACTGACTAAGATGGAGAATTAGAATCATTTTCGACTTTATACATCAAGTTTCAGCCATCTTTCTACGACAAATCGCTGTTCCAACTGGTTCGCGGGAGTCTTATCTCTACGTTTGCCTTCGTTTGCGTTTGCGTATCAAAAATGCCAAGTCTACTACATATGAAGCTCTGTAATGGTCAGTGCGCACGCGTGTATGTACGTGGTACCTAAATGAGCGCTCGCAGCCGTCTTGTGGGAATGTCCGATCGGGACCATTTGCTCTGGACTACATGTCCGATCCGAATGTCAGACCTCGCATTTACCCTTATTTATGTTATTTGTAAGCAGGATTGTCAGGACATTGTTTTGTGTGTGCATTCTTGAGTATATTGCTTAAATGTATGAACATTATTTATTTGTTCTTAACGTACATTTTTGGTATAAAAGCGGACTTAATGTTGGAAAGTATTCCCTGCTGGTCAACCTTTGGGTTGATGGAAATGATAAAAGAAGGTACAAAACCTATGTAATTAAATACATACATATGTAGATACTTGTACTTGTTGTAAAGATATTTACTTATTGTTTTGGAAATTTCAACAGGAAAAAACATGCATGCAAACATTTCACAGTAATAATGTATATAATATCTACAACTAAAACAGAAGGATCTAAGGGACCGTACTCATATGCGTTTTAAATAACCAATCACCTTTAGGTGGTGTATATTACGAACAGATGAGAACTCTGAAAATAGAAAAATGGTGGTAAAATTATCGTTCAAAAATAATAGGGCGATGATGAACTGGCCTGGGCAAGTTCCATCCTGTCTAAAAAGATCACCACCTCCTACAATAGATGTAAAGGAAACCATTGCTCTCAACTAAGATTTATATATATTATTATCCTGACTAAAAGTTACTTTAATAGAAATTCAAGTATCAAGATTCAGTGCTGGCATTAGGGGGGTGCGATGGGATGACGGTCCAGTGTGCCACATTGGGGGGGAGGGAATGGTGGGGGATGGGATTGGTGGGGGTGGGATACTTCCACCGCCACACGGACACGCGCGCTTGTTTACCTATCCTTTCCATAATAAAGTGGTAGAGCCACGCTGCAGACAAATACTTTGTCAAGAATGGCATATTATTTGTCTGTAGCATGAATGGGCTGGCTCGCCCGGGGAAATACCACAGTCCCGCAGAAAACCAGCACACACCTGTTCGTTTGCCTTCCTATCCTTTATAAAAAGAAGAAAATATGACATAAAAATAAAAAGGTATCTGGTAACCCTCCCAATCCGCATTTCCTTTCCCTTCCTCTCCGCCAATCTACGGTCTGCCGTGCCAATGGATGCGTGGCTAGGGGCGAGCCTAGTCGCAAGCGTGCCGATCGTCCTGGGGTCGGGCTCCCCCGGGGACTATGCTGCCTTACCTCAGCATGCAGGGCTCTGCTGGGGCTAACCTCCACCCTCCCTTGCGGCTCGTGGGATTCACTAAGACGAATTTACTATACCTAATTTGTCGAAGAATGACAGCGACGTGGTTCGCCACCCGTCACGTCCTGATTCGCGTCACGAGGGCGAAAAGCGACCAATGACGAGCCGTTTCGCTGCGATGAATGGCAGCGGATAGAGCTCTGTGGTTTCTGCCAACCCCTGCGGGGGATAGGCGTGAATATATATAATAAAAAAAAAATAAAAAGTTAACCTACATATGAAGAGTTTGACACTGTTATCAGGAAACTTTTCGAACATGTTCTGAGTAACTATCGCTTACACTTCAATACTGAATACATAAGACTTTAGTTTCTCTTCTATTCCATGTAAAACTTTCTTGCAGGTCTTCAAATAAAGTCCATTATTGTTCAGCAAATATTTTTGAAGTAAGCTTTTATCTGATTTAAAAGGTGTAAAGTGCAAGTCTGTTGTAGGAATAACCATAAAGTGTTTCATGGCGTGCACTGGACAATATCTGTTCCTTTGTAGGCGTACTAGCGACCGCCCGCGGCTCTGCTTCTGTGCTTTAGTGTTTCGCTCTTTATAAGTAAGAAATGAGATTCGCTTACCCGCATTTATGGCTGATATCTTTTCCTAAATAAAACGTTATTGTGACATTTATTGTGCGCTAGATATGGTACGCAAGCTTGCCGACCGTCCCGGGATCAGGCTCCCCCGGTTATTATGGTGCCTTACCTCAGCATGCAGGACTCTGCTGAGGCTGACCTCTATCCTCCCTTGCGACTCGTGGGATTCACTAAGACGAATTTTAATATACCAATTTTTTGAAAATGACGGCGATGTGGTTCGCCTCCCGTCACGTCCTGATTCTCACGAGAGCGAAAAGCGACAAATGGAGAGCCGTTTCGTAGGCGTGATATATATATATATATATATATATGTATATATATATATATATATATATATATATATATATATATATATATATATATATAAACAACATATTAAATCGAGAACAAAAAGCTTTGTACCCATTTCTAAGCACATTACGACACACATACTCGAAAGTGTTAGATTTGAAGTAAGAGTGCAGCCAGATAAAAAAAAAAATAAAAATTTAATGAATTATTGTGGCATTTCAAATACAGACGTCGATTTTTTTATTTAATTAGAAAGAATATCTTGTTATGGACGCATTAATACATACATATATACGGGGCACCTACACACCCACAGGGTTGTGGGATTGAGCCTCGCATTGAGGATGAACTCCATTGCTCGCACAGCAACACGCGTTTGCGCTGCATTTCTGAGGCCAGGGAATAAACTATTGACTTGATTGATTGATTGATTGGGAAAAATATTTGACATATGTGTCATTTACAACGTTTTGGCTTTTTTGCCTTGGAATATGTTCCAAATACGTTGAAACGTTATAAAATGAGTTGTTGAAAAATATTTCATCCTAAAAATTAATCTTAAAATCCTTATATATTATATTTATATTATATATATTAGGTCGGGGCAAAAGTATTTTCGTATTGTTCATACAAAGGAAAATATTTTTTTAGGTATAATTTTTTATTTATTTATAATATGTATGTGCCGTTTTGATCGATGACTTGTTGTCATTTTGTGGGTAGTGCCATGATCCCATTCCTGTAGAAATTTTGAGATTTTTGATTAAAAAATCTGACAGGTTTACAGTGTTCTTTTGATGGTTAGCTTTATGCTTCCTAAAGAATTCTGCAATGACCGAAACAGGTGGAAATCTGATGGAGCAAGGTCAGGGCTATATGGAGGATGCATCAACACATCCTAGCCAAGCTCTCTCAATTTTTGCTGCGTGGCTATAGATGAGTGCGGTCTGATGTTGTCATGGTTTCTCTCAGTGAGATCATGTGGTACCCAAATGTCAAATTTTTTCTTGTACCCAGGCTTTCGTAAGTGACGTAAAACTGTTTTATGAGCAACATTCAGTTCTTCAGCAATGTCGTAGCTACTAATATGTCGATCTTGCTCCATTTTCTCAGAGATGGCACTGATTTTATCTGTGACAGGGCGTCTAGAGCGAACCTCATCTTTCACACTAAAATTTCCAGACTTGAAACGCTTAAACCACATTTGTGCTACTCTTATTGATACCGCATTAGGTCCGTAAACCGCACAAATTTTATTCGCGGCGTTCGTCGCATTTTTACCTTTTTTGTAATAAATCTTTCAAAAGTACCGAATTTCTTCGTCACATACGTTCATTTTGCTTGCTTGAAAACAATTGAAAAATGGCGGAACTAGATTTTTTATTTATTTATTGCATCTTCAGAATGTCACATTTAATGGTATTAAAAACTAGCCAGTTACATTCAGTACAGCCTAAAGAGGTTTGATTACTAATAATACATTCAAAATACGAAAATACTTTTGCCCCGACCTATTATGTAAGTATATGTTCTTTTGTGTACGCAATTGGCCTTAGGACTTTGGGAATCAGCTCGTAAACGACTAGCAAGTTCGCGCGGTTTAACAATATGAACGTACATACGTCGTCTAGATCAGTCCACATTGATAGCGAAATAGCAATAATGCTAATGCGTAACCGTAAAATGACAGCAGATCGCAATTAGTGATAGCACTCCACCGTAAATGCATTCGAAAGCAATGTGCAAGACAATGTGCTGTGTGTACCCTTGACGGTGGCTATTATGACATCACTCGATATTTTATCGAATAAGTTTTTATGAATTATTTTGAAGGTAAATACAGGAGATTGATGATGATTAACAGCTTATCGCAGCTCAACAATAGGCTGTATTAAGCGATTAATGATCTTCTGTATTTACCTTTAAAAAATTGTGTTCCAAAAATTGTCCTCAAGGTTGCAAGATTGCAGGCTTGATGATTTGGATTCAGTTTCGACAGGGGTTAAGCCAAAAGTAAACCCAGAGCTAGAAATCTCATATGAGTAATACTACCGGAACTGCCTCTAACTGACCTACAGATTTAGAATGTTTATAACACTATCAGCTTTAGGTAGTCTAGTCCGTGAATAAACAAAATGTACTGTGTAAATGAGAGGTCGAGTTACAAGAATGTAAGTAGGCGAAGAAATGTAGTCGAATCGGTATTTCCATCTGAATTAAATTAATAACTAAGATTTGTCGTCAGGCTGTGGCAGCCATTACTAGATATAGCCTTCTTTTAAAGTACTCTACGACTGTAATTGCTACCAATAGTATCGTTACTGCATATAGTGTAGTATATATCGAGTAGTTCTACGATAAACGTCAGCTTATTAATTCGTACAGTTATATTTGTTTTATTCTGTGATCAAGATCTATCCATCACAAGATTTAAACTACATACAACTACAACAAATACTGTACACCATATGCAGTAACAATACCATTGGCAGCAACTTAGAAGAAGGCTATATTTGAAAAAATATATACACGGTGACATCGCTTGGAGGGCAGAATAGAACCCCGCTCGACACACGTGTGTGACAAGATCTCATTGTTGCGAGTACGCGTTCGATCGCGAGCGACGATTGCGAACGGCAACGCAACGAACGAGCAACGAACGCGTTTGTGCCGCGCACTATCGCGATCCGACCGTTTAATTCCTGTTTATAGTTTTTGGATTGTTGTTACCGCGAGTGTTGCCAGCTATTTAACAAAAGCACCATTAAACTACTACTGTTTGCGCTACCTCTATAATATGATAAAGTTGAAACTGATTTTAAGGTAGATAAAATAGTTTTAGGTTACTTAAACTTGGGCGTAGTCGGTTGCGAAAGGTTTTTTGCTGTCAGTACTTTGCTGTGCAACAGTGTTTAAAGCGAATGACACAACATGTGTAACTTTTGTTTTTGATTTCTTGTACTAAACGTTACGCGTATGTATTGCTATGTATATTATTGTTATATTTTGTTGTTGTACACTTACTTCTATCCTCACAGTTTATCTTATCTCTCTTTCACTCGTAGGTTTGCTGGAAGAAAACTCAATTTTGAGTTAAGCTCGCCTTTGTACATCTTCTTTCCTTTAAATTCTTGTATGTCGTGTTTTATGTGTACAATTAAGTAAAAAATTAGTCTAGTTCTGTACCAAAATTGGGCATTTTCTTAGCGGTAATAGAAATACTGGAGAATAATTTATACCCTGATATTAATAAGGTTTAATTTAAATAAAAATATTATGTACTCACTTTTAAAATTGTTGTATGTTTTAGTTAATTGATATAATAGGCGTTCTCTGTTATTTTTTAAATATTTTTAACAAACTGGTAAACAATTATTGTAGTATAAGTTTAATAAATAATTGTATCACTAGTGTACATCTGTTTAACACTACTTCTTTTTAGCTTTAATGGTGAAGTCTTGTACAACATGGATCAAGGCTGCTCTGATCACATTCCGGCATTACATTTTTCTGTATCTGTAGCGGAGACGAGATTTCCACTACAGCAGCTGTCAGTGCTCAGACGGATAGATCCATCCATTGCTATTTGCGAAATCAAAAAGCTATGTTAGTGACTGGTTCTTTGGTGGATTTCTTGATTTCTTTCTCGTTATGTTCGAATGATATTTTAATTATAATATTAAAAAAGAGAAGGGATAATGAATGGACTGTCTGATGTTAAAAGATAATTAGAAAACTACAACACCAACCAGCGCTATGAATTAAGGACCTGCTTGCAAGACGTAGAAAAACTTCAACATAATAATATCAAAAGGGCATTAGCTTATTTGTGCATAACTTTGTATGCTTTATTGGTATCGCGGTTGACAGCGTGCAGTCATTAGTGGTTCTATGAAACCATTTATGGTACACTGTTTGTGAAATACTCACGGGCATCTATGAAGAAAGCTTAAGCGGACTATATACTCAATATAGTTCCGCCAGATGAATTTTTTTGTTAAAAATCACACAGGAACACAAATTCTTATAACTTCCAATCATCAACAGAATTAACGAGAGGTAAGATTGAGCTTCTAAAAAACCAACTTCTGCTTAGTAGCTTTGCTTTTATTCTACTACATCCTTCACCCCAAACATCATAGACAAACATCCAGATTTAAAACCTACGTAGGTCGATGAAATTTTTTTATGGGATAGGAAGGCAAACGAGCAGGCGTGTCACCTGATAGAAAGCAATCAACGCCGCCCATAGACTTCCGCTGCGCCATAGGCAGTGCGGAAGCGTTGCCGACCTTTAAAGAAAGTGTCATTATGGGAGATGGGAATGGGAAGGGGAGGGATAGAGGGGGGATCGTACGAAGCGCGGTAGGTAAGCTACCACTCAGACGCCGGTTTTCTGCGGGAGTGTAGTACTTCCCTGGGTGAGCCGGCCCATTCATGCTACATACAAATATTATGCCATTCCTGACAAAGTATTCGTCGATAGCGTGGCTCTACCACTATTAAATAATTGTAGTTGTGTGTTTGAACATCGACTAGGATTTATCAAATCCTATTGTGGAGCTGTGCGTAATAAGGCGTTTATTTATTAAACATTATTTATAAGCTGATCACATTCATAGGGACTTGGTTGGGTAGTTTAGTTAGTCGATGTCCGCTATCTCTTTTCCCAGACACCATAAATCTATTGAATACAGCCTCGAGGCTGGTCTCCCGCTAATACATCATGTATCGGATAATTGTTGCCTCCAACCGTATTCTGACAGTGTCGTCGGTACCTCTTGTATAGGAAGGAGCCCGTGGCGGTTTTACGATTAATTTCATTAAACGCGTTCTGGTGGCCGTAAGCGAGTTCATTGTTATGGTTATTTGATAATATTCATCATCACTTACACCATTAAGTGATTTAAAACTATTAAATCGTACTTGCGTTGTCAAGATTCGATTTATTGCTGTGTGAGATTTATTAAAATCATTATCCTATGACTTATTTATTTATGCAAATACTAATTCACTTAATACAGAACGAAAAGTCTTCCGAAAGATCCTGGGCCCACCCAAAAGTGATAATGGCAGTTGGCGAAATCGAAAAAATGCCGAAATCGAGCATCTGGTGGCCCAACCCAATGTAATAGGAGTGACTAAGGCTCACCGAATTCGTTGGCTGGGCCACGTTGAGAGGATGGGGGAGGATCGCGCAGTCAAGGAAGCGTTTGTGGGTCGCCCAACTGGACGACGTCCTGTGGGGCGCCCCAGGTACCGCTGGAGAGACATTATCGAAAATGACTTGTGCAACCTTCAAGTCTGTAACTGGCAGAAGGTGACGCAGGTCAGGGCACAGTGGCGTAAGATCTGTTCGGAGGCCAAGATCCATTTTGGGTCGTTGCGCCAACAAAGTTAGTTAGTTTTAATTTACTTAGTGGCGAAGCTTACGCTTTTAAAATCGATAATCGCGGATTCGATTCCCGCGTGTGGATCGATATACATACCAACGCTAAAAAGCGTAAAAGTCAAAATTATTAAGGATACCACCAGACCCAAAAAACTTTTAAAACTTCTTCTTCTTCTTTTCTTTGATGGCAACCAGTTACAACTATTATGTTAGACAACTTATCACGTTACGTCTTGATAAAATGGTGGCCATTTGTACCAAAATCTTCTATGGACTTTTTCAGTTAACTTAAAAAGTCACAATACACGCATTTATCTCATATCACTTCACTTATACACCTTAATCGAACTATATTGTATAATTCACCACCATAATTAAACAATATAACTGATAATAATATAAGATTATGAAAGTGAAATAAAAATACAACGTCACTGATGTAAGTTGACGGGAAAAAGATCTTTTAAGATTTCTGAAAAAGTTGTATGACTGATCACTCTAAAACAGTTAGTTTCAACGCTGTATAAAATTTTCAAATGGTCGTAGAGTTGTAAAACAAAGACCATTCGATGCAGTATTATTATATTCTAATCTGAATATACAATAAATTTTTTTGACATCTGTGTCATTTACAGCGTTTTCGCTTTTTTCCGTCGGTATGTATTTATACCAACTTTGGACACTATATCACTTATTTGTATTATGTGTTTACATGCTTCACGATGAGGCACAGGTCTACCCATACCCGGAGAAATAGACTTTAACCCATCAGGCTTGACTAAGGCGGATAGGTTGGGACACAAAAAGCAGCAATAACTAGCTATAGGTTATATGATGTATCACAAATAGAAAACAATTGACCTAAAAAGGTAGTTTCACCACTCCAATTAATTACTACATTTAAAATATAGTATTAAAAATGACGATCGGTTATATTATTAAATAATAATAATAATAATTCTTTATTTGTATAATGTGAGGTGTAACCAGATGAAAAAAGACGTTTAAAAGCTCCATCTCATTGCCACTTATGGCGTACAAATTTCATTAATTATTACATACATAGAGATCTAAATACATAAGTCTCATATGGTAAAATAATATTTATATAAAAATACACTATTAAAATACAAAGTTTCACATCAAAATTGCTTAGCCAATGGTTAAAAAAGGTTTCTTTTTATTGGCACAACATTGATAAATTACGCAAAATAGAAAAAGACAAATAAGTCTCCCCTTCATCGAGTAAACAGCAATAAATCGATGTGCCCTTGTGTCAACAGCGTATTACTGAATATGGGACACCATTCGATCGTGACCTCCGAACTGTGTTGCGTGTAGCGAATCTAAATAGGATACCGAGCAGAAGCGAAAAGGTCGCGATATATTGGCCGTATTAGGCCCTCGGATTTGTCGCGAGTAAATCACGCGAAAAATCCAACGATAAACGTCTATATCCGCTTTTCCCACATATTTTCCCTCTCTCATGTGCTCACTTAATATGACGGTGTTTGCCTTTTTTCCCCTTGCAAGTGCCGCTTCAGTTGTCATTGAAAGGAAAACGCTTTAAAACCAACTCTAATACCTTTGTATAAAATCCAATTTGGATTATAAGATGTAATGTGTAGGAGTTTTTCTTGAATTTTTACACGCAATGTACTCTGTAAACGAATTTCAATTTTGTGATGTTCAAATAAAGACACATTTTCGCTTTAATGTTTACGACGCTTTATTCGTTTTCCTAGTCAAGGCAAATACTGGTGACATTGTCACACAGTGTATTGCACATTATTGGGTGATAAAATGGCACACTTAACTGGATGGGACGACAACATTGATAAGGTTCCTTCTTGTTGAGGATAACGTTGGTTAATAGAGACCTTTCTATCTCAATTGTTTTGACACAATTTGTACAGGTAAACTTATTTGTACTCTAATAATATAGTTTAAAACTATATTCTTACAGTAAAAATAAGTTTATGAAGAAATTTTACGAAGAACTACTAGGTAGATAATTAAAAACACTGACATAATTCTTCCAGTCAGTAAACAGATGGCTATGGGTTGATAGTAGTCTTGTCATGCGAAGCCTGAACCCCGAGATGGCACATCACATCTTGTGCTCTCTGCGTAGGTAGAAATCAGAGAACTTTAATTCCATTCCAACTTTGCGATCGGACTTTTGTTATAAGCACCGCCGTCAGTAGGTACTGTAGTGATACATTCATAAATGTATCATAAATGCATTAAAACCTTTTATATTATATACCTGTTTTTTACATTCGTAATATTCAAATTTAAAATGAAAAAGAAATAACTTGTTATAAAACAAAATACATTAGTTCGACTAACGTCTTTTGGATAGAGATGCCACCCGTCCGGCATAAAACATTCAATATATATATGTTATATATATATATATATATATATATATATATATATATATATATATATATATATATATATATATATATATATATATATATGTGTATAAATAATGTACAATGAAACGCAAAAACAAATTAATATCATTTTAAAGAATTGTATTTAAAGATAAAAAAAAACCCCTATTGATTGTGAGTGTCGCTGTAAGCAACCACGGCTGGTACGCTATAGTACTGCTGTAGATAATAAAATAAAAAAATGGCTAAGCGTCGATCATTTTTGAGAGAATCGACAACCGTTGAAATAGATGTGTGCAGGAATAGAGATTGCGTGTGGGCAAACGTAGTATGAGACGCTTACTAGTCAGTTTATCTGCTCAGGGAGGCTGGTAGAAACTGTTTCTTAATAGCCGAAGAGGTATAGGCGATATGCCTTGAGGAACGTCTTTGTCCAATAGTGGTTCTCGCGCCCTGAGGATGAAAGTTGCGGTAGGTACTGTAGAAAATTTTAATTTTCTTTAGACAGACTTCTGAATTGTGGCTTTGAGAGGTAAATATTCAAATAATTTTCTTTTTTTCTCTTTCAGGCAAGGCATGCAGGCCTGCCCAGCTCTTATCGTTTATACATATAGCCGTTTACCAGTCTCCCAAAAAGCCCTATTGGTTCAATTCGTGCCTCGGGATCAACATATGTTGATCGTATGCATATTCATGGCCTACATTCCCAGTCTGGGTGGTCCCACCACCACAACAATCCACCTAAGACAATCGTGATGGGTTAAATGATCACCCTAACAGAAATCGGCGGCCCTTACCCAACGGTGGGATATATATATGTGGGCTGTAAAAAAGAAAATGTAATGGCTCGTATAGTTTATATGTACAGATTTGGCAGCCAACCTTCGCTAGTCGGAGAGGCACTCGTCGAAGACTCATTTAGTGGCATGGTTTATCCCACATGAGATTATTGAATCAAACGATGCGTTACCGGTTTTCCATGTCAGCATTAAAATGTATACTTACCTATATAATCAAAAGAGGAGAGTTGTGCTGAATTGGCTACCAACCTTCGCAAGTCGGGGAGGCAATCGTCAAAGACTCGTTTAGTGGCATGGTTTATTTCACATGTGACTATTAAATCAAATGACGCGTTATCGGTTTTCCATGTCAGCATTAACGTTTATACATATCTATATAATCAAAGGAGGAGAGCTGTGCTCAATTGGCTGTCAACCTTCGCAAGTCGGAAAGGTACTCTCAGAAGAGGATATAAGCGAAAATATATTTATTCTTATGTATGTATACGTATGTATGTCTAATGATACACGATCTAACTACATTGGTGAAAACCAGCGCCAGGTACTCTTATGGAGCGCCTGGCTTACGCGGAGTAAGAACCATTTTGTGGCACATCTTAGGTAAAGTTTTTTTGTATTTTCTTCTCTATCATACATTTTTTTTATTAAGTTTTGTTAGCATTTAAATTGTTTTAAAAAAGGTGTGTTACGAATATACAGTTTTTATTCTATCACTTATTGTTACATGAACAAATCAATTTTAAATACACGCTGTACTTACATCGCCAATGTTCCGGAGCCAGATGAACAAATTAATGCTTTCTCACACCCGCGGGCGCCATATTGGTTTGGGAGCGGTCACAAGTTGAGAAGTGTATCCGCTGATATGAAATTCGGTTGTACTTCCTTGTTCGTACACATCTGTAGATTATTTTTTAATCATTTCTTACATGACGTTTTCAATTTGTATTTATGCTTTAACAATGACGACCTTTTCATATTAAAGTGAATTAATAATCACTAGACGTAAAAAAGATAGATGAATTAATAATAATAGACGACCAATTGGCTCAATGGCGGGGCCCTCCGCCCGCGGAGTCAATGGTTGCGGATTCGATCCCCGCATCGGAATAAATATATGTATGGATTACTAATATTTATTCCGAGTCTGGTAACCCCGCCAATCCGTATTGGACAAGCGTGGTGGGTTAACGTCCGTTCCTCCGTGCTTAGCAGTGGAACATATATGGGCTGGTTAAAAAAAGCACTATACTCTTATATAAAATACTACAAAATTATTGCAGAAATAAAGAACTATTGTCGAGTGATGTTTGTTAATTTTTAAAAAAGACCAATAATAGTGTTTGCATATCTGGAATATTCACTAAATATAACTTACTATTTGCCTTTGTGCATTTTTTATAACCCATTTATGTCTCACAGTTGGGCTTGGGGATTTCTTATTTCTAGAGAAAGGGACATTAACTCACCAGGCGTATCCAAAGCGGATTGGCGGAATCCGCTAATCTGCGTACAGCCTTAAAATCCTTTTTCGACATACATTTTGATCATAAATAAGGATGTCCCAAAATACGCTTGGTAAGCGGATTGAAGATTGGTTTTTATTAACAACTTACTGTACTCGACACGCTATGCAAATCTACGTAAAGAAAAAAGTGATTGGTTTTATAATCTGTTTGTTGAAGTGCAGATTGAACACTACTGTAATGAGTGCAGAATGTTTTTGCAGATCTTGGGAAATAGTAATTTCTGTAGCATGGTACCTCGTGTCGACATCATCCACGACACCAATCCAACGGGCATTACTATACACCTATTTCTGTATATACTATTATACATATATTTCGAATGTCGCATTAACAAGTAATTTTAAAATTTAAACATTTTCTTTTAATGTTTTTATATTTATATTATATGTGTGTATTTATTCCATTTGTTTTACATATTTGTACCTAAACTTAAAAAAATCTTTTCCATTAAGCTACAGGTTGCCTGACAGAATGCTTTCCGTCATGAAGAAGAAGTATTCCGTAAGAATAAATACATTGATAAATTATTAACGTGTGTTTGTCATCAATCTGTCAGAACTGTATCACAAGCATCAGAAGTTTGTATGTGTTATTATAATATTAATTTTAATTAGTAATAATGTATACACTTTATATAATGTATACAATGTATACACATGCTACGTAATATCAGGGAGCGGACCGGGATAGCGAGTTCTCCAGAACTGCTGCTTCTCGCGAATGTGGAGGAAAGGTGTGCTTAATTGGCTGCCAGCCATCGCTATTCGGAGAGGCATTCTTAAAAGAAGAATGTATACACTGACGTGTGTGAGCTGTAAAATGAGCCGAACGTCATCAAAACTTGGAAATTGGACTTCGTTGGGCTGGACACACGATACGGAGAACGAGGCTAGAGTACCGAAGCGCCCACTAGTTGGGAAACCAGACGGTCGTAGAAGCCGCGGAAAGCCTAAGCTTAGATATTTAGATGGAGCAGAGAACGACGTAAAAACAATCGGTGTGAAGAACTGGAGAGAGAAAGTCAAACTAAGACCCGATCTGAAATGTACTGGACCAGGCTAAGGCCCACCTTCGAATATAATACCTTGATGATAATGATGATGATGTATACACTGACTGGTTTTTTTATAAATAAATAAACAATTCTCGATTCGAACAATACAAATTACTTAGCAAGAAATAACATTCACAAATGCCTCCCAAACAATTTACGTGTAGGAAAAGCTGCTGTCGAAAGCTGGTACTATTCATTCCAGCATCGAGCGGTTAACCTCACATTTCGATTAAGGGTAACACGCGGCAATAATGCGGACATGGTCTCCCGCTGGTGCACAAGCGCCGAACCAACGGCTTATTAGTATTGTAATACGAAATCACATATCATATCGACGTGACGTATGCACTGCGCTCCGGGCATCACTTATGCAATAACATGTTATATATTTATCTATTTAATGTTTTAATCTCACTGGGCATTTTCTACTAGTCAATCTGCGGGTGAAACTGTGCAGACGACTGTGGTGAGTCAATGTCTATTCCTCCAGATATGAAAAGGCTCGTGTTTAGTAGTGGGACATATATGGGCTACAAAAACTATATTATAGTTTATATATTATTTCATATTATTAGTTGTTAGTGTTAGTGGGTCAATGGCAGTCCACTGCTGGACATAGGCCTCACTTATGGCACGCCACTTAGCCCGATCTTCAGCTACACCTATCCAGTCTCTGCCAGCTGCCTTGCGCAGATCGTCGCTCTATCTACGGGGTGTCCCACACTACGTTTGCCGAGTCGCATTCCTCACTCCAGCACTCGTCTATTCCAACGATTGTCGGTTCTCCGACAAACGTGTCCAGCCCATTGCCACTTCAGTCTGCTAACTTGAAGAACTATGTCCGTGACTCTGGTTCTCCGGCGAATTTCTTCATTTCGTATTAACCACCAGAGAAACTCCGATCATAGCACTCTCCATAGCCCTCTAAGCGATTTTAATCTTGTCAAGTAGACGGACCGTCAGTGTTCACGTTTCGGCACCGTAAGAGAGTAATCATTACAATACGTGTTCTTATCTATGGTGTGTGTAGTAATAAATTAAATTTTTAAAATTATACACAAATAAATAACATACAAGTAACCGTATCACAGGGATTTCCATTAAGAGCAATAACAAAGCAAAGCCGATACGCGTGGAACAAAATGCCAAACCGCTTAGCATATCAGTGTGTTTGAATCTAAGGCGGAGGCTACACTGGCAACTTTACATAACTCCACTTCTAACATTGCACTTACGTTGGTATCCAAGCTGTCTTTCGCTGTTTGAAACACTAATGATATTATGTACTCGTTACCGGCGTGTTGTCGGTGAGTGCAGCTTATTAAAATAACTTTAACTGCGTTATATTCTCACTTGTAGGTTTCATTTTGCATTATAATTTTCCTTTTAACATGTATGTAATAACTACATACTATATTTTTATTTGAAATATAAAATTAAGATTAAATGAAATAATTTCAAAAATTAGGTTAATATATTTTTTCCTTTTTATTTAGGTATGTCATACGTGAATTACGTGATTACAATTTTAATGTAGGGTAGTCAGTTAAATGTGAAGTACAACAATCATGCACCATTTTTGTCGCAAATTGACGAAGTCTTTAAGAACTTCAAACTATTAACTTTAAACTGTTCAAATTCTAGTTTTAAATTTTGAAATTAAATTAGTTTTTAGGGTATTTTTTGATTATTACATCACTGTTTTGTCGGCATTGAATTGGGCTAAATGATTTAAATAAATAAATAAAATAAGGGTGTGTTTCCTGGCATAAAACAGGGTAACGCTGTTTCATCTTATAAGTATCCTATAGAGGACTATGGATGAAAATACCAGTTATTGAGCAACAGTGGCTACCTGAGAAAAAAACCAATCTACGATCCCTAATCCAAGTCAGATCGGAGTAGCAGATTGGATGAACGAATTAATTTATTTATAATATACGTGTTAAATAAAGTTATGGACGAACAAGTCGGCTTTATTTATTTATTAAGGAAGCGAGGAAGGAGTGCCAGGATCGTAGCGGATCTGTGGTCTCTACCTACACCTACGGAGACAGGCGTGACAATATGTATGTATGTAATTTTATATGATTCAGGCCTAAAACACATTGATTAGGTATTTTGAAATTAGAAAATAACACATATAATTAATATATGTATACTTGTTTATTAATCTGTACTCGCCTTAACAAACATTCGGCCAAATCAAGCCACTAGATCCAATAAAAAATTGAATTAACCTCTCCGAATCTCGTATGCTACAAACCAAAGGTCACATCATTATAATCTGTGGACTACGTGACCGACCGAAATGGCGGCCGCTATCTCGACGTCCGTAATTCGAAATTTCTATTCTCTTGTCGTAATAAAATCATGCGCGCACGCATGCCTTGCCCGCCCGAAATTTATATACGTCTTTTTGATCATTTTCTATTTCTACTTATAAAGCTATATTCCTTATTTCTTCTTATTTTATTTCTTTTTCTTTACTTCATCATCATCACTAACAGTAAAATAATCCACAGTCACATTTGTACAACAGATAAAAAGAAAATAGACGTGGATTTTTGTACTAAAAGTATAGGAAAACGAGCAAGCTAATCACTATAACAAGTAGTGATCGCTACATAATAAGTAGTTATTTTATTACACACCTTATATACACTCTATGGACAGCATTCCGCACTAATATGTCTATCCTTAAAGAACTTAGAATAAAAGACCGTCTGTCCACGATATGTCGACGCCGTATCCTCATTTATTTTGGACACATTATCCGCCGCCAAGATGAAAACTTGGAGAAATTGATCGTTTGTGCAAATGTTGAGGGAAAAGATCCAGGGGTAGATCCTCGGTAAAATGGTCCGACAATTCTTCAGGCGAGCCAATACATCTTCAATCATGGCGACGCTTTAGTTTTTTTTTAGAATAAAGTGATAAAATCTATTGTTTTAAAACTTCTTTAATAACATTAATTAAAGCTAATATTTGATGGTAAGTCGTTACTGATTGCTTTCCTCTTTTTTAAAAAACAGTCCATATACTTCCCACTTTTGAGCACAGGCCTCTTCATTTCTGAAGGAACGGACGTTAACCCACCACGCTTGTCCAATGCGGATTGGCGAGGTTATCAGACTCGGAATAAATATTTGTAATCCATACATATATTTATTGCGATGCGGGGATCGAACCCACGACCATTAACTCCGCGGAGAGCCACTGAGCCAATTGGTCGTCGTTTTGTCATTCATTAGCACATTTCCCTTTTATTCTCGACTTTTTATATTCTCTTAATTTTCTAACGTGCTATTTTAACATATTTTTACATACATACATATATTAATTCTTAGGGAGAGCAGTAACTGGATTTATTTTTTTACAACTATCTTATATAAATGTATCGTGATTTAAGGTGTTATCGCATGAAATAAATCAACACTCCTTTACTACTCATTGTACTATTCACCATTCAATTAATTTCCGTAACAACAAGCACCTACACCCTACGCTAACATAACACCTATCACCCGGATCGGGAACACGAAGTCAAACTTCTAATTAGTGATATGTGATACCAATTTGCGCCTTCGATTGTTGCGACACACACAGATACATACAAATGTCAAACAGATACATGGTGTTCAAAGTGTACACTAATTAACGCTGGATCGAAGCTCGAGCTTAGAGAACAATAGGTCAGTGAAATGGAAACACTCTTTAGATACCAATGCAAAGGTTGCCCTGTTAGGGCGGCAGTTAAAAGATTTAGTTCACGTACAGAAGGTATCATATATTACTAACAATACATATTACTTTTTTTTATGGGATGGAGGGCAAACGAGCAGGCGTGTCACCTGATGAAAAGCAATCAGCGCCGCACATAGACATCCGCAGTACCATAGGCAGTGCGGAAGCGTTACCGACCTTTAAGGAAAGTGATATTATGGGAGTGGGAGGGGGAACGGGAGTAAGAGGGGGAACGGGAGTGAGAGGGGGAATGGGAGTGATAGGAGAATGAGAGGGGAAGGGTGTTGGGCCTCCGGAACTCAGACCGCTCACTGGACGAAGCGCAGTAGCTAAGCTACCACTCAGACGCCGGTTTTCTGCGGGAGTGTGGTACTTCTCTTGGCGAGCCGGCCTATTAATGCTACAGACAAATAATATGCCATTCTTGACAAAGTATTCATCTGCAGCGTGGCTCTACCACTTTGTTTTAAATTTTGTTGTACAATTACTCCGTTGTACACGGAATGGCGAGATGTTCTATCTTGTTTTCTATCAAATCAACAATAATTTCAATTCAAAGGTCAATTTAATTTTGAATCTCCTTTATTAGTCAATAAAAAATATCAGTAAATTCGTTATTTCTTTATCTTTCAAATTTTAAAAATTAAGTAGGTAAAATTGGAGAAAAAAAGGTTTTATAAATTTATATAAATTTATCAATGTATCACTACAGTACATAACATTAATAATAAAGCCTATATTACTGTAATCATTAGTTATCAATGATTAATTATTTTAATTTAATTTGTACAGTCAACAGCTTGTCCTTAGAAGAAGGCTTCCTCCAAAGATTTCTATCACTTGCTAATCCTATATATCATTTGCCAGTAACTTTTCTGAGATCATCTTCTCAGCGTTTTGTCTGTCGCCCTTTGCTACTTATTTTTCATCAATGTTCGGACACAAAAAGCAAATAAGATACAGAACAATAAAATAACTGAAACGAAACTACATATACATATATGTCGACGTAAATAGGTAGGGGTGTAGGTAAATATATTCTCTGGTTTGTCCGTTCAGAAAATATATGTTTTTTTTTCATTATTATATATTATATATATTTTTTTCTTTTTACATTAAACGGCATACACAAACTTAAATTAATTTTTTCCGTATACCGTCGTGATGGGTGGGTATGTATAGTATAGTGATTGAGTGTGCTCAAATTGTGTATGTATTGTGGGTAGTGTCAAGTGCTTTGATAGGCTTTAGTGCCTGGTGTGGTTACACCTTTGTAATAATACCAGTAAAGGTAGGCAAATGCAGCAGAATTGTCCTCCGTCTTAGTCCGTTCCTAATTCGTATTAGGCCGTACCAAATTCATCTTAGTCCATATCAAATTCATCTTAGTTCGTATCAAATTCGTCATGGTCCGTACCTAATTCGTCTTAGTCTGTACCAAATTTGTCTTAGTCCGTACCGTGTTCGCCTTAGCCGGTACAAAATTCGTCTTAGTCCGTGCCAAATTTCTTATTGGATAAAACTTCTCACAATAAGTATTGTAATGTACATATTTTAGATTAATAAATGAGGCTTTGTCGTCACAGAACTTTTCCGTTTAATAATTAGCAATTGGACCACAGGTCGACCGGGCGACGGCCTATCGTAGAATAAACGAGATGACGATTTCGATGACCAATCTAAGTTGCTCATTAGCACTAGAAGTGTGCATTAATTGTCGGAGGTGCAATCAAATATATCGATATCGATTAAAATATTTTGTTTTGTTTAATTAATTTATTCAGTCAGATATTTAGTATTATAATTTAATATTAAGTTTATAACGAACGAAAATTGAATGAATCATCAAGTAGACTAAAAATCTAACTAATCCCATATTAGCTGTATACCAAAGTTTTATGTGTAGTTACAACTTGTCTCAATTTTAAAAAATGTTAGTTAGTGGGTTTTTTAAAAAAATTTGTAAGCCACCTTTGGACAGCGGTTATTACTTACCAGATGTCCTGCATGCTCGTTTGCCTGTTCTGCTATAGAAAACTAAAATTTAATGATAACATTTAAAATATTGTTTTGCTGCAAATTAATTTTATTTTGAACGATGTGTTAATAAAATATTATGAATATGTTTTTTAATAATTATTTTACTCTGTCGTAGTTTTAGTAGGAATTCAACAAGTGTAATGTTACTCTACAGTTCCAACAACAGAGCGTGCGGTCTAAACAGTGCATTACACCAATAATATGTTGTTATTGCGCGACAAGAGTTATCCGATCGGCATTATTTACCTGAGGTCGGTATGTGCATGACAATTTCATAGATAATTCAATAGCCTTGCACGGAATGTGTGGGTATATGTAAAGTTTTCAGAAGCTTCAACACGCATATTTTAATTGGTGTATATGTTTTTTATATAATTTCATTGTTGGCATTGGATCCCCGTTTCTTTTTTACAGCCTAAGTAACTTTCATTGCTGCGCATTGGATTTCCCCGTTTCTCGAAGAATGGTTTTTTACAAAGTGTATTATTTCTCCGAAAATGTGCCAACTAATGACAAACAATTAGTTCAGTGGCGAGGCTGTCGCCCAGGGAGTTAATAGTTGCGGGTTCGATCTTCTCATATGGATAAATATATATATTTATTTAAACAGGTACAAAAATGTTGTAATTGCTTATCACAGCAATTACAACATGTTTTTGGGTTCTATGAAAAGATAGCATTTGTTTACATTATTTAGAAGCTAAAATATACTGCTTTAATGATTCAAAAATAAAATTATAATTCAGGACTCTGTTTTTTTTAAAAAACATTCGATCTCGTGTATGACGCTTGAGTCAATTTTTGCACACGAGTGTACCATAGTACGACAAACAGATATTTATTCCGAGTCTAGTTGCCCTACCGATCTGCATTGGACAAAAGTGGTGAATTATTGTACGTACCTTCAGAAATGAAGAGGTCCGTGCTCAGCACTGAGTGACAAAAAATGTGCCAATCGATTGTAATTTCTGTTTGCTAATACATTGAGCTTTGTTGATAAATTTGAATTTCTTCCTTTCGGATTTTATTGATCAAGACAATTCTAAATAACCTTCTTTTTAGCTAGCTGAGTGAGTTTGTACTTTTGGAGCAGATTGACAATAAGGAATGTACAGGCAGGACACACTAGTCGAAAATTAGCATGGTAAGACTTCGAAAAGAAAAAGAAAAATTTTTAACACGCTTCCTTACTATAATACGTACTTAAAAAGTAACACAGTGATACAGAAAGGAAAATAGAAATACAAAGAGAATTCATCTTAAAACCATATAAAAATAATAATGCATTTACTCCTATGACGTAACAAACAAGCGCTGACCGTATACCTAAAATATCAACCACTTAACGTCATATAAAGCACTTGGCACACTTACGAAACAAGACTCACCTAATGATTTAATTATAGATATGATCGTTATCAATAATTAAGCAGGTTAATTTATAATCACCTCTAAACAAGATTATAAAGGCTGGTACCCATCTATAAAGTTTGAGCTTGGCGTTTTTTGTGATATTCATCAAATTTGATATATTTTCATATCGGGATGGACTACATGAATAAAAAATTATGGCAAAATACTTGGAGGAGTAAAAATTAATTAGTACAGACGTATTCTAATAATAACATAAAAATGTCTATCCTACATACACAAATATTACCTCTTACCTTTATAGAGATAAAATAATAGTCTTTTCAAACGGTTTTATTTAGGTTGAGCCCTAAACCAATTCTTATGAACATATATTAAATATCGGTGACAATACAACATTATAATAATTTGATTTTTACAAGTGTCAGTCAAAAGATTTAAAATTTTTATAAATCCATTATTTTGGGTGTAAAAAAGAGGCATTTTTGAGGAAAATTGTAAGTATCGTCGGCAAACTAGATTGTCATAGAAGCCGCGAAGGCCTAAGCTTAGATGCCTAGATGGAGTCGAGGCCGACTTATAAGGCAACCGGTGTGAGGGGCTGGAGAGAAACAGCTAAACTAAGATCTGAATGAAAAAATTTACTAAACCAGGGTAAGGCCAATCCGTGGTTGTAATGCCTTGATGAAGATGAAATTGGAAGTATCCTATATCGGATAAACTTTAAACAGAGCCATTAGATGATATCAGAAGTGAGGAGAATGAATTTTTTTTTGTGTTCCGAGTTCTGATAATTAGGCCGACAAAATTGTGAAAATTAATATTAATATTGAGGCAAAAAGCGAAAACGTAGTAAACCGCAATATAAAAACTTCTGACTGGAGCCAATAAAACTTATAAGATTTCTTAAAAATTGTATCTAATAACTCAAAAATTCAGTTTCTAAAATGGTAGAGCCACGCTGCCGACGAATACTTTGTCAAGAATGGCATAATATTTGTCTGTAGCATAAATGAGCCGGCTCACCCGAGGAAGTAACACACTCCCGCAGAAAACCGGCGTCTGAGTGGTAGCTTAGCTACTGCGCTTCTTACGGTGTTCCTACAAAGTTTCTACGCTGTACAACATTTTGTATTGGTGGTAGAGCTATGAGACTAGCTGAGCTATATAAGAGATCATTCGACGCAGTATTTTTTTCTGATCCGAATATGCAACAATTTTTTTGATATATGATTTCAAATGTTTACGCTTATTTACGTCGATGTGCACCCTGCTTAACTGTTATAAAATGTTTTCGTACGATCTCTCACACGCTTTGTATGTAACCATACAACCGTACATTACTTTCACTTAAATTTACATACGCATTATTACCATATACTACATTTTGATTGAACATTGAACTGAGCGGCATCTTTCCCTTTTGTCTTTGCAACATGTCTTCCAACTCATCGCAGTTCCGTAGCTATCAAATACACATATGTCATTGATTTTAAACCGTAAATATACTAGCAGTTGGAGTAGACTGGTCTACTCCAACTACTAGTCTATTGGTGTCTATACTAGTCTATACTGTTACATTTCATTTATCGAACGTCAGTTTGTAATCAATAAAGCTTTACCACCATTTCGCAATGAAGTTCCTCTGAACGGAGAAGAAACGGCGAAAGAAACTTCGCAGATATTCTCTTTTTTATAACATGTCAAACTTATAGTCTCGGAGATAAGCATGGGGACCTTCAGTTTTGTTTAGGTGACATTAAAGTGTAGAAGAAAAAAGAAAAAAAGATTGCATGTGAAAAAAAAGTGAGCTCAGGCAGACCGGTCTCCTGGGTCAACCTGTGAACAAGTGCTGCTGGTGGCAGCCATCTAATGTCGAAGATCACTTTAGGTAACGTGTTTAGGGCAGGTGTATGATGATAACGATGATACGCGAAAAATTGAGTTTAAAATGGATATATCTTAACTATATATAGAGCATGATATATAACTAAAAGAAAATATTACAATATAAATAAACTTAAACCAAACGTCATTCAAGCGAATTAAATATTACACAGTTTAATAGACTCCCAAAATAGCTGCGGTAATTTGACGCACCCTTATTTGATGTGCAAACAATGTTATTTCGCTGATATTAGGTAGGGAACACATTGGCTATAATTTTTGTTATATAGGATATTGACAGCTTGAATGTTGTGGTCTGTAGATAAGCTTGAGCTGAAATGCGAATATTTCTTCCAGGTATCTGTTACGGATTTGTATACGTTAAAAGAAGCTATCCAATGCCTTTATACTTAACTAAGGGTTCTGGTAAAAACCCAGCTTCATTTTTGCTATCTAGGATATAAAATGGCTTAAATTTTTTGGTCCATAGATAAACTTGCACTATAGTTCGAGAATTACTTTTAGGGTTAGTTTCTTTTGGTAACTGCTACGATTTTGCCTACGTTAATAGAAGCTGTTTAGTGCCACTTCAATCAACTATTTCTGATGAATATTCTGATCTGAATTCTGGTGAAAATCTAGTTTTATTTTAATATCAAGGATATTCTTTCAAGGTGAGTTTCTTTTGATTTTAGATTGTGGTATCGGCTACGACTTTGTGTACATTAAAAGAAGAAATTCAATGCCGTTTTATTCAGTTAAAGGTTCTAGTCCATTCAAGTTAAAACCTAAAATTGTTTCTGCCATATCATTTTTAGTTTACTTCTAGCGACATCGGTCTCCTACAAAAGCGTAGCCTAGCTCTGAGTAGATTATCATTGTTACTTAGCTAAAATTCGCCAAAAACAAAAAAGTCTACCGTTAAATTTTTTTTCTACTTAGATTTAAGTCCTCCATAGAGTCTTGAAGATGTCTTGTATTGAGGCTGAAACACATGTCGTATACATTGTGGAAAAGTAGTAGTGTATGTCTGATGTTGTTGGTGATAGTCTCAGAAGTGAAGAAGTTGAGAATTTTGTTGACTGCCGTTTTTCGGTGAGAATTAAATTACTCATACAATAATTTACTGTTCTGTTTGTTTTTCGCGGATCGTAGAAGTGAAAAAATACCCACACTCGGTATTATACTAGCTACTCATCTATAGGCCATACAATTATTGTCATATTGAAATTGAACCGATGGCCTTTGCTTTTAGAAATTAATCAATCGCCACCGCGTCATCTAGGTCGTCATTTTATACAAATATAGATCATGGGAGGATCTAGTGACATTTATTATCGAGATCAACGCTTTACAAAAGACTTATTTAAATTGAAAGTGAAATAAAATAGATACCCCGTAGTTAAATTCAGAAATTATTTATGTAACTTACATTAAGTGAGATTTTATCTCATGCGTGTGTCCGTGGCGAATGATTGCATCTGCGATCAAGTTCTATATGTTTGGAACGTCTAACCTTTTGCTGAATGTAAACCAATTAGTGAGCATAAAGGTTTCTTTGTTGGGCGACCATTCACCTGTATGTAATATGTAGCTTACAAAAAAATGTTACTTTAATTATACGAGCGATCGTAATGTGCGTTTGATTGGGAAAACAATTTTAGATAAGTAAATTAAGGTCATAATTTCGCCAGCAGAGACAGGTTTTGAAAACACTAAACATGTTTCAGGTGGATAATGGAGAAGGCTTCATCTCAGGGCCAACTTCTAAATATTGTTGTGGTAATTAATGGAGTCAGGGGTTACTTTGCGGAAATCTATTACTATGTGGACCGTCAGACAACCGTTAAGTCCTTAACAACCATGTATTTAGTTTAAAGTTAATTTAAAATAAAGTAAGTTTCAAATAAAGTTAGTATAAAATAAAGTTAGTTTCAAATAAAGTAAATTTCAAATAAAGTTAATATAAAATAAAGTTAGTTTCAAATTAAGTGAATTTCAAATAGAGTTAATTTAAAATAAAGTTAGTTTCAAATCAAGTGAATTTCAAATAAAGTCAATTTAAAATAAAGTTAGTTTAAAATAAAGTTAATTTAAAATAAAGTTATTTTAAAAACCTATGTAATATTTTTTTTGTGATAGGTATATTTTTTTTGTGTAGAAGGTTAAAAAAACCCTGAGCTTAAAAGTTTTATGTCTTTGACAGTGTTTAAGAGCAGAGTGTATCGTGCAATTTCCTGGACGTATTTCTGTTCCGAGCCTAATCCAAGCACTTGTACCATTTGGGCCTGTGGCCATAACTCACTGTTGTCGTTCCCGCGGCGCTGGCGTCGTCCACGTTGGCCAACTATCCTGTTAAAACGCTACAATTTGTCGTCAGATATTAAACGATATGCGTTAGTATTTATAGCAGTTTCAGGTGAACTGAACTCTATTCGTGACTCAGATAGAGATCCACATACCCATATATAATTTATGGTTTTTGACATGCTTCTGTAATAAAATAAAAATTTATTAATATCGTTATTTTTAGGAGATTGTCAAAAGTAGATAAGTAGCTTGCCTGGATCGTACAGAGACATGACAGGTATAATCAATCAACAACCCACGGCAGTCCACTGCTGGACCTAAACCTCCTCCAAGGAGCGACACCTAGCTAACAGTTGAGTATATTAGATTTATGATTCTTGACGTTTCTATAATAAAGACCTTACAGAAGTAAAAACTTATTAAAAACGTAAGCTTTTGAGAACGTGAGAACTGTAAAAGGCAAAAAAGTTACTTGGTTCATATTATGAGACATGACAGGTACAATTCACCAATAGCTCGAGGCAGTCCACTGCTGAACATACGCTATTCTATACATAGTTCTCCTCCTCCTCTGTCAGCCGCTCTGCGCAGGTCGTCGCACCATCTAGCCGGGAGGCATCCTACACTATATCCAACCAATCCAAAGTCACCGACATAGTTTTCCGAATTAACAAAGTAGCAATGGGAGGCTCAGGTGTGTTGGACATGACGACAACCGCTGGAGTAGACGAGTGCTGGAGTGGAGACCGCATCATGGCAGGTGCAAATTTAATCATGATGAATAAAGTCGCAGGCAAAACATTAATTGGTCGGAGAAGAAAGTTGTGACAACACAATATAAGGCATTAAACAGAAATTCACTTCGCTAAAGGCGGAGTTAGTTCTATCGAATTGACGGAAGGCTGTCATTTGACAAGATTGACAGAATGCTGGCAGTTCCCTGGTTGAATAGGCTCTACAGAAAGAAGAAGAATACTTCTCGAAATTAGCTGGCTTGTATACTACGTAAAATATTGTTTGAAAATTATCTTTATCACGGTAATAATGATTGGACCGTAACAATTTTATAGTCCGCTTGGAGATACAGATTGAATCTGAATATCAATTTGACACTCTCCTGTTCCCACGTATAGAGAACAAAAAGAAGTAAAAAGCACCACTTATGATGCGATAGGCGATCATTAATTTGTTCTCTATCTTGAAACAATGGAGTAAAGAGCAGCGCATCGGGCTTGCTCTAAGTAACGGACATTGTTATAAAGAGTGTCCTTTTTTTAAATATTATCTTTGTTTTCGCGGAGAAGGCAAAAGAGTTAATGTAAAAGCCATTTACCTCAGCGTCATGTATTTATTTTTGGAGATAAGGATTATAGATTCAGAAACATATTGGACTTACATCTTTACTCATAGTCTGCTAGACTTAGGTTTCTACTTTTAGGGGACGACTTCTTTTTATGTTATTATTTAAGTATTAGGCAAACGAGCAAATGGCTTGTCTGGTGGTAAGTAGCTATCAACTTGTTTCACACTCCCTACAGATTTTTTTTACTTCCTGGATTAATTGTAAAAAATGCCTAAAGGTATTAACTCCGCCTTTTTGTAAGACTTATATTTAAAGTATTATAAAATGTAGTTATAAATTAAGAAAAATAAATAAAATTAATTAGTATAATAAAACATCAGCCTGTATATATGACGTTTAAAGCGATATGATCTAAAGTCGCCTTGTCACTCGTCAGCCCATTGCTACTACGTACAATAATTGATACTGTCCACTAGTGTGACGCGGACCCCATCACATTTTATATTGTGCTCCATGAGATACATTCTCCGAGATATTTATAGACGATTTGTAACAATTAATGAATATACAGATTTTTTTTCCTCCCAGTGTTGAATATACTTAGTTAATAGTCGATTTTAAATTGGCGATGCTCATTATTTTAGTTAAATAAAAAAAATATTATAAGATACTATAATAAATACGGGACTTCCCCCGACTAGATGGTGTGACGATCTGCACAGGGTGATTGGCAGAGACTGAATGCGTGAAGCCGAATATCGGACTACTTGGTGCTTTTTGAGGGAGGTCTATGCCCAGCTGTGAACTTCTGTAGGCTGTTGATGATGACGATAAGACAGCATAAACCTTTGAAATTTGTCTTCTTTGGTTACTGATGACGCTCTACGATAATTTGGTAACAACATTAGGAAAGAGTCTGAAAACTTACAACGCAAAATTCTTCTGCGTTGCAAATGTTTACGGGCGACTTTAATTGTATTCATCAGCTTACACATTTGTCTCCCTATCCAATTAAGTAAAATCAATTAGGGACAAACCGCATAAGGACGGGATCAGTGGCGTGTTCTTGTATTGGAGGCCGAGACGCGCTTTGGTTCGTTGAGCCAATCGAATAAGTAGTAAGTAAACTTCGCTAGTTGAAAGCTTTACGCGTACATTGTTTTCTAAATAAAAGACTATTGTGTCTGCATTTATTCATAAAGGTCATGGTGTATATCGAAAAAAAAATTATCAAAAACGATTGACGCCATACACGGACATGGTTGAAAGATAAAGCTTTTAAGTAGTCGATAAGTGCGTGATGATCGATTGTGGGAATGCGCGGGATGAACCGGTGACACTAAGTTTCATTTAAGTTGCCTCTAAGTAGAACTTGCTTGGCGTATGGGCATCATATGATAGCATCTTTATACACCGGCTGCGCCGTCTCGAGCATTGTTGATATTATGTTATCGATTTATTTTTTTAAATATAATTGTGACTATGTATTTTTTACTCTTGTGTTTTATAATAAATGCAATCATAAAATTATATGTTATTGTATATATTTTTTCAAATTTAACCTAAAATTTTCCGATAAAGTCAAAGTCTAATTTTTTATTTTTCGACATGTCAAATTAAATTTCATTTGTCAAACGTCATTCCGCCAATAATTTAACTACCTACCACACTTTGTAATAAGGTTCAGCTAAAAACTCTACAGTTCTCATCTTTTTTGTCTCTTTTTGTTTTAGCTATAAAATATATAAAATCAACAATTAATTAAATCTAATAATAGACATCGATGTACTTAATAAAATTCGTACTTGTCTATAGAGAAAATTTAAATAATTATTAAAATTATTCAAATTAGCTTACTAAACTTAAAGTTGGAAACAGCTGGGAAAACTTATAAATAGTTTATCAGTAAACATAAATTTCTATAAATTATAAACAAGTATATTAAATTAGTAATAATATTATTAATATTATAATATATAATTATAGAGATTGAATTAAATTTTGAGTTTATATATATCTTATCTAGTGATATCATTTGAAAGGATGGTTGATATTTTTGAATGTTTTAATTATATACAATGAAATCTAATCATATAGTCTTCTGAATTAAAGTTCAGAGTTCAGGTTCTAGGTTGAAACTAAAAAAGGTGACTCGAAGAGTTTGTCGGAGCTGAACCAACTAAGCCAACATTAAAAACATAGTATCAAAACTGTTGAAACCGTTGACAAAATCGAAATGCGCCTCATACATTATATGCGAGGCATACATTATAATATAATCACATTTCTCATAATAACGTCATTAGAATTAGTGCGGTCACAGCAGCTACGTGTGCGGTCGTCTCAAACCGGGCGGAGTTACCGCTGCTGATGTGTAGCTTTGAGTCATAAGCGGAAGCGTTTTGAATATAAGATTTTTTTTATAAATGATCTCTCTTCTTCTGTTCCACTAAACTAAAAAATCGTTATCCTGACCTTTACCAACTGTATTGCAGTAAGGATCGGAATAACGATCTTAGATTATTAGTTCGTATCCTCATCTGTAGCTATTTATGTGAACCATTTCTTAGTACCAGCAATCTGATGATATTAAAAAAACATTTCTAGACTACTTATTCTATTGCAATAAATAGAGGATTTTGTATTATTATTTATTTAGTCTTTTTGTCTACATGTAAATTGAATTTTAGTTCGAAATTGACGAAGACAGACTACAGCTTGTATCTCATATATTATTATTTATTTATTTTTAGCTTGAACTATTCCAATGCAAGGCAAAAGGCTCCTGTCCTTCTTCCCACTGGTCTTTATTTTATGTATCTATTTCCTTCCATCCCTTAAGTGGGAGTTTAGTTCATCCTGCCATTTCTTCCAGGACCAGGCGTGGGGTCGCTTGGTATTGGGGATCCAGTCTGTAGTGGTATTTGTAAATCTGTGTCGGGCACAGATTTGATAACAATAATAAACATCATATTTATTTCGAAATACAAAATAGGTTTCTTATGGCCAAATAAAAATATTATTTTTCAATTGAAAAAATATAATTATTATAAATTACATATAAATACACATAAGTCGCATAAGCTTGTGATTTAAAAAATATTAAAAATTTTCCTGCGTCGAGAGTCAGCCAAAAAGTCACGAAATTGAAACGTGTGTGGAGTGTTTAATGCCCTATTATTAGTACGTGTGGGCAATGACTAAGTAGTTTTAAGGAATTAACAAGTACATATGGACGCACGGGGATCCGGAAACGATAAGATACTAGCATGACTTTTGTAGGTATATTACATCTGGAATTAAAATAAACTGCCATTTAAGAATTGAACTCAAATTTTTAAGTCATGATAAATCTTTATATGAAATGGGATTAAAAGTAAATAAGTAAACAGATAAAAATATCTTTTTATTAATATTATTTATAATTAAATTTACTTACTAATTTAGTGTATAAATTAGATTTTATTGTTTATAATTTTACCATACCCATACAATAAATCAATTGACCAACAGCCCGCGGCGAAAAAGCGCCACCTAGCTCGATCTTCGGCTTGACGCATCCAGTTTCTGCCAGCTATCCTGCGAAGATCGTCGTATCATCTAGGCGGGGGGGGGGGCATCCCACATTACGTTTACCGAGACGCGGTCTCCACTCGTTTGCTCCAACGATTGTCGGATCTTCGACAAACGTGACCAGCCCATTGTCATTTTAGTTTGCTAATTCAAAAGGCTATGTCGGTGACTTTAGTTCTCTGGCGGATTTGTTCATTCCGAATCATATCTACCAGAGAAACTCCGAGCATAGCTCTCTTAATAGCTCTCTTCATAGCTCTCTGAGCGACTCTGAGCTTGTGAAGCAGACGCAGAGAAGCAGAGCGTCCACGTTTCGGCGCCATAAAAATATTATATCCTTTTGTCTCTCTATGCAATTGTTCATAAAGAGCTTTTGTTTCCGGTTCTATAAGCATTTTAGTTTTAAATTATCTCATCTTTTTTAGATTTTATAGAGCATTTAAATTGGATTTTCGAAAATATATTGATAGTTAATAAAAGTAGTTGGTGGTATTATTTATATTAGTTGAAACAAAATTGTTGTCTCAAAATCTAAAAGTGTTTGGCAGATTTTTTTCTGCGTCATGAATGGAGTAATTTATTTGGCATAAAACCAAATTATAAGGTGTGGATTCACTACAACGCTTCGTTCAGTGAGCGATGAGAAGTAGAGGTTCACAGCCTCTCCCCTTCCCACACTATCCCTACTCCCTTATCTAACCTTCCTGTCCTCTTCCTCCTTCCTTATTTAATCTTCATTGTGTTACAAGGGTTTTCGCATATGACGCAATTTAGGTGCTGTAGGTCAGATCTGGAAAAGCTGCTCGATGACGAAGGCATATGAAATATCGATAGCCCCCATAAGGGATAACAGACTATAAAAAAATGTGCAATGAAGAGATTTTAGCAAGTACCGTATTCAACTCCCTTGCTTCTATTGTATTTGTGTCTACATTTAAAATTAGGTAAATTCAGTTCCGTTCTACACCAGGCGTTTTAGCAATTATTTAGCCTCCTACACTTTAGGTTATAATTAAAAATATAGTACTATTTGTATATTACAAATAGTAGAAAATTCATGTTACCTACTTGTTAACCTAATTTTTCCATAAAAATATTTTGTACATATTTCTAAGTTTGTTTTCATTAAGTTTCTTTCCTTGAGCATTATCTTTATGACAGTTTTCCAAATCACCTGTACTGCTGTTAGGTATTAAAACTCATGGAAAATTATTAACCGTGACTAAGAGTCTTAAAAACTCAAAATTGGTTACAGGACTTCTAGAACTTAATATCGACATGCGACGACATAAACACTTATATATATATATATATAAACACTTAAATACGTATATTGAAAACATTTAAGATTTTATCACTTGTTAGTACAATCAAAATGTTTTATGGTTTAGTACGCTATCAACAAAATAATCCTTTATCACACTTATCCAAACCCTACCCCATATCAACATCCAATAAATAAACCCTTCATCACATAGAATAAACTCAATTTTCCTCAAGAATGACGCCGCAAAATCTCTTAACATTTCCACCGAAATTCGTTCCAAGTCCCGGGACGACGGGCCTATACACGTACATGCAGCTCGTAGGGGTAACGTAGAGCCGTATATGAGTTTGTCGTATGCGAGCAACAGGTGGAAGCCCGTAGGGTTAAACGGTTCACTCGTGAAAGATGGAAAGTTGCTCTACTCACTATTTTATTTGGATAACAGTAATGACATTCAAAATTAAATACTATCCATCTTAATTTATATAATACTAGATTTTACCTGTTTCGTGCTTCGACTCGCGTGGAATTCGAGTTTCGTGACACATTAATTAAATAAATATATATTTTTGTACTTAATTTATGGTTCACAATTTCGGTCATAGTGGCTTCCACATAAAAGGTAGATATATGCAATCGCGGACTTTTATTGAGAATTATTTAAGACAAACAATCCTACGGTACACCATCTTTGTGTAACTCTCAGAGGCCAGATTTTTTTCCGACTTAATTGACATGTATCGTTATATTACGACCAACATTACATAAAATCATTAAAAATTGTAGCCTATAAGTATTGTAGCATATAAGTTTCATCCGAAGCTGTCCATTAGTTTTTTCGTGAAAGAGTAACAAACATACTCACAAACTTAAGCATTTATAATATTAGTAGGATATCCTGTAAAAATGAGTCAAAATTGTGTTTTTAAGGAACGAATATAAGAAAATAGAACGGAACCTTAACTTATGACGGTAGTCATTTATCGAGGTCATTATATCTGAAGGTGTGTAGTGATGAGGTTAATTGTAATAAGTATCGAGGATTGTTGTCTCGTATCTGTTGTTATTAATATTAGTTAGGTGAGTTTTGATTTCTCTTATCTATTTTCTTTCATTTTCAGAACAGTATTTTTGTGGATGCTTATTCATTAAATAGACGATACTTCATCATGATAATTAAAAACCTGCAGCAGTTAACTGCTGGACATAGGCTGGACAAGACGCGCCACCTTACCCGATCTTCGGCTTAACACAATATATAGCCAAATTATATAGCTTCAGTTTATGCGAATAAAAGTAAAATTTTTTTAGGAATTTATAACAGAAACACTTTACTTTTAAGCATATATTGTTGATACTATCATTAGCCTATTGTCACTGAGGAAAAATATAAAGATTCGATATTTTCAAATGAAGTAGAGTATCTTTTGCGTGACAAAATGCGATGCGCTGACAAGGAAAATGTTTTCTCATATGGTGGAAAATCCTGGAGCTAATGCGTGTTAGGGCCCATAGCGGGGAATTTATGTCGCACTTTTGTTTTATGAGGCCTTCGCTCTGAATAAATTTCATAACACGCCCGGCCGCTTTGAGCGGGTTATGTTTTGTACGGAATATTGTTTATGGTTGTGATAGCGGTATTTATGATTTGCATGTGTGTTGTTCATGTTATATCTTTTAAACTGTTATTGTTCTAGATAACTGTCTGTTTCTGGAGAAAGCCTGTAGCAATAAGCGCTTGCAACTACACGATAAGAGTACGGGACAGATGCATTCATTATGTAGAGCGCTTTCTCTTTTCCATATTCTTCGATTAATTTTAAGATTTTTTTAAAGAAAATGAGTTTGAGACTCATTGTATTTATATTATAGTTTTAAAGTTTGTTTAAAATTCTACAACAATTTGAAAAACATTGTGACCAGCTCATTGTCCCTTTAGTTTCACTCATTGTCACTTCACAGTTTTATTATAATAAAACTGTGAAGTGTGACTTTTTTCGCCAACTTATATAGATAAACACCAAAGACGAAGGTATACAATTATTGGTGTACAACTTTGTTTTAAATTATCAATGACGTTATTACGTTTTATTTCCTTTTACATAATATTGTTATTAAAAGTTATACTGTTTAATTGTGGTGCCGTATTATGCTATATAGATATATCGATTAAGACGTATAAGTGAAATGATATGTTATAAATACGTGTATCTTGACTTTTAAGTTCACTGCAAAAGTTTATAGAAGGTTTTGGTAGAATGTCCACCATTTTATCAAGACGTAGTGACCAGCTGACTGGTACATTTCAAGATACGTGATGATATAATGTTTATGTGACACTGGCATAATTTTTCATACCTAATTGCCATTAAAGAAAAAAAGAAAATGTCAAGTGAATCTACCGCAATCTAAATCGACTCTTTCCCTGATGTTTGATAGCTACAACCCTTAACACCCATTAAAGTAATGTTATCATCTCCCACGGGAACCTCCCCTCGTTTCACGCGTTATCACACATACCCGCTAAACGTTAACGGGGTCTAATACGTTACGTGATCTCTCTTTATTATCTTGTTCAAGTTAACCGATATCCGGGAAGTTGGGGTAAATTCTTACATGTTATATCTTATTAAATAAATCTACTTAGTAGTGGTAGAGCCACGCTGCAGACGAATACTTTGTCAATAATGGCATTTTATTTGTCTGTATCAGGAATTTGTATCAGGAAAAAAGGTCAGTTCGCTGGGGTACCACACTCCCACAGAAAATCGGCGTATAAGTGGTAGCTTAGCTACCACGCTTCGTACGGTGAGCAGCTGAGTTCCGGAGGCCCAACACGCTCTCCCTTCCCCCTCCCTCTCCCGTCCAATTTCCACTCCCATAGTGACATTTTCCTTAAAGGTCGGCAACGCTTCTGCACTATCTATGGCGCTGCGAATGTCAATGGGCGGCGTTGATTGCTTTCTATAAGGTGGCACGCCTGCTCGTTTGCCTTTCTATCGCAAAAAAAATCACGAATAAAAAGATAAGATTTTATTTGTGTTCTCTATTCGTGTATGTTTGAGTTCCGGCCATCAAACATGGAATCAATGTCCAGTTGTAGAGTTTTACTGTTGTAAAATAACATGCAATCTGTATCACAAGTGTGATATAAATCAGATCCAATGACTTTTGTAATAATACACATATTGAATAAATTCTGTAAATAACTCTTAACAAGTAGAAATATTGCAAAGCTCACTTCCTACGGAATTCCAAGCCTAGCTTGTTAATTACTGTGTTTTGTACCAATTTATAGCCACACTTGTAGTAAGACGTTTCATGGCGCAACGAAACTGCTATAATATTCGTGTCGCTTGGCGCGTAATGTTCTGCGTTTATCATTAAAATCTTTTTTTTAATTCATACATTTCATAATTTCTTACCATATTATTATGAGTAAATAAAGCTATATAGAAACGTTATAGCTTTTGTATCGCTAGATGTACAGATTTTTTCTGTTTTTCACAACATGTATATGTCTCACTGCTAATTATAGGCCTCTTGATATCTGGAAGAATGTATAATAACCCATTATGTTTGTTCAAAGTGGATTTGCGGGGCACCTAGGCTCGCAATCGAAAACGAACCTGTGACTATTGTCTCCGAATGCGGTCCTTAATCACCAAGCCAATTAGATTGCAAGACGTACAGTTGTTGTAGTAATAATCCGCATGACAGGGTTTATATGATAATTTTATACTGGACTTTGGATGGTATTTTTGTCCCCTAGCAGGATGTTGCAACGATCCACGCAGAGCGGTTTACAGAAATTGGATGCGCGAAGCCCAAATCGAGTTAAGTTGCACATTTTAGGAGAAACCAAATCCAATAGTGGACTACCCCAGTCTGATGATAATAATGGTCAGTATTATAAATGGTGTAAATTAATTTTACATAAAAATCTAATGTCGACGACGATGAGTGGCGTGGCCCTCCGTCCAGGGAGTCACGAGTTCGATCCCCGCATCGGATTAAATATATGTATGGCCTACACATATTTATTCCTAGTCTGGTAACCCCGCCAAACCGTATGGACAAGCGTGGTGGGTTAGCGACCGTTATTTCAGAAATGGGGAGGCCCGTGCTCAGCAGTGGGACATATATGGGCTGTCGAAAAAAAATCTAATAATTATTATTAAAAATAAAATTTGACTTATAAAAATATTTTTTATTCGATATAAATCAAGTAAAAAGAAAGACCATGATAGCTTAGAATTAAGAATAACGACACTCATTCCAGTTGTAAAGCAAACGTAATGGTAGACATCACCAGAATAAGTGTTCAGAGGCGCGTGTCAGCTAACGCGTCTTTGAATGGGAGGCACATTAACGCGAAGCATTCATCAACCGACTAATGACACGTCCGTACGTCACACCGGGGTGGATAGATCAAGTGATAAGAGATTCTTCTTGAAAATATAGAGTGATCTTAATGAATCAAATTCTAAACCTGCTGCTACCTACGATCAAGCTGACATTTTCTACACCTGGACCTCGACCAATCTGAGATTTTTTATGGGATATAAAGGCAAAAGCCGCCCATAAACAGCCGCAGTACCATTGGTTTTGCAGAAACGGTTTAAGGAATGTGTAGGATTGTTTTTTGAAGGTTCCAATATCGTATCGATTCGGAAATGCTGTACAAAGGAATAAATTTATGTCGTTTTAATAATTATTTTAGAATTAAAATTGTAATTTTCCAAAAATAAAAAATATATATTAAAAACTTAAAACACATAATATGATTTTTGTTACTTGCACCATACAACGTCGTAACAGATAGGAATATTAAAACATTACATATTTTTCCTTCTTTTTTCTTTCGTAGACACTTCAGCGTTCGTTACAGGTACACTTGAAATTAATAAGAAAATAGCTTAAATTTTTACAATTATACATGTATTCTTTCGAATGTAAGAATTATTTTTTGGTCACGACGTGATTTTAATTCCGGTGCTAGGCAAAGGCCTTTATGCTTCTGGAAACATAGACAATAATCTACCACACTTCTTCAAGGCAGATTGGCGGGCCAGTCAGACTCAGAATAAATACATATATGGCTCTAGATATATTCAAATTTTTTATTTTATGACATAAGAAATTACATTTTATTTGTCTAATGTCTGTCTGCTAACAGTCAAGCCAATATGCCTATTTCATTAATGAGGTTCCCCTGGACTGAGACGAAGTGGCAAAAGAAACTCAGTAAGTGATATAAAATGTAAATTGATAAAGTGTGGATAAAGTATGAATAAGATATAAATATATAGTGAATAGAAAAACAAATAAATTTTATTTGGAAGAATTTCGATTACATCGAAGAAAAAAACCCCTAAAGATCCCGTGTGTCGCCGAAGCAGTACGGCTGGGACACTACAGTACCTTCATCATAGGGCCAATTAAATCTACATTTAAGTTTCTGAAATTTAAAAATAAAATAGTTTTTTTTTTTTAATTTAAAGACCTGAACGTTCACTCATTATCTTGTCTCAATTTAGCGCATTTACGCCAAAAAACTTTGGGAGAAATAGCGCCAAGCATTTAGCGTTCAGTCTACACACTAGCACTACCTTTTAAGAGGGTATTCATGCACACGTTACACCTGGAGTGGCGTCGAGGGGCTATTATACACCATTATGAGTATTACGAGCAGCCGACGTGGTGCGTAATAACACCGTCTAGCGGAATAATGTGTGAAGAAAAATGGGAGGCTCCAAGCATTATTTTTTATGAGTAGTCTACGACATTGGATTACTTCGCGGCACTAAATGTGACATTTATACGTCGCGGTGATAAAGTTTTGTTGTTATTGTTGATGTACGGTTATTTTTATTATTATTTAAAAGTGGAATTAGGTTATGCAAATATCACAAAATTGTTACTTTTAGTGAACTTACTGTGTAGGAAAAAGCTGATTTTTTTTTCTTTTATACAATAGAAAAGCAAGCGAGAAAGCGTGTTTTCTAATGAGAACAAATCAAAGCTACCCAAAGAGATCTCCAACATCATAGGCATTTCAGGTGTTGCTGACCTTTGAGAAATGTGCAGGCTTAGTTTCTGAAGTTTTCTATTTATGAATTAAGGTGTTTTTTGATATTTTTCGTGTAAAAATTAACTGTTTCTAAACATGTGTATCAAGCACCACTCAATTAAATGGTGATCAGTTTAAAGTTATTTATTTATTTATTTATTAGGCACAAAAACAAGTTACAGTCTTAAAAAACACTATATAATATAAACTTAACAACGCCCACACTGTACCTCTTTAAATTTGCGCACAGCATGGCTACATTTTAACAATAGGGTTACTTATGTAATAATGAAATACTATAAAATTGAATAAAAAAAAAAGAAATATAAAATAAAGAAGGATAACAATAATTTTGTGATCTATCGGCTACCATAGATATCCCGGAGCGATCGCTTAAATTGAGGTATTTTGATATTGAAAATATCGAACGTTTCTGTACGGTTACTCAATCTCTTTCGAGCAATATACATCTTTTTACTGTTTTTAGCGGGTCGCAAAAAAATTATAAACACAATGTATGGAAATGCTAAAAAAATAATAAGAAAAGAAATAATAAAAAATAATTTGAGTACTTTAAAAATCTATTTCAGTTATGACACTATTTTAGTAAAAACGTTTTTTGAAATATCTTCTTCATTTTCTCGTTCTCTCATATTTAATATTCACTCTTCTCTCTTATTTATATTTAATGTTTTTTTATTTTTATTACTTATAAATAGAAGTTAAGAATACTAAAGCAGTTCCACTTCTGCCACATGCAATGAGTACACGCTTCTAAACCGCCCTGGAGACTTTAGATAGAATAGAATCTGAGACTCCGTAAAACGAATTGTCACAATATTTTTTGTTTCTTCCTCATCGCTCCATTTCTTGTTTATGAGTCCTTCCACCGAAATCGTACAGGACTCACAAGAAAACTACAACCCACACATATAAAAATATAAACACGATAATAGTTTTTGCGTTAGTAGCATTACGAATGAAACGTTAAAATGCCATTCTACAACAGCTCTTAGGCGCAGGCCACACAGGTAATGAAGCGAAATTAAGCTATGTTCGTGTAGTCGTTCACATGTACGCTGTATTTTGTTCATATTTTAGTTCACACTGCAAATTAGCTCTATACTACGCAAGCGATGACATTTCGGGCGATCCTTGCTAAGTTAACCCTTAATTTGATATTGTCCGCTACCCCAAACACAAACTTTAAAACAATCCAAGTCTTTGAAAATTTGTAATTTATTTATGTATTATTATTCCACGTGTATTATTCCACAGAGGACATGTATTTCTCAAGAAGGGGAATAACATGATTTTTTTATAATTTTTTACAAGGTATTTGAATATCATTCTTGGCGGGGCTTGCGCTTTACATTCCGTTCTGTCTTATATTATTTACCTAATGGTGTCGCAATCGAAAATGTATGTGCTTCAGGGGCAATTGCCAGCGAGTCGAGCGCCGAAATTTATCGCGGGCCGGACAACTGGAGCGGGATCGTAGACAAATCAAGGACCGATTACCACCGCCTCCGATAAAACACGAAATCTAGAGCGGGTACATAATCACTGTTCACTTTAACCGGTATTTATCACATGCTGTAAGTTTACACGCTACATTACAACTATTTCTGCCGAGTGCTCTAGAGGTGGGGCGTTAAGATATCGTATCTTTGACGCTAATGCAGCACTAACTCATGTGCACGCGCCCTTACCGTGGCGTAATGTTCATTGTGAGTTACCTATTGCTTTGCAGTAATGTTGTTGTGTTCCTAGTTTTAGGCGTTATCGCAGAATATGTGGCAACTACATTTGCTGTTCCCGTGACAACCTTTGTCGTTTGTTGTACGTGTTCCGCGATATCACGTGTTATTTGTTGTTCCGTATCAGTATTGCTGTCGTTTGAACCGTGACACTGAAGTATTACAACGAATATGCTATCTCTAGTGTATTCTCTTTCTTCCTTGTACATTTTTCTAGTGTTGTTTCTAGACTTTTAGTATTTTTTTGGTTAATTTTCCTTTTGTGATTTTGTTGTTATTCATTTGTTGTTTTTTGGGATAGATTTATTTATATGGGATTGGTAAAAGAGCACGCGGTCGTCGTATTGCAATCAACGCTGGTCATATACATGTGTAAAACCACAGGCATTGCAGAGGCGTTGCTCTCCTTGGAGAAATGCCTAAACATTTGTTTTTGAAAGGTTCCAATATCGTATTGGTTTTTAAATACCGCTGAAAGTACCTGGTTTTACAGCATATTGTGCACGGAGACAAGCTTCGAGTGAAACGCACCGGCAAAAACTGACAACGCAATGTCTATGGTGTTGTAGTTGTCTATGGGCAGTGTTGATTAATTCCCATCCTAGTTACGCATGCTCGTTCGCCTTCCCACCCTATAAAAGATATATTCTGTAGCGCATTGAACATTGCTGCCATCATGATGATTGTCTATATCAAAAATCCTCAGTACGTCTCATGCAATATATTTTCTTTTTTTTGATGGAAATTAGTTATAATTATTATGCCAGTTTCAAGTATAATATTAAATCCCTTCAAATACAACTAGTCAGCCAGTCATGTTACGTCTTGATAAATTGGGGGTTATTTTATCAAAACTTTCTATGGACTTTTTCAATCAACTTAATAAGTACACGCGTTTATTTCATATCACTTTACACCTTAATCGAACTATATTGTACAACACACCACCATAATTAAAAAATATAATTGATAATAATATAAGAGTTTTAAAATACTCTTCCATTAATTGTTTTAAATATTTTTACCAGCCAGTAACAAAACTCAATTTTATATAAATATACACTCTTTTTTATTCCCTTGAAATATTTCTACCAGCCAATTACAAAAGTCAATTATATACACATACACTCTTTTTTATTTCTTTGAAATATTTTTACCAGCCAGTAACAAAATTATCAATTGTATACGGTGCAGAATTTACCTATCGGTTGGGAGAGCGGTGCCAGTGATACTGTTACACCGGCGATAGTTCTCAATTCGAAAGTCTTGTAACGCTCTCTAATACAAAATCGGCGTGTAAGTAAATACGTCAGTACAACGAGAGGTTTCAGCCGGGACACGAACCCGCGACTCGGACCGACACTACCGTATCGGGTTACTGATTTAGAGCTCGTTGTCTTTACAATATGTCCAGTCGGGTGAGCGCTTAGTGGATTGCATTAAGCGGATTCTCACTAAATTATTTTATGTAATATTTGTGTCAGTTTTAATATTATTTTAGACATATTGCAGTCAGTACACTATTGGCAAGTTTTTGTTAAGAGCGAACTTAATCCATTAGCCCTAATTAATTACCTTGTGGTGAGCGAGCCGCATGGTTTAGGCGCTATGTAATGTTTTTGAGAGCCTATATATGTCCTGTTGTTTGAGATGGACATTAACCCTTGTCCAAGGAAGGTTGGTGGGGCATCCAGACTCGTAATGTATATTTACTAGATATAGGCCATATATGTATATATTTATCGGGAATATACATATTATATATAATATATAGGTTGCGGAAATAAATCCGTGACTATTAATTCTCAAAGTCTCTAGTCTATAATGTCGTTAAAATATAGTTTCACAGCCGTTTAATTAAGATTATTTGATTGAGAGATTGGATTTTCACTGGTACCACTTAAATGTATTTTTAGAGTTTGAATTTCTGGGATTTCCCAGATACAATACTATAAAAATAAATGTATGGTGTATTTTAATCCTGGAGGAAGGGGCCTCATTGAAGCCGCTACTGCCGTTTTGGACGGTCCTTGACCACGAACACTCCGTAAGGAGTGTATGACTGAGGAGGTTAAAGTGGTAGTGTATAACTTATAATCTTATCGAAAGGACTCGCGAGCAGTACAAGGGAGAATGGCAATGTCAATGATAGTTCGACAAAATCTACTGATGAATGGTGATAATGTTGAAAGCTACTTACTCAGTCTTGAAACCCCCTTCAAAGCAATGAAAGATGCGTCATGATAGCACGGGAACAAAGTGCGATCCAGAGGCTCCTGACTAAGAGGTGATCTTGACTTGGACTGCTGTTAAAAAGGAATAAGAGCCATCCATAAATTATTACATCACAAAAATTTCCTAATTTTTGGATTCCTCCCCTCCCTCAAAGACAAAGGTGTTAGATAGTCACATTTTTTAGAAGGCCCCTGGTATGACGTAACAGGTTTTGCAATTTAATCACTAATTATTCAATTAAAACAGCACTCTACAAAATCTTTATATATTTTCATAAATATTGATAGAATTGGTAATATTTTAAAGTTTGTCGAAGCTTAAAGTTTTTATTAGAGCACTTTAGATTTATGCATATGTACAAGTGACGTGACAAAGCTTATAACTCTTCATCGTTCACACAATATCATTCTATGTTTACCTCCTTCTTCTCTCCCTTAACGTGTGACATAATTTATGGATGGCCCCTAACAACTACATATAATATCATTACTATAGATGGAGGCTAGCTGAAGTATGGCTCTATTAACCCTTTAAGCGTTCAATTATTTTACCAGAAATGCTTCCAAAAGAGGCATATTTTTTATTGCATATAATTAAGTACCATACTTAATGGAATAAGAATATTAAGATTTTTTTTTTACTTTTAATTGTTAACCCTTTAAGCAGTTTGCCCGTATGCCGTACGGGCAAACCAGACCAGGCCAATTATGGGTAGCACGTACACTGTAGGGGCAAATTGCTTAAAGGGTTAAAGCTACAAAATTTTTCTTTATTTTTTTTTATTCCAAACTACTAATGTATCCGCTACCTTAGCTCCAATGCACCGAGAGTCTTGTAGGAAACAAGATCATGCCGTGTATGTGATAGTATAGTGGTTTATTTTACTACGACACCATGTCAGCTTTATGCAGAAAAGCTTACACGTAATGTGTGGAGTGTTTGGATAAAGGTTACTTAAACTTTTTAATAAAAACTTTTGTTTAAAGGCAATATATGAGCATATAACCAACCACGCTTGTTCGACGTTGATTTGCAGTACATTTAAACTTAAAATAAATAACTCTAGATAATTAAATCCATGACTCCAAAAGCGGTAAGATCGCTAAGCCAATTAGGACACAAACCTTTTTTGTTTGATATATCAAACAAAAAATGGTGGTGGAAATGATGGTGGATGGTGTTCTGTGGTGAACTAACGTGATCAGGTTGGGGAACACAGTGACGACATTCATACGGACCTAACGGACATATACGGACCTATACGGACATACAGGTCTAAGTTGTACGCTTTACTTAAGTCTTGAATTCAATAGCGTAATTTCTGTCATTAGCGGCTCTACACTTTATCCTAATTAGACCAACGATTTCACTGCACTCATACAATTTCCAGTTAACCCTAAAACACTTAACAGACATTCACACTGTGTGGGTACACGTCTGACCCCTGTGAATGTTGCATTGACATTATTGGTGTTGGCATTTAAATCCTTTTACGCGTAAGCAGGGCATCAGTTATATATATACATACATACATACATACATATATATATATATATATATATATATATATATATATATATATATATATATATATATATATATATATATATATATCATACATATATATATATATATATATATATATATATATATATATATATATATATATATATATATTTTAATTATTACTTACAAATTTTGCACTACAACCCATGATGAGTTTTGGCCTCTTCCACAATTCTTATATACTCCTATTTTTGGCATCATACCACCATAGCCTAGGTCTTCCCATTGCTACCATGTTCTCTGTAATACAGTCATTCAACCACTTCTTCAATTTTCCCATTTGTCTTGATACGTAAACAACTTATATATTCGATGCCCTTTCGTGGCTATTCTTTATATTCTGGTTGTTTAATATAAGATTTCTGTAACTTTATTCTTCTTCTGTACATTTTATTCTTATTCATACAGACATACATATAGTCACGACCGTTTCCCGTAGGGGTAGGCAGAGACCACAGATCTCTATCCGCTACGATCCCGGCACATCTTCTGTGCTTTCTATACACTCATCCATCTTTTCATCTATCCTTCCTTTAACATTCATTGTAGTGAAACAGCTCTCCGTTAGTCGCATCTCGCCCTATTGGGAATCAGGACGCGACGGGTGGCGAAACACGTTATTGTTTATATTGATTTTATATATATAGGTCATATACATACATATGTATATATATTTTATATATATAGTCCATATACACTGCATATCGCGGGGCCTCCCCATTTCGGGAAGAGTGGGTAAAAAGAATGGGGAATCTATCACAATTGTCCAAGGTAGTTTGGCGGCACATCCCGATCCGGAATAATAACTGTAATATATAATACTTAGCACACATAAATAAGTTATAAATGAAGTTAAAGCTAGGTTCCGTTGTTAATAGCAAATTTTAATCCAGACAACCGTTGGATAGACACGGTGTTGTATAAAAATTAATATATATTTATATATGTATGTATAAAATTAATAAGCGTAAACAAAAAATATAAGTATATATAAGGCGTTTAGTCAACGATCAACGATTTTCAGATAAACGTGATCAGTCCATATTATATGATTTTTTATTTTAGGGTAAAAACGAAATTTTTTACTATTATACAAAAAGCAATTATGTTTTTAACTTAAGTACACAGGTAATTTCCACAGCAAGTTTGCAAACAACTGTATAATTAATTCAACATGAAGGTTCAAATTACACGAGATAAATTCAAAATTACATTTAGTGTAATGCAGAATATTTACGACAATCACGCGCTCAACATCTTTGCAAATGTCTGTTTTATTACGTGTTACCATGGAAATATTGCTATGAGATATAATTCAATGATGATGACGGTTGCGATGATTTTTGCATTAATCATATCCTATAATAATATTTATAATTCTTCTCAATTGTTGTTTAATTTTCTAAACACATAAAATTAAAAGTGGTAGAGCCACGCTGCAGACAAATACTTTGTCAAGAATGGCATAATATTTGTCTGTAGCATGAATGGGCCTGCTCGCCGGGGAAGTACCACACTCCCGCAGAAAACCGGCGTCTAAGTGGTAGCTTAGCTATCGCGCTTCGTACGGTGAGCGGCTGAGTTCCGGAGGAGTTTAAATCATAGAATTTTCGTAGTATTTAAGAGACATTGGTTTTGTTAACCAACCAGCGATTTATACGAAAGAGACCGTTGGAAGGTCTCGGATTGATCAAAAGAAATTTGCAGTGATTGGTGTCAAACCGCCATGACGTCCATTTATTCTCTTGTCATCGAGTGTGTGATCATACTTTTCTTTTTAATTTTAATATGTTTTTTATTTTGTTTTAGAAATATTATTTTATTTGTCTGATTTAGTAAATCGGTGATTTTTTAAAATATTCAGAATATAGTTCTTACTATATTCTGAATATTTTAAAAAATCACCATACCATTGCACGCGGGCCCAGTATTCGATAAAACTGTTAAAGCCAATAGGCTACCAGCATCTCTATCTTTCTATATCTAATATCTTTGAATCAACATATATCATATAATACAATATGGCCATAGCAGTTCACAGCTGGATATTGACTTCCCTTATAAATTAGTGGTGCTACTTCAGTCTCAACTCTCAGCAAGTGAAATAGGTTTTTAAAATTAAAATAGACATCGCTGTTCATATACTCGTATTTGTTCTCATAATCACCCCTTAAGACATGCACGGGTACTACACAAGATCCTATTTTATGCCGGGAACTACAAGGTCAATAATATACTAATGAAGTACTAATGAAAACACGCACACACACTCACACTAACATGCACACCCACATACACACACGCACTAGAATAAAGTACGTGTTTTTAACAATAAAAGATTTAGTTAAGTAAGAATAAATAATATATATCTTAGTTTATAATTTAGTAAATATACATTTAATTTTTATTATATAAATAATTTAAATACTATGGTATATAGATATAACTGAGGAATCGGTAATGTTTTGCTATAATACAGTCTTGGGCCTAGCACAGCAGGAAATCCTAATATACATTAATATGTATGTGCTAAATATTGTTTTTGTTGGATAAGTTAGTTAAATTATATACATATTTTCAATGTAAATATATGATTAATGGAGTCAGGTGCTACTTTGCGGAATGGATTTCCACTTCTCACTATGAGTGTGTCTATCATATAAACGATACGTGTTTCGCCCCAACACGAGGCATCTTCAGTTATAGTAGACTCTACGGAAGACAACCGAAAAGTTTTCTTACTTTTCGGTTGCCTTCCGTAAAGTCTTTTACAAGGTGGAAAAGTGGTAGTGTGTGTTTGGTGTTGTGTATGGTGATTGGTGGGTGGAGGCTTGCCGACGGCCGTTTCGGTAAGTTTGTGATTTAAGTTCCAAATTAATCCACTTCATCCAGCAGGAAAACACACATTATTAGTTTTCTGGTATTGTTTGCTTGTCGCGGATCGTACACGTACACTAAGTAAAAGTTTTGACTGTCCACAAATATAGTAAATAAAGTTTATTATTATTAATGAGTAAATGTAACTGCTTAAATAAAAGTAATTCGATGGAAGTTCTAACATTATTTCGTAACACAGCGCTCTAGTTCGTGGCAATTAAAGACATTATGGCGATTGTTTTAGATCGAATGCTATTTCAATACAGCGATCACGACACCTATTAGAAGCCTGTATACGTGAATTAAACACATCGTGCATTAGTGTTTAATCGGGCGACACGTCTAGGGATCGTGTCCGATGTCGTATGTCGGCCAAATGACGCCGTTACTTTGAACTAGTGTCGCCGAAACTGTGCGACGAATGTATTCCGATAAGTTTTGATACTTGATATCACATGCAAAAGTTTTATTTAGTTATTTATGTATTAATTAATTATATATTAGTATACAATTTTTATTACAAAGACGCATTTAATGCAGGAAGGCATTCTCTGTCAATCGACATTTGAATTGATGGAAAAGATAAAAGTATATACAAAAACTATATAATTAAATACATACATATTAAGATATTAACACATATGCATATATATTTTATCAAAGTATTATATATACTACATATAAATACATAAATACAATTTTCTTAATATTATGCAGTACAATTTGATATGTGGTTTAATATCATAGAGCCATTCTTATAACCCATATAAGTTCCCCTGCTGGGCTAGGGGCTTCACCATTTCTTGAGGAGTGCAAACAAACTTACCATGTGAGTCCAAGGTGTATTGGCGGGTTCCTAGATTTGGAATAAAACAATAAGAATATCAAATTCCAAAACCAGTAGTTTCACCACTGAGCCAATTAGGATGAACTTTTACTTTATAATATTTTCTTGATATTATAAAATATAATATAATATGTTATTCTACTTTTTTAACGACCGACTTGCTCAGTGGCGGGGCTCTCCGCCTGCGGAGTAAATGGTTGCAGGTTCGATCCCCGCATCAGAATAAATATATGTATGGATGGATGGATTTATTCCGAGTCTGGTAACCCCGCCAATCCGTATTGGACAAGCGTGGTGGGTCAACGTCAGTTCCTCCACAAATGGAGAGGCCCGTACTTAGTAGTGGGACATATATTGGCTGTTAAAAAAATGTGATCTTATGTGAGAGAGCCTCCATTTAGGCTTCGAGTAAGTTTTTTCAATAATGGGCAGGTTTAATTAGCAAATATCATTTTCCCATAGAAAATTAAGTTATGAGCACTGAATTTTCTGAGTTGTGAGCAGTAGGAGACGCAACCTAACTGTTTAATGATGAGTCTAGTAAATCATCTAGTAGTAAATGTCTCGAATTATTTTCATTTGCGAATCACTTTTCTGCCACCAATAAAAAAAACACTTTAAAGTATCAAAACTGTTCCATCTCCGTACATCCTGAATCGCATTGCGCGTTGTCACAGCACACATTACGCGTGAGATACTGTGGTATTGTAGAGAGAAAACACGCGATTTAGCGACGATTTAAGCAGAATTATTAGTGGAGAATTAGGCCGATATGGTTACGCGCCTACGCCTAGAACCATCTTTGTAAATTGCGTCGGAAAACATATTGTTTGGTGAACTTACAACAGTGTGAACACAATGCTAAAAAGCGTTCTATCTAATGGTGCGGTGTAATATTCAAGGCAATTACTTGACAAGAAAGTTGCCAATTTTCTTGTGAAATACAGCGTTTGTAGTTGTAGAGTCATGGTTGCGCGAATGGACCAGCCTGATGGGAAAATGGTGGGAAATACCCCAACCTTAGAGAATACCGGCATTCAATAGTTGCTACCATTTTATTATATTCCAGCAATTCGAATGGTAAGTGCTGGGATGCAGACGCCCAATTACATTCCCCCGTCATTTATTTCTTTATTCCCTTCCTATATGGAAAGTCATTTTAAGACCTTACATACTTTTATTTGTGTTTTGAAATTTGGACACATAATTAGGGAAAGAGAAGAGAAATGCATAAAAATAGTCTCAGAGTGCTATCCAAGGGATGAAAAAAGGAGCAAATAGCGACAGACAAAACGCTGGGAAGATGACCTCAGAAGATTTACTGGCAAAAGATTGATAGGATTAGCAAGAGATAGAGCGGCATAGAAATTTTTGGAGGAAGCCATTGTTGATGGACAAGCTGTCTACTATACAAATTAAATTAAATTAATGATAACTAATGACAGTCATAAATGGTTTATTCAAAGGCACATGCCTTCTACATATGTAGAAGGCGTGTACCTTCCATTATTCAAATTTTTACCTTGGGTAGTGTAAAGGTCACCGTATTAATACAGCTACCTTGGATATTAACGGGATTTCTTTGAAGAAACCCCTATACCCTGTACAAGTTAGCTTGATCTTTTTGACAGATGTAAATTTTTCTGATCGACATAACTTTGCAATTGCGAACATATTATTTTCTTAATTTAATGATTTTAAAAATTGTAAAAATATTAAAAAAATACATAGCATAAAAATACATAGAATAAAAAATACAACAGCAAATACAAGCATAATCCGAAAATTTTAAGACTTTTTATTGCTTCAAAGTAAAATTTAAATAGGAACACTGAAAATAATAGACGCTTGTACAATGTTACATCGGTCGGACGGATGGGACACTAATAACAGGCAGTATACAGTATAATATAAATAATAAAATATAAATAATAGAGGCGGCGTTTTGGGCCTCCGGAACTCATTTGCTCACCGGACGAAGCGCGGTAGGTAAGCTACCACTCAGACGCCGGTTTTTTGCAGGAGTCTGGTACTTCCCCGGGCGAGCCGGTCCATTCATGCTACAGACAAATATTATGCCATTCTTGACAAAGTGTTCGTATGCAGCGTGGCTCTACCACTAAATATTATAAAAACTATACGTAATTTAGTTTTGCATTTGAATCATTGTACTCGTATATCTTCCTTGAAAGCAATTTGCGATGTGACGGCGCCACGATTTTTCTATAGCTGCGTTGTTGATGCATTTGCTCTAAGTGCATACTGATGCTTTTTGCGTTTTGCCTCACCTCTACTGCCTCGCCACTGTTTACACAAACCGCTACATTTTATTCTGTGATATCGTCTTTCATGTCTTTAATGAGAATAAAAAATAAATTATTATATATTAAAATTGATTTATTGATTTTGTTCATGTATCTGATTTATACATGACGGTATCTTAATAAGGATAGAGCCATGCACGAACTGGCTGACTCAACTGAGGAAATATCAAACCCTTATGTTACCATATGTTATAATTTAAAATATACTCACTGCAGAATGAAATAAACATATCTGTCTGTCTAGTAATATAAAATGACAAATCCAAATGGTTACATTTTTAATTTTTTATTATTTGTTCCACAAACACCATGCCCGATATAGGCATGTAGCTTTATAATATCGCTACGTCAACAACGTATGATATATTAATAATTGTGTGACTAAAAATATAGTTAAATTAAACCTAATTAAAAAAAGTCTTTTTACTCCCCTCTTCTTTTTCAAGTACCTACTTATTTTATCTTTTTCATTAAATCCTTCCTCCTTTCTAGTTATTACATTATATTATTTTTCTAAAATGCGCAAAGTATCTATCCATACACTTGGTTTAACAGATATTATTTAAAACAAGCCTACACATACCTAAAAGGCCGGCAACGCTTCCGTGACTCCTGCGGTGTCGCGGTTGTCTATGGGCGGCGTTGATTGCTTTCCATCAGGCGGCACGCTTGCTCGTTTGCCCTATTATCCCATAAAAAAAAATATTAATGAATTTCTGTAAACTTCGGTGTTGTAGATGACTACAGGCGGTTCTGATTGCTTTCCATCGGGCGTTATACTAGCTCATTTGCATTCATATCCCAAAAAAATGTATCTATTAAACCTTTCGTAATTTGCGACTCTATAATCAGTATGATCTTCTTCACATTTCGTTCCCACCCATTCCATTACGTTTATAAGCCGTCATCATACATATCATCTAAGTTACCAATCACATATCACAGAGATCGTGATCACAGCTAATTGCCGCCTGAGCGCCTAACCCGAGCACGCGGCCGCGGTCACGAACGCCCATACCACACATTTATCATAGACGTATTGATAAACAATTGCCCTACCTTAAATGAGGGGTCAACAGTGTATTCCTCCTATCTACTATCCGTATACATCAATACGATTCAACGAACAACTAAATTTCGACTTTTTTCGTATATCATAAAATTTAAAATCACTTACCAATGCTTTTGAACTTGTACCGATATCAAATATAACGATTTGATTTTTTTTTATATTGCATGACGTTGGAAATTAAACTCGAAGCATTAGACTAAAGATTCATTTTGCAATAGATAGCAAAGGGCTCAGTGGTCGCTACATAAAATGGCAAGTTGTCGGTGAGGCTTTGTCGCAAGCCGACAAAGGAGACGAGAGCACGTGGAAATGTGCGCACACGATATCTTCCTGAATCCGTACTACCATATTCTAATAATTGTAGAACAGAGGTGGAAATATTCAATAAAGTATTCATTTATGATTCGTTTTGAAATTTTTTAATCGCACGTCCTATGTAACTAAAATACTGTAATGCAATACTACTATACTTATTAATGGAGTCAGGCGTTACTTTGCGGAAATCCATCACTATGTGGACAGTCAAAAGTTTTACTTAGCTAAGATCCGCGACAAGCAAAACAATAACAGAAAATTAATAATGTGTGTTTTTTGGCTGGATGAAGTGGATTTATGAGGCTTCAGGTATAGTAGACTCTACGGAAGACAAACTTTTCGGTTGCCTTCCGTAGAGTCTACTATACATTAGTGATACATTTATCAGTGTACATTAACCATTTCAGTAAATTTGGTAACTTGTGAACATTGACCATGTGGCCCATTCTGTGCAATTCAGGAATTTCACAGAGTACATATAATGAATTGTTACATAATAAGCTGGAGAATAAATATAATCTCTTTTTTCTTGAAACTTTTTTGAATTAACGGCTAATTTCATTACAGAACTTGGTGAAAATCATTGGCCACTTATAAGTTCTTTTTTTAATAGTTTCCCACCCAGATAACGCGCCCACTCACACAGCTGTCAGAATCGTCGACTATTTGACATCTTCGGGGGAACAAATGTTATCCCATCCTCCGTACAGTCTAGATTTAGCTCCATGCGATTTCTTTGTATTTCCCACAGTGAAAAAAATGCTTCGTGGGCGAAAATTTAACATTGCAGACGAGGCCGTCGAAGACGGTTATTTTTCGACTTTCTGCAAGGACGTTTTTAAAAGCAGGTTCACTCAAATGCATAAGTGTATAGGGATTGTAGGGAAATACTTTTAAAGAAAAATATATTTTTTTTTATATTCGTACTATTTTTCATTTTACTCATAATATTTGGAACAGCCCTCGTATAGGTTTTCCGTAATATATTTCAAAGTTCTAAGACCTATTCTAGGAAATGTTACTTCGCATGTACGTCAGTTGGATGAAACAAGCGCCGGCGATGCTATCTCTCGGTATTTATATCGTTAATAGGATCGACTCATTTGGGCGTGACTTGCGAAATTAGCCTGCATGTGGGGTCCGGCATAGAACGTAACGCTTCGCGTCGAATAACTTTAATGTTTTTTCTACGTATTGTAGTAATAACATTGTATAATATGTGGACAGTCAAAAGTTTTACCTAGCTGAGATCCGCGACAAGCAAACAATCCGACCGAAAAACCTATCTACTACTAATAATAAATCTACTATGCCTGAGAATGCCTCGTGTTGGGGCGAAACATTTGTCGTTTACAAGGTGGAGAAGTGGTAGTGTGTGTTTGGTGTTGTGTATGGTGGTTGGTGGGTGGAGAGTTGCTGGCCGTTTTTCGGTAAGTTTTTGGTTTAAGTTCCAAATAAATACACTTCATCCAGCAGGAAAACACACATTATTTATTTTCTGTTATTGATTGCTTGTCGCGGATCTTAGCTAGGTAAAACTTTTGACTGTTCACATAGTGATGGATTTCCGCAAAGTAACGCCTAACTCCATTAATCATTGTATAATATGATAACTTATTTTTAGTATCTAGCGTATTTATAACACATTTCGATTAAAGCCGGGCAGGGGAATAATTTTTTTGTGGGATAGAAAGGCAAACGAATGGGCATATCACCTGGTCGAAAACAATCAACGCCATCCATAGGAATAGCAGAAATGTTGCCGGCCATTAAGAAATCTTTAGGCTTGTTTTTTGAAAGCGCCAATGTGGAATCGGTTTGGAAATTGTTGGAGGTAGCTGATTCCACGGGATAGTGGTGCGTGGATATATATATATATATATATATATATATATATATATATATATATATATATATATATATATATATATATATATATATATATATATATATATATATATATATATTTGAAATCAACCCACACAGATCCAGCCTTATATACATAAAATAAAAACAATACGTGACAATACCAATACTGCTGAAATCTGACCGATCGAATTTGTTTTAACCTGTTTGATTATTAAGTAACATAGCCTTATACTTTTTCTTAAACGTAAAGCCACTTTTAAGACATAATCTTGTAAAGGAAATGCTATATGAAATTCTATTATACATAAAATGGTAATGTAGAATATATAAAGTGCGTAATTCAATGGATAAATGTATTTAATGAATAACAACTATATCCCAACGTTACGGTTCATCTTCATCCCACAAAATATAGCGAGCAGGTAATAGAAGAAAGTTAGGAGGCGTCACCAGTGGACCAAATTACTACCTTAGGGCCCAAACGTGTCATTGTGTCTGATAGTTGGATATTCCGTAATGTATCATTGATGCATTGGTGGTTCGTCTCGCGTGCCACACCGTTTCCAACTGGGGTTATAATGTACCGACCATTACACAAACTATTTTCGATTCGACAGCGATTTCTTAATCTTTTTTTTAATAGTATTGAGTGAAATTTATTTATATCATACCAGTATAACTAATTGAAAACTAAGGTTATAAAACAGGACACAATCAAACAAAACAAAAAGATTTTACCATTCTAATTGAAATTATCGATAATCTAGGTTAGATTTAGAGTATATAGTTAGCCTTTCACGGTGTAAAATTTTTGTAAATTGTCTCATTTAAGATCCAAAATACTTTTTTTATGAGATTTAATATATATTCACAGTTCTGTGACATAATAGGCTAAGTAACAGAATATATTTCTAGTTGCAGTTTTTTAGTAACAAAATTCTAGGAGTGTCACATTGAAAATTTTTGGAACTGGTCAGTAAGAAAAGATGTCAATAAACGTTTTATTTAATAATTTTGAATTGAGAAAGTGATTTAAAACAACTATAACGACCAAAATTTTTTAACTTTTACCCTTGCAAGAACTTAATTATAACCACTATTTTTCTTCAGCTACTATTCTTTAAGACTTTATTACGAGGCGAATTTTCGCTTCGTTACATCTCTTTTGAACCATATAACACCAACAGGTTACCCACCGTCGGATTCAATAGAATAACACGTGTTTAACTTAATTCTTATAATTAAGTTACACAAGGAACCTTTTATAATTCAGATTGGAATGAGCACGCGATCAAGAGATTGAGTACATCTATAGAAATATGTTTATAGATATTCAATGAACTACATAAATTTTGCGTAGTTTATATATGCGTACCAAACATTGGCTAGTGCCACCAAATTTTTCTGGAGGAATGAACATTAATCCAGAACACATATCTAAGGAGGATTGACAAGGCACCTAGACTCGGAATAAATACATGTAAAACATACATGTATTTATTCCGAGATAAATGTATTCATAAATATATCTATCTATATTTATAAAATAAAACATTTGATTTTGGCATAATAAACTTTATTTTAGTTTCCTTTACTCCCATACAATTTCATTCATCTTGTTAACTCAGACATAATCTGTCAAACCTTTCTATTTAGTCTTCTACTCACATTATGCATTGCATCTCTCCACTTTCTCTTTTTCATAATTACGTTTAGTAACTCTATACCTTTTATGCCTTTTAAAATATACCTAGATTTATTAATGGAGTCAGGCGTTACTTTGCGGAAATCCATCACTATATGGACAGTCAAAAGTTTGGGGCGAAACACGTGTCGTGTACAAGATGGAAAAGTGATGGTGTGTGTTTGGCGTTGTGTATAGTGGTTGGTGGGTGGAGAGTTGATGGCCGATTTTCGGTAAGCTTTTGGTTTAAGTTCCAAATAAATCCACTAAACCCAACGGAAAAACACACATTATTAATTTTCTGTTATTGTTTTGCTTGTCGCGGATCTTAGCTAAGTAAAACTTTTGACTGTCCATATACCTAGATTTGTTTGACTGTTTCAAACAATGTACTTAAATACTTTTTCCGATGCAGATTTCGAACTCGCGACTGTTGACTCCGAAAGCGGTAATATCGCCACTGATCCATTTACGATGGCGCTACTAAGTTACTTAGTATGTAGTTGGATCTCCTTTTAAAGAAAGGCCAGGTAAAAAGTATCCTTACTTACCCGGCGAGATTTCTATGAAGAAAGTGATGAGTGTGGATGAAGCAAAGAAAATGTGCCGAGAACGTAGCACATGGAGATCTGTGGTCGCTGCCTACCTCTACGGGAAACAGGCGTGATGATATGTATGTATGTATCAATATCAACCCGCGGCAGTCCACTGCTAGACATAGGCTTGACTCAAGGCGCGCCACCTAGCCCGATCTTCGGCTACACGCATCTAGTCTCTGCCAGCCGTCTTGCGCAGATTGTCGCTCCATCTAGCAGGGGGGCGTCCTACACTACGTTTGCCGAGTCGCGGTCTTCACTCCAGCACTCATCTACTCCGACGATTGTCGGTTCTCCGACAAACGTGTCCAGCCCATTGCCACTTCAGTCTGCTAACTTGAAGAGCAATGTCGGTGACTCTGGTTCTCCGGCGAATTTCTTCATTTCGAATGCTATCCACCAGTGAAACTCCGAGCATAGCTCTCTCCATAGCGCTTTCTCTGAGCGACTTTGAGCTTCTCAAGGAGACGGACCGTCAGTGTCCACGTTTCGGCACCGTAAGAGAGTACGGGCAGGACGGACTGGTTGAAGACTTATATGTATGTATGGATCTCCTTAACTGCAATATTATTCATAACTGCACAGTTGCATCAAATGTAAAACCAGTTGGCTAATACAGAGTGCAGTAATTGGGGGTTACAATCGTGTCATTGTCTCTTGGCGTCTGTGCGCCATGTGGGAGGGAATGTGAGTTGTACACGCAACACATTCGATCGAATGTTGTGCAACTGACGATTTGTGTCACGTTTCGAATCCATTCGCATTGAGATCATTCCTATGTGATTTGTTATAATTATAGGATCAGATGATGTAATGGACTTAAAATTATTTTTTATTTAACCATATATGCTCCACTGCTAGGCACAAACCTCCCCATTTCTGAAGAAACCGACATTAAACCACCGCGCTTGTTAAATCGGTGAAATCAGACTCGAAATAAAATATATAATATATAGCTATAGGCCAAGCATACATATATTTATCGTTTTGTCGCTGGTCTTATCTTTCGTCGTCGATACTCGCATCGGAATAATATACGAGTACCTATGTATGACTCATAGATATTTATCGCGAGTCAGTTTATCCCACCAATCCGCATGGGACAAGCGCGGTGGTATGATGTCCATTTCTCCAGAAATAAAACCTGTGATTAGCAGTGGGACATATATGAAATTGTGAAATATTTGAATTAAAAAAGACCTTCCTCTCAATATAGCCCAACACGCCACTAGGATTCTGTTGTAAATACACAACTGATGGGGACAAATATCGATACTTGACTACACTACTGCGCCATTTAGGTTCTCATATACACACTTAATTACTTCAATATAAAATGATGTTAATCTATAAAATAATATTACTACAAAATTATAATACTGTTGGAAGTCCTATTAAATAAAAAAATTCAAATTGTCCATAGAAAAAAAAATCCAATTTGGTTACGGTTCGTATATTCTCAATAAGTTAATGATTAAAAATTCGAACGCTAATTTTGATTTAAGCGATGAGTACTGGCTGGCGATACCAAGTCGTACGGTGATGTAGTATGGTAACCATTTCTTAGGAAGATGAAATTAGGATATAATTTAATTGGTTTTGAATGTGAAGTTATAGGATATAAGGATTAGAAGAAGTTAACACCATTGTCCATGAGTAGGAAAAAAATTAGAGGCGTCGTAAACGCGTTACTTGAATTTGAAAATTTGGTAAGATTAAAAAAAAAGGAGAGACACGAGAAAAGGAGACAAGATAACTGTAGAGATGGTGTTTCCAGCTTTCAACACTCACCAAACTATGTATATTAGCAATTCATGTTTCAGAAAAATCATTGGTGAAAAAGAATCAAACCTTATTTACGGTTTTTTGATACATGTCTGTATATTACAGGTTAGTCTGTATCAGTCAATCTTAAGGCAAAGCAGGTGAAAAATATATTTAAAAAGCGGTGCATCAAAATAAAATGAAAACAATTTAAAATATAATTAAATAAATAGCAACTACAATTTGTATCTTATTTTAGATGTTTGTTTTTAAAAAAAATTAAGATGATCAAAAAAGAATCAGTGATGAAAAATTTCCTCCTAAATAAAAACGCTTGGTTACTTTAAAATGCAGTGAACTTGAGATTGAAAGTTTCGAACGTTGTTCCGATACGAAATTCGAAATCAAACAATACAGTGTTTCGACGGATTGCGAATTGGCTCACGGCAATTAAAAAGTTTTTGAACGCCACGCATTTGTGTGAATTAATTTTCAGTAAGTATTAGACGTATGCTATGGTTGCAATTCAATGAACGCTATTTGAGAATGTAATATTTAAAAAATAGATGCATTGGTCATACACAAAAACGAACAGTGAGGTAAAGTAAACTGATCACTAATTGATACTTGAGTAATAGAGAGAGAAAACATGAGAGGTAATTTAGAAGATGAGAAGACAACGTAAGAACTGTGATAAGAAAGAACGTTACAGTTAAGAATTTCTAGGGCTAAAAATAAATAGAAGAAATTTAAAGAGGCCTATGCCAAGCTAGAGTAAACTAATACCTACAACAGGAGAAGTTGCAGAAATAAGGTAGATTTTAAAAAAAATTGTAAAGTTTTTTGGTAGTAATAGAAGTATTTGAAATTTTAATGCAATGATGTTGAAGTATAAATAAAAGTTGATTCATGCGATTTTTAATTATTATTAATAAAAATAGTTATTTATCATTCACCATCATATATACAACTTGGAAAAATTCTGGTTTGGAAGATTGAGAAGTCCAAAAAAATAAAATGAATATTTAAAATACTATAATAATATGTCAGCGTATTGAAATTAATATCATTATATAATTATTTTAGGCCGTGGACAAAACTAATTTTATATGTATTTTGCCGCCATTTATTGGTAGATTATGTAAGGATAATGTTGGTTTATATAAAATAATTTTAATTATTTAGAATTATCTAAAATTCATATAAATATGTAATTCAAATATATAGCTGTATTTTATGAATTGTTTTTAAATAATTTCATTTATTTGTTAAAAGATTACATTGTTGCTATGCTGAAGCAAATCTTTTTTAGATTCTTTGTTCAATGTATAATATATTGTCTTTGTTTGCCTTTTCTATATTGTGCATTATTCTAATTCGGACCGCCAAAAAATATACAGTGGTAGTACCATCTAAAAATATCGGCATATTACCAATTACTTTTCTTCTACGTCCTTCTTGTCCATCATTAAATCCTTCTTGCCCTACCATTTTTCACATTTTTAACCTATAGTTGCCAATATACATATCTGTAGTACTTTTTGTAGGTCCATAGAGGGCAGTGATTATATACCATTATTTGATCCTCTTGCAGAGGACTAACAATATTTTCATTATTCCTAGAATTCTAAACCATTCCAACTAAGCTAAATACGCTTGTGCTAGGAAATGTGTTACATTTATATATATGTATATACGAATGATATGAACTTATAACGCCAGATCCACATCCAAAACTCTAGAAGCGATCCTTACCAAATGAGCTATTACTGGTTATGTATAAAAATATATATCCCGAGCTACATAAAATAATCATTCATAGCGGGTTATTGTGCTGGCAAACCGACCGTAGATAATGTGTACACACAACGTATGGGCGCAGGCTGATTGCTGGCCGAAAGCAATAAAAACGCTGACGTTTTGACATTTCAATTTCCCGCCATTTTTGATTTGGCGTTGCTGCAATTTGCTTTTTGCCGTCAGCAATTTTGGTAGCGTATCTGCTGTTACCGTTCATTTGTTTGTATTACTTGGTTCAATGTTCTACTTCATGTGAAGTTTATGCAATTATAATAATATGAAACTGACATATGTATACATCGCACACAAAGATTGTAGTTTTGACAATTGTTTTGATAAATTCCATTCTTTTAACGTGAACTTTTTTATCCTAACCTAACAGTAACCGGAACTCTTTGTTCTGGTCGTATTAAAATATTCCTAGCTTGCTTTAAAAAATAACAAATAATAAAGACAATAAAATGTACTATTAATGTTAATATAGTATTATTACTATATTTAGTATAAATCAATTAATAAAAAAAAATTAAGGTCAAAAACTAACTAATTTTTTAAAATAAAAGTATGTTGTTTGTTATTTATTAATAATAAATCTATTAAATTAATAACATAGTAAATTCAATAAAGATTAAAAATTATTCTAATTCTAAACATAATATAATAATAATGAATTCAATTAACAGATATCAAATAAACTGCCCAACATACTATTGTCCAAGTCCCTAATTGTGAAAAGACTAATTCAAAAATAATCAATAGGACATTTGTTAGTATTTCTGTCCGAATTTGAATACAAAACAATATATCGACGAAAAAAAGCGAAAACGCTGTAAATGACACATGTCAAAAAATATTGGGATCAGAAATAATACAGGCGTCACGAATGCGTCAAAAAAAGAATACTGAGTCTCACAGCTCTACGATCAATAGAAAAATTTATACAACGCTGAAACTGATTACTTTTGTGTGATCAGATACAATATTTTCAGAAATATTAGAAGTTTCTTGGCTCTAGTGGTGAGTTTTCATTGTGCGGTTTACTGCGTTTTAGCTTTTTTGCGTCGATATGTATAATATAAGAATTCATTACGCCAAAATATTTTTTATTCTAACTTTTGATGACTTCCACTTCACGGATAATCTTATAGCGTATTTGATAGAATTAAACCTTAAGTAAGAAACGTTTTAAAATTATGAAAAAAAAAACAGTTTTTGTTGTTTCTTTGAAATTTATTCATATGGACTTACGAATTCTAACAATTAGGCCGACGACATATATGTATGTATTATATCAGTTACGCTCAGACATATGTTTCAAGATGCTAACCAAGTAGTAGTAAGTAAACTGTAAACCAACTAACATTAAGATTTAAGTAAGGGACAGTGAAAGTAGAATCACTTCGCAATTACAGACTGACAAATGTCCGGATATTAGGAACACATGTGGCTCCCAAGATCCCGATGCTGGGGGGACCCAACGGGCGCGGGAGGGAGCACCCCACATTAGGCTAATTTGGCCGGTGGATAGTTTAAGTTACTACACATATATATTCGGTTGTGGGTATCTTCCAAATTTCTAGGTATTAAAACTATTGGTTCTTGGAAAATATTTGTTTTCTAAATCGATATTTGTATAAAATATTCTAAAATGATCGACCAGCAAATCGATTGTGTCGTCTATATATTAGAAGTTTATGTAATACAACTTTTTCTTACAGAAAGTAAAATCAAAGCATATAGCTTGTTGATCATCAGCCCGCGACAGTCTACTGTTAAACCTCCCACAAGACGCCCAACCTGGTTTAATCTTCGGTTACACGTACCTAGTTTCAGTCAGTAGATGTGCTGATCACAATGGCAAGAAATCGTCAATCGATGGAGTAGACGATGACTGTAGATCGCTCCTTGAAAAACGTAGTACAGAACGTTGCCCAGCTAGATGATCTTCGATGTTTGAGACAGCTAACATCTTATTGAAGGGAGGTGAGAGAAGTTTGAGATAGAAGAGGATCGCGAAGGAAGCCAAGGTATATAGGTTAAGTTCCGAAGGCCCAACCTTCCTCCCCTCCCGTAATGACACTTTCCTTAAAGGCTGGCAAGATTTATGCACTGCTTATGGCACTGTGGATGTCTATGGGCGGCGTTGATTGCTTTCCATCAAGTAACACGCCTGCTCGTTTGCCTTCCTATCTCATAAAAAACTTTATGCCTCTAGCACGTTGCCAAACTGTATTGAAAGTTTAACTGGGAGAATTTGAATGATAAAGTACTTTTTGTTTGTTGTGTTTGTGTTAATTTCCAGTTAAGGCATTTTAAAATACCCTAGGACATTTAAAACTTATAGGATTTCTCTATTTCAATATTTAAGCATTTTTTTAACAGCCCATATATGTTCCACTGTTGAGCACGGGTCACTTCAATTCTGGAGCAACGTAAATTAGTCCACCACACTAGTCCAATGGGGTTACCAGACTCAGAATAATATATTTATTCCGATGTGGGGATCGAAACCGCGACCATTGACTCCCTGGGCGGAGGGTCCCGTCACTGAGCCAATTGGTCGTCGCATATTTCAGCATAAATATATCTTAACCATATATTCCTTAATCATCTTTTGTACATCAAATATTACAAGTGCCATATCAAATTAAATCAGTTGATGACCAAATAAAGAGAGCTCTCAACATCGTAACTCGTTCGTCTTATCGAGTAAATTACAATGCATTATATGCTTGCGAAAAGGTCAGATAAGATTGGTTATCTGCTGATTTGCCTTTACCACGTAGGTTAGCAATATGTATGGTACTTTCAAAAACCCCACGCAAACACCCACGATGTAGTCAATCCTTTGTGGTCGTAACATATTGTACAAGGTAGGTCGTGGGATAGTGATGACAGAGAATTAATACGACAAAGCTAATTTGCCTGTGATAGTTAATGTTTATTTATTTATTCAAAAATATATAATAATTAATAATTGAAAAATAATAATGAAGTTTTAAATATAAAATTGCCTTTTTAATCGTATTGGCCACTTTGAATTCAAATTAAACCTGCATGGTGTCTGATTTAAGAGTGAAACTATTTTTGCACGAAAACCATAACATTCAAAATTTTTAAAAATTTTAACATTTACTGTTCGACTTATTTTTATGGGATAGGAAGGCAAACGAGTAGGCGTGTCACCTGGTGGAAAGCAGTCAACGCCGCCCATAGACTTCCACAGCGCCATAGGCAGTGCGGAAGCGTTGCCGACCTTTGAGGGAAGTGTCATTATAGAAGTGAGAATAGGAGGGGGAGGGGAGAGGGTGTTGGTCCTCTGGAACTCAGTAGCTCACCGTACGAAGCGCGGTAGCTAAGCTACCACTCAAACGCCGGGAGTGTAGTACTTCCCCGGTCGAGCCGGCCCACTCATGCTTGAATATTATGCCACACTTGACAAAGCATTCGTCTGCAGCGTGGCTCCACCACTAGCAAAGGCAGATCTGAGCAAACAAAACTAAATATTCCTTCTACATTTCAAATATAATAGTATTTATACCCAGTACAAGTTAGCTTGATCTTTTTGACAGATGTAAATTTTTCTGATTGACATAACTTTGCAATGTTACATCGGTCGGACGGATGGGACACAAATAACAGGCAGTATACAGTATAGACAGATGTAATATTGTACAAGCGTCTATTATTTTCAGTGTTCCTATTTAAATTTTACTTTGAAGCTATATAAAGTCTTAAGATTTTCGGATAACGCTTGAATCTTTAGGGACTTACGTGTTATATGTATTTTTTTAATATTTTTTCAATTTTTAAAATCATTCGATTAAGAAAATAATATGTTCGTCATTGCCAAGTTATGTCGATCAGAAAAATTTCCATCTGTCACAAAGATCAAGCTAACTTGTACAGGGTATAGTGCGATAAACATGTGAAGCCGTACTACTCTCGGCGTTGCTCCTTCACATAACTCGGCCATATTTTAAGCGAGACCATTAAGTTTTCAATAAAGGAGAGCGGGCCACATATTCCGCACCATTATAATTTTGATACGGGTAAGGGATCGACCAGTAGGAATTAACTTATCACGGCCGCGCCGCATCTGCATACCTTAAACATTTATGTCAATGGGGCGGACTTGGGAACACAGTGCGTGCTTCCAATTTGCACTATTATATTATAGTATTCTAAGTATTAACTTCGGTATCGCGATTTGGTCGGTTAGCGTTTTTTTTTTATATATATATATATTTACGCGTATCCCCCGCAGGGGTTGGCAGAGACCACAGAGCTCCATCTGCTGTCATTCATCGCAGCGAAACGGCTCGTCATTGGTCGCTTTTCGCCCTCGTGAGAATCAGGACGTGACGGGTAGCGAACCACGTCGCCGTCATTTTCGACAAATTTTGTATATTAAATTCTTCTGAATCCCATCGGTTAGCGTTGAGAGCTAGAAGTCCAACTATTCCCACCTCCTATCTTCATTCCCTACCACCGAGTGACCATCTCATGTGTGAAGTAGATATAAGGATCTAGTCCCCACGGCCTAGAAATACTTTCGTACATTTGCTGCTCCTCCGTATTGTAGAGCAACGCTTTCATAGCTTTCGGGGATTCCCATGAATTATATCTTACCCTTAGGTAGGCAATACATTTGAAGTATTCTTGGTGTTGCAGTTTTCAATGGATGTTTATTTATTACCATCGAGGTGATGATTATTTAGTATTAACTTCACTAAAAATCCAACGTCTTAGTCCATTTTCTTAATTTTATATTTATATATTTTCAACATGTTGAATTTGAAGTTCATGATTGTAGAAACTGTAATAAATAGTAATTAATATTTTGCATTTAATGATGTCAATTAATTTTAACTATAACCCAAATACGTCCCAGTCACCACCCCGGCCTCGGACACAGGGGGACTCAAGACACATATCTCAGACGGGGATGCAAGAAATGCCCACACCCCAATATGTAGATTTGTACCTCCTAGTGCCGGTGGTCATTATTAAAGTACGATTGGAAGTGTTTGATACTTTGTTTGTTTGTCTTAATGAGTCACTAATTAAGATTTCATTCATCATCATTTATTTATCACATTGCAGCACCAATTATTTAGCAAATTGGAGGGAGCTAAAATAAAAAAGCTAGGAATATATATAGCTATAATCGAAATGGAAGGATATCCTGGATCAGGGCAAGGCCCATCCGCGGCTGTAGCGCTTCACAATGATGTATGGTTTCCGGTATAGAATAGAGATATCTCATTTTTAACCTTGGCTGTAGCACAAGGCGACTATGGGTGCGAACACCACTAGATAAGCAACAGCATCCCTGAGTATAAATAATCAATCGCCAACACGCTCACCCAATGGAGGGGTGTCACATACCAGGTATACCACATAACGGAAAACCTCGCAATTCTGAGGAAGGCCAATAACAGTGTACTATTACTCTCTATCGATGATGACGTAGTAACTTTTTAAATTATCTGCAAAAGGAAGCAAATTAGTTTATAAGAGATGATGACGATCAAGTAAAAACGTCCTCTGATTGACGGCCAATTGGCTCAGTAGCGAGGCTGCCGTCTATGGTGTCAATGGTTGTGGATTCGACCCCTCATCGAGATAAATATATCCATGGCCTACATATATTTATTCCGAGTCTGATTTTCCCACTAATCTGCATTGAACAAGCGTTCTTTCTTTCAATAATAGTGAGGCCCGTGCCTAGCAGTGGTATATGGGTTAAAGAAAAAAATACACATCTGATAAAGAGGCGTTGCTGAAGCAATTTCTTTGCCGGTTGCCGGCTTTAAAAAGGGACGTAGAATATTTAATTAACTTTTTTAGAAAACTTTAGTCAACATTAAAAAAGAACGATTCATATGATTGCTTTTTTTTATGGGATAGGAGGGCAAACAAGCAAGCGTGTCGCCTGATGGAAAGCAATTAACGCCGCCCATAGATCGCCATATAACCGCGACACCGCAGGAGTCACGGAAGCGTTGCCGGCTTTTTAGGTATGTTGACTTGCTTTTTGAAGGTGCCAATATCGTATCGGTTCCGAAAGACTGTCTAAGGTAGCTGATTCCACCGCTACCTTAGATCGATATAGATCGCCGCTCATCCAGATGGTGGGGATGAAATTTTTTACAACATTAGTCAATCACAGCGCGAACAAGACAATGCTTGCCATTAAAATAGTAACAGTATGACTATAATTGATAGAGGTCATAGCAAAGCAAGAAAATGTTCATGCGAGTCACCTGGTGTCTGATCACCGCTGCCCAAAGACACGCGCAACGTTAGAGGCGTCGCAAAACACATGATGGTGAACACATGTTCGTCTTTTGAATATCTAAAAGACCGGCAACGCATCTGAGACACCTCTGGCATTGTGGATGGGCACCTATGGCCGGCGGTGATTACTTACCACCAAGTGACCTGCACATAGACATAAGATTTACTTTTATATATTATTTAAAAGTAAATCTTATTAAAACCTTTTACTTTTATATATTATTAAGCTGCATATGTATATTGTATTGATATGTACGCTTTTATTGCTTGTTACAGTCTATCTCGACGAATTACAATTTCTATTGTATACTGTACAATAGAAATTATTATTTGTCGTTATAATCATCATCATCATCAAGGCATTATAGCCGCGGGTGGGCCTTAGCCTGGTTCAGTAAATTTTTCCAGTCGGATCTTTGTTTAGCTTTTTCCCTCCAGCCCCTCACACCAATTGCCTTTAAGTAATCCTCGACTCCATGTAGCCATCTGAGCTTAGGCCTTCCGTGGCTTCTACAACTACTGGTTTTTTGTCGAGAAGGCGTTTGGGTGCTCACCTTTGTCGTTATACTAATTAGTTTTAACATTTGCAATATTTACTGTACTGTAAAACTTGCAAGTATTAAAACTAATTAGTCCTATCTGGGTCGCGTAATTCGACATACCTCTACCCAATCAGCACGTAGCGAATGTTTTGTCTGGCCGGAGTCGGGTTATTACCGAGTGTGCCGTGCCGTGTGACGGCCCCGTGTCTTGCGCCTCGTGCCTCGGCATATGGCTCGAATACCCCTCATTGCGGACGACATGTTTCGATTGAGACAACCCTTTTAGTCAAGGAGTTAAAACTGAATCTTCTTTGTTTTGTAATTTCAATCATTTATAAATTTTTTTATTGTATTTATATTTCTAGTGTATATTCATTTATCATTAATAATACATGCATGGTTGTGTTACCGGTGGACCCCGAACTAGGTAATAATCCTTACCTCGGAATCTAAATTTGAACCTTAGCTATGTATATTAATTCAAATATATTAAATATTAAATCAAATATTAATATTAAATCAAATATGAATTGCAGAATTAAAACAGAGTAATATGGTGTTGATGTATGTGCCTTGGGCGCATTGACATTGTTATGTGAAAGCACGGCAATGATCTAATCAGGCGTGGCTACCATTCCGAGTTCAGAAGAGTCCTTTGAAGTAACATTTTAATTTACTTATAAAGAATAAATCAAATTTCTTGTCCAAATCTACACAAACTTATGTAGAAGTAACTTAATAAGCACATGATGTACTCAAACACAAGAATAATGGGTAAGGCAGAAATAGAGAAGAGAAGTTAGTGGAGAAGATAGAAAAAGAGATGGTTTGAACCTACCGTTTTCGATGCTAATGAAAGCTTAAAAGTCGTTTCAAAAGTATGGTCCTTCAAAAAATTATTTCATCATCCAGTTCTTTTAAGTCAATTCATCAACCACTAATTATAAAATTAATGCGTATGTTGTATCGCATCTTTTGTTTGTTTCTGTAGGAAATCGATTATAAATTAAATTGGAACGTCAACTCCTGGTCTATCCTATCGTCTCAAGATACCTTTCTTAGGGTTGTCCAACACAGATACCAATAATATAATAATGTGAGAGCTGCGATTGTCGTATGAGCGTCTGAGAGAATTATTAATGCTGGTCTGCACCCGTCGGGGAAGGCTTGAATGTGGGCTTATTTAAATAGTTTCTCTAGACCGTGCTTAATATTAGTTCTTAGAACGTTGATTAAGCCAAGGCATTGGATTTGTAAATTACCTAAGGGCATGATTATTATATAATAAGTTATTATATAATAAGTATTTGCTTGTGTTGTCATTTTATATTCAGAAAATTGTTATGTCTTTCTAATATATCTGTATGCTATGTATATATGCGAGTCATTAGCCTCCCTTAAAAATGACAATATTTGCGAGTGATGTTCATATTCTTCTTTTTCTTATAGTGTTTCCCGAATTATGGCGAAACAGTTCGGCAGAACTCACTATCTTTGTCCACTGCCTGATATTACATTGCCAAGACTGCACTTTCCAATAAATCCATCTTTTCGATTATCGACAAATAGCATAATTATAGTCGGCAGAGTTAGAAAAAAATGAGCATTTTCGTTTTGTTTTTTTAATACTTTTCTTACAGTGGCAAAAGGCAAACGAACTAATATATTATCACCATGGTAAACAATCACAAATGCCCATGAATATTTGCAGTACTGAGAGCATTACAGATGTAGACGTTGCCTACTTTAGAGTAAAGGCGTTAAAGGAAAGGTATAGGTTTGACTTCCTATTCAGGGTAAACACTTGTACGGCTATATATACATATGTGTTTCATGATGCAATAAGTAATTGTAGTGTCGGGCTAAGATTGTAAAGGGTTTTATTATTTTAAAAATATTATTATTAAAAATATTTAAAGTTATATATTGAATTTTATTGTTATTAAAAATATTGAACAACAACCCACCAAAGTATCACTTTAAGCAAAAAATATAATATTTCATTTAAAAATAAATTGGTAGCGGTAATATGAGAGTTGGCTTTGTACACCGTTTGAAATTTGTGTACAAAAAACCAAACACTTTGACAGCCCTTATCCTTCTATCGCAGAAGGAGCCGGACAATGAAATATACGCTCATTAGCTAGTCTACTGATTAATTGGCCTTCTTAGAGTAAAGGTGGGGCTCTACTGCAAGCAGGGTTGATACAAACATATGTGTTCATAGTATTTATAGCGTTTGAAATTTGAGATTGCATAAATCGTTTTATTAGGAATTGTATACCTACATATTTACATTACTTATTAAGAATTGTGTTATTTCCGTATATCTTAATTTGTTATATATTTAATTTATATGTACTAATACGGTAAAAAGGTGGCTCGTAGGCATCGCTAATTTTGAGTAATACTGATAATAATGACGATAACAATTATTTTGCTGATACGATCATGTTTGAAAATTTTTTTTTATATATTCACGCCTATCCCCCGCAGGGGTTGGCAGAGACCACAGAGCTCCATCCGCTACCATTCATCGCAACAAAACCGCTCGCGCTCGTGAGAATCAGGACGCGACGGGTGGCGAACCACGTCGCCGTCATTTTTCAACAAATTAGATATATTAATTCGTCTTAGTGAATCCCACGAGCTGCATGGGAGGATGGAGGTCAGCCCCAGCAGAGCCCTGCATACTGAGGTAAGGCACCATAGTACCCGGGGGAGCCCGATCCCGGGACGGTCGGCACACTTGCGATGGAGAGGAAGGGAAAGCATAGAGAAGAAAGGAAAGGGCAGGAACGGAAATGCGGATTGGGGGGGTTACCAGACTCGGAATAAATATTTATAAATCCATATATATATTTATTCCGATGCGGGAATCGAACCCGCGACCATTGACAACGTGGGCGGAGGGCCCCGTTACTGAACCAATCGGTCGTCATGTTTGAAATGGGCATTATAAAGAGGACAAGGGTAAATGACATCAAAAACAAAAGAGTTCTTTAAATTTTTAAGTATATATGAGTAAAAAACGATGGTAATAAAAGGGTTAAATTTCTTTTTTGTATTATTAATATTATCTATAAAATAACAGAATAAATATGATATTATTTATAATAAATGAGTGTATTATTTTTGATTATAAAAAAAATTGAGTAAAACTATAATGTCTATATTTTATGTTGGATTTCCTATGCTATGGGGAATAACACTTTCCTATAAATGTTCGCTAGACAACCAATAGCGCCTGTAATGGCTTTACGACTACTGTTTACAAGCCAGCTCCAATATTTTAATGTGCCCTTTATAGCATAAAGTTCTAGTTGATTAACTCACAAATGTTTACCTATGTATCACTTGGCCAATGTGGCCATAACTTGGCCAACTTGGCCACAACTTAGCCATAACTTGGCCAACTTGGCCACAACTTAGCCACAACTTAGCCACAACTTGGCCACAACTTGTAGTTTTTTCACTTTTTTTCATTTCTGGATTAACAAAATCGTTCGATCAATAAAACCAATTGATTTTGAACTCACTACCATATAAAACATTGTTAAACTGATTAAAATCGTTTAAACAACACACAACGCTTTCAGTGTGACCAAAATCGGCAGCACTAACCCATTCTATTGTCTATATGGAAGATATTATAATGTGTTTTATCGGTAGGCTTGTTTGCGATATGGGCCTATTTATGAGCCTGATAAATGGGTAAGACAAGATGTGAAAACATACCACGTTAAGCTCTATGAGAATCCTTTGATAATAACACTTTGCGTAATTAAATATAAATAATAGATAAATAAATGTTTTGTCTGAAATGAACAACTAAAATTTTTTTTTATATATTCACGCCTATCCCCCGCAGGAGTTGGCAGAGACCACAGAGCTCCATCCGCTGCCATTTACCTCAGCGAAATGGCTCGTCATTGGTCGCTTTTCGTCCTCGTGAGAATCAGGACGTGACGGATGGCGAACCACGTCGCCGTCATTTTCGACAAATTAGGTATATTAAATTCGTCTTAGTGAATCCCACGAGCCGCAAGGGAGGATGGAGGTCAGCCCCAGCAGAGCCCTGCATGCTGAGGTAAGGCACCATAGTCCCCGGGGGAGCCCAAACCCGGGACGATCGGCACGCTTGCGACTAGTCTCGCCCCTAGCCACGCATCCACTAGTACGGCAAACCGTGGATTGGCGGAGGGTAAGGGAAAGGATAGAGAAGAAAGGAAAGGGCAGGAAAGGAAATGCGGATTGGGGGGTTACCAGACTCAGAATAAACTATTATAAATCCATATAAATATTTATTTCGATGCGGGAATCACCTAATGGAATGGCTTGTCACCTAATGGAAAGCAATCAACGCCGCCCTTAGACATTTTGCACACCCAACGCATTACAAGTGCGTTACCAACCAGCCTTTGAGATAAGTGTAGGCCTCTTTTTGAAGGTTCCAACGTTGCATCGGTTTGAAAACACCGCCGAAGGTAGCTGGTTCCACAGAGAGGTGGTGCTTGGAATGAAGATTCTGAAAAAACGCACCGCAATAGATCGCAATTCATCCAGATGGTGATAAAACTTTACTCTTTCTTATAAATATCATCATCATCAAAAACCTATGGAATCCACTACTTGAGCTATAACAATTCTATATCTGCCTTAAAATGCGCCACCTAGCATGACATTGGATTACTCGCATCCACCAATACGCGCACATCGTTGTACCATTTTCCCGGGGGAGATACCGCATTACGTTTGTCAAAACTCAGTCTCCACTTTATCACTCATCTACTCCAACGGTTGTAGGTTCATCGACAAATGTAATTTAATCATTGCTTATTCAGTTAAATGCAGTAGTAGAGAAATGGACACCAACTACGCTTGTCCAAGGTGGATTGGCGGAACAAGTAGTTGGTCGTTCATTGGACTCCGATAGCGATAATCCAGAACCCGTGCCCGTGCGTTGTAAAAAATTATATGTTCAAAGTCTGAGCACGAGAGAATGGAGAGGCCATTTCTGGAGGAACGAACGTTAACTCACCACGCTTATCCAATGCGGATATGCGGATTGGCGGGGTTACTAGACTCAGAATAAATATCTGTAGGCCATACATATATTTATTCCGATGAGTGACTCAAAACCATGAACAGTGACTCCGTGTGCGTGGTGCCCCGCCACTGAGCCAATCGGTCGAAAAAATTATATAAAACTAAATAATTTGTATTATTTACCGAGGGTTTTATTTAGTGTCCCTATATTTTAGTTATTGGTATTAATGTATCTTTTGGTTTCACATGAACATAATTGTCGAATGCAGATGTCGCAACCCAACCCAGATTAATCTTAACGAGGGATACACTATATTTATGCTATCAATATTTTGGTTCAAATTATAAGCGACTGGCGATAATTTACAAGTAATGCAATCGTCTATTTAAGGAATAGTTAGGAAAACGTTCCAGTGGGTAAACTCATTGTCACTATTCATGGAAATCTCCATTTCCAGAGGCACTGCAAATACCTTTTCTGCCCTGAAGAAATATAAAGAATGAGGAATTAGAAAGTTGAAGGCATGGGACAGAGTTGAATTTCCAGCTCTTATATCTCATCGAATGAATTGCAGTGGGAAAGCTACTATTCAGAAATCGATTTCTGCAAGAGTTCCCTGGATGACCCATTTATTCTGTAGGCAAATATTTGAGGAAAATATATTGCAATTTTGAAAAATGAACATTAGTCAAAAACATTTGACGGTTTTTTTATTTCTTCAACGTGACTCTATCGCATGGTTTTGGTATTTCCATTAAGAGTTTAGTTATCTGAATTATAAATATTTATATTATCATCATCTCACGCTTTTATCAGCTCATTGCTGGATGTTTTCTAACACAATTTTTCTAATAAACATCCTCCTCGATAGCGGACATAGCTAAAGTCAGGATGGAATTTAAGAGCTTCGATTTCTGCTGACCTAATGCGTGTACGATTATTTCAGTAGAGTCCTGGTAGGTTAAAAAGAACCATCGTCACCGAGTTGTCATCGTCATGGTTGTCTCCAGCCCACAACTTGAGGGGCTACAGCTCGCTTGACGAAGTTGTAGATTATTGGAATCATCAAACACAGGTCCATATCGCAAGCTCCATTATTAAAAAAAAATAACCCTAAAAAAGAACTACATTTTTTCTTTCATTCCATCGAATTAAAGAAAAAATGTAGTATTTATCTATATAATGTAATGTAAAATATATATAATGTAATGTATTTATCACAAAAATAGCTTTTTTTATACTTAAAAAAATAGAACGATTTCATAAATATTTTTCATGCTTAGTCTATACTCAGAAAATTCAGTGTTTTTGTAAGTCTTGAAAAATTTACTCATATGGACTTTTATTCATAATATTTTTTTATCAAAAGCATTTGTTATCATTTTTATAATAGGTCCAAATATACGAAATAAAAACTTAATAACGCTAAGTCTTTTGACTTGAAACCTTCATAACAATCCTTGTATTACACACGTAGGCGACAATTTCGACAGATCACGTGATCGGGTTTAATCCTCAGGAAGACTGGCACACACGAGCTCGTTAATCTGGGGATAAATCTGCAAATATTGGTCGGTGGGATGTACGAATTGTGTTGTACGAATTCGCATTGGTATAATGTTCTTAAATGTCAACATTACGATATTTAAAATATAGGAACAATTTTATAAATATGTACAACAATTTAATTATACATATGTACTTTACATTGAATTAACTTCCAAGCAAGTCCATATATATTTTTATTTTATTTGTTTACTTCGGTTTATAGTTCTTTATGGTGGTCTATTTCAACTTTTTTTGGATGTATAGAGATAACTATTAGATTTAAAGTAAGATACTATTAGATTTAAAGTAAGATATTTGTTCGACTTTTAAGGAACTAATTTGTATAGTTCTACTGCTTACTACATATACATAAATGTATGTATATCCTAACAAGCACGGAGTCTCTCTCATATGGAGGGATTTACATGTTTGTCCAATTTGAATTAGGGGAATAGATTTGAAATAAAATACATATCTGTAAGCCTCAAGCATCAAACCTGCCACCATGAATTCCAAAAGCGCTAACTTTTAAAATTTATTTTTTATAGTCCGCGGCAGTCCTCTGCTGGACATGACATCCAAGAAGCGACACTTCAGTCGATTTTCGGCTACACGCATCCAACCTCTGCCAGCAGCCTTATATAAATCGTCGCTATATTTAGCAGGTCTCACACTACGTTTGCCGAGACGCGGTCTCCAATTCGGCACATACGGACTCCAACGGTAGTCGGTTGTCTGATAAATGTGCGAAGTGTCGAAGAGCTGTGTCGGTGACTCTGGTTTGCTGGCGAATTTCTTCGCCCCGAATCCTTTCCATAGCTCTCCGAACGACTTTGACTTTGTGAAGCAGTCACTGTCAGTGTCCACGTTTCAGCTTCCTAAAAGAGTACAGGCGGGATGCACTGGTGTAAGACTTTCGTCTTCAGGCTCTGAAATATGGGTAACGAGAAGGCTTGACTAAGTTTCCTTTTTATGTTACCCGAAAATAATCCTATATATATTATATATATATATATATATATATATATATATATATATATATATATATATATATATATATATATATATATATATATATATATATATGGGATAGGTGGGCAAACAGGCAAGTTTGTCGCCTGATGGAAAGCAATCAACGCCGCCCATAGACAACCGCGATACCGCAGAAGCCACGAAAGCGTTGTGGCCTTTTAGGTATGTGTAGGCAGGCTTGTTTTTTCAAGGTGTTAATATCGTATCGTATAGGTTCGGAAAGACCGCTGAAGGTAGCTGGTTCCACAGAGTAGTGGTGCGTGGAAGGAAGTTTCGAGAGAAGCGCACCCTAATGGATCACCACTCATCCATATGGTGGGGATGAAACATTTTTTTACGGCGAGTTGTGCGTTTGTGGAATTATAATAGGGTTTTTAATTTCCAACTTTTTCTCGGGTAAAGTTCAAAAAATAGTTTACGAAAACTTTAGTTTACACTCCTTTGAAATGTACACAGTATACTGACCAAAGAAATATTAGTCAAACTCTGCATTCCAAACTATTTCTCTCGTACATTTTAAGGCGAGAGCGTGTGATATGTAAATATATGATAATGTACCGACAATTTGCACAACTCATGACCTCTGTCCCAAACTATCTGCGGGCGGCCCCCATAACTTTGCCTGTTTTGATTCCAAATGCAGATGTGGGTATAAAATTAATATGTTTGGATTTAATTACGATTCAGGGTAGAACATACGCATTACATTAGCATAGGTTAATAACTGTATACATGTAGCTAGGTAGCTGTGAGTGAAAATTAATTGAGGTACTCGCTTTTGATAAAGTCTGTCACCATAACGGTGACGACTTATCATCAGATCGCTAACTCGCCCATTTACTTTTTTTTATGGGATATGAGGGCAAACGAGCAAGCGTGTCACTTGATGGAAAGAAATCAACGCCACGCGGGTTATTTACTTACCATTTCCATAAAAAAAATTTAATTTTTTTAAGATTCAGTATCAGAAACGCATTAATTTTTCCAAGTTATATATTCCATAGCATGCATACATATTATTAGAAAATGATATGAAATGATAAAAAAGAACTCTTATATTTAATAAAACTGAAAACAACTAATAATCTAATTTTTGCAACACCCTACTAGCATTATTGATAAAATTCCCGAGGCGTGAAACCAATACATATTGACATGATGATGGAAAAAGTGAATAGAAATTCAATATATCGATATAAAAAACGTTGAAGTAATCAAACAATATACGCCTATAATTCTTTGATATAGAAACGAATATAGCACGAAACTGGATATCACGTTAGGGTAGACGGCGTCGCGAATCGTGTAGATAAGTCGGTGGTTATATCCCGGCGGCGATTGGAATCATATCCGAATTAATAATCTCGATGTAATGTGGGAACAACTCGTTACGTGTGATACAGTTTCGCTGAACTAAAAGACGAATAAAGTGAGCATTTCTGAGAAATAATTTGATGATATTTTTTTTGTAGCTGAAACGTATTAATAAAACGCGATCCAGGCTTAAGACTACGATGAACTATATTGATGGATTAATTCTCACGATGAAGTCACGTGTTTTATTTTTTTAATAAATAAGATAACATTTGGCGACCATGGCTCAGTGGTGCGGCCACGGAGTCAATGGTCGGGGGTTCGATCCTCGCATCACAATAAATATATGTATGCATTACAAATATATATTCCGAGTCTGGTAACCCCACCAATCCGCAATGGACAAGCGTGGTGGGTTAAAGTCCGTTCCTCCAGAAATGGAGAGGCCCGTGTTCACCAGTGGGACATACATGGGATGTGGGAAAATAAGATAACATACGAGTTGTGTAAGTATGTTGCCCAATTAAAAAACGTTAGCATCACTCATAAAACTCTGTTACCCATAAACATCAGAGGCATTGCAGAAGTGTTGCCAGCCTTTGACAAATATGTTATTAAGTCAAGTGCCAGTATTACCATATGCTATCAAGTTTCATGACTAAAATTTGCGTGATTGGTGCCTCAAAGGACGATAAGTGTCGAATTCACATCGCCAAATATATACATTTTTAATCCTATCCTACTAGTAATATTATAAATGCGAAAGTTTGTGAGTATGGATGTATGTTTGTTACTCTTTCACGAAAAACCTACTGGACGGATTTGGATGAAACTTTACAGTAATATAAGTTATACATCGAAATAACATATAGGCTACAATTTGTAATGATTTTATGTAATTTTTGTCGTAATATAACGATGCATGTCAATTAAGTCGGAAAAAAATCTGGCCTCTGACAGCTATCTTGGTGTACGCTGCCTAAACCATTGGAATTACACAAAGATGATGTACGTAGGATTGTTTGTCTTATATAGTTCCAAATAAAAGTCCGCGATAGCATATATTTACCTTTTATGTGGAAGCCACTATGACCTAAATTGTAAACCATAAATTAACTAAAATATATATATATATATATATATATATATATATATATATATATATATATATATATATATATATATATATATATATATATATATATATTTAAAATGATCTGTCACGAAACTTAATGTGGCAGACCAAATTCCACGCGAGCGAAGCCGCAGGCAAAAACTAGTCTATTCATATATTTATAAATCGATAACACTATCTAACAAATACACATTAACGTATGCTTAAAAGCAATCTCTATCACTGTCGTAGCTCTTGGTTAATGGTAGGTAGATTCAATTTCCGCAATGTGGCGTTATTGATATCATATTGAAATCCAAGGACTAATGTCATTTACATGTTTCGTTTTCTTATTCTTAGGTTTGTTTTCATATTTTTTTACTGACACCACTCTTTAATTACAAATATTTATGAAATACGATTTCATTACCATTTTGGGAAATTGAAAGGTTTATAGTACTATTATGATTATACAAAGTATTTTTGTTGGAAGTAACTCTGCGATTTCTTACTTTACCATGAACAGAATTAACGTAAGCTCAAACGTCAATCTTTCTGCTGTAAGCCTTTTAACTGGTCCTTTTAATTTTCCCTATTTCACTATTAATAATGTATTATAAGAAATATATAACCTTTTTTAATATATTACAGTGTTATAATCTGCAAGTTTGTTTGCGTCTAATCTACGTCAGTTTTAAATGTGTGTTTATAGATATTTTTCTTCACAGGTCTCTTGATCTTTCATAATCATCATAATCAATGCGTTACAGCCGCGGGTGAGTCTTTGCCTGGTTCAGTAAATTTTTCCAGTCCAATCTTTGTTTGGCTTTTTCTCTCCAGCCCCTCACACCAATTGCCTTTTATTCGTCGTCGACTCCATCTAGCCATCTGAGCTTAGGCCTTCCCCGGCTTTTACGGCCATCTGATTTGCCGTCGAATAGGCGTTTGGGTACTCTAGACTCGTCTATCCGTATTACGTGCCTAGCTCAACGAAGGCGTCCAATTTTGATAGTTTTAATGCCATTCGGCTTATTGTACAGCTCATGAAGCTCGTGATTGTAAAGTGTACTCCATCGGTCATTTTCCAAATGTACCACACAGGACCAAATATACGCCTTGATTCAATCTCAGGAACGAGGTCAATATTATGAAGATCATTTCGCGCACCTTGTTTATATTTTATGAGATATTTTTTTCACAGATCTCTTGATCTTTGCTTTCATTTATACTCTCCTTTGATACGTGACAATAGCATCTACACATTTAACCGCTTCTTACGATTTCAGAAGGTATTTTTATTGGAGTAGGAACGCAAACGAACAAACATGTTAACTGAATGAAAGCAATCATTGTCACCTATAGCATGCCATCTTTGATTTTTAAGGTATCAATATCGGATTGAAAATCATCGTATTTATGATATAGCGTACCGTTGAACTTTTATGATTCTCATTATGATATCAAAATTATTTTTTCACCAGAGCATGGTAGTTTTACTCAAGTATCAATTTTGGAGATACACTCGCGTATAATAAATTTTAAATCACCAACTCTATAACGATTCTCGAGAAAATACACTAAAAGTCTTATAAGCTTTTTATGACAACAGATTAAAAGAACTTCTAACAAGCCAGAGTATCAATAAAACGATTTACAACGAACAAGTTAACCCATTAATCCTCACTACAAACTTCATACGCCAAACTTCACATGTCGCAGTCTGACGGCTCAGTTGGACAACTTGTAATCCGCTCCCCTCCTCGTGTTCCGGGTAGTCAGATTGGAACTTTCGTTCCTACATCATTATAGCCTGCAGATAGCACTCGAGATACCAAGTCGATCGTTTGAGGCGAGTTTAGAATAAGCCCGAGCGCAGAACGTCGCAAATCTCACGTATTTGATCGGCCATTGCTCGGTACATTGAGTATTGTTTGCATGTGTACTAGTCCGATATATCATTAGAGCTGTATCACACTTCGCTCGACGACCCTAATCTGTTTCTTGATCTCTGATGTTACACCTCGACGCTGGTTTAGTATTTTCCTGTTTTTAATCAGTTGTTACCTTGTAGTTCGTTCAAAGCCTCGATGGTCATACCGTTCTATACAGAGGGCGACCAACCACACTTTGACACATGGTAATCGCATGCTCGAGTAAGTATAATCTATATGTCTTTAGCGCTCCGATCAAATGAAACCAAACGTTGAAAAGTACATATTTAAAATAACTATTAGATATTGGCCAATCTGCTGAGTTAATTATAGCTATATAGGCATAAAGTACTGAAACTTCTGATACGCAAGAAATCGTACAGAATACAGAGTGTTTTGTTGTATCCAAGACTCTGCGGCTAAATTTAAGTCACATAGATATATTGATATGTCGAGTACGGCGAAGAAAGTGGCAGAGATAGATCTTCACAAACGTTGCTTCATTATATTTTAAGGTAATAAAAGGAAGGTATTGAATCCACCGTTGAACTTTTATAGACTTGAATTATCTCCTAGTGTAATTTATTCTTTAAATATGTTATTTAATCCTTAAAAATATTCATTACACTTGTTACAATTGAACAATATCTAAGGTGGTATTATCAGCTCCTTGTATATACAAACAGAACACATGATGTGTACAAATCAAATAGGCAGTGTATCAGCAGCCAATCAACAATTTCAAGATGTTTGCTCTAAGGCTCGGTACGTGATCGTCTCGCTGTTCGTCTCAGCAATGCGAGTCTGAGCACTGATGACTTAAGATGAATCATCTCAGCTATTTTATGAAATATCTCGTTAGAAACGTTTACAATGGCGTTCTCGAGTGATTTTAGTGAAAAACATAGATAATTATTTTTAAATAATGTTTTGAAGTGTTTTATATTGGAAAGATTAAAAAAATAAATATGAAACATGTATGTAGTTGCTAGGAAAAATACTGTTTTCTTGTTTTTCGAAACCAGATTATAAGGCTTCCCCTATGCCTATGGTGTCGTAAATGTCTATGAAAGGCGTTAATTGCTTTCTATCGAAGACATGCTTTGTTTGCAATTCTCTCAAGAGGAAACTCAACAAAAGAACTCTTCAAAAAAAACCTTTTGAGCATGAGCATTTCTTCAGAAAAGAACCATAAAAAATTTACGAAAATAATATTTTTTGTATACAAAAAACACAATAAGGAATGCAATAAAAATAAAAGAGAATAAATATTCCAGTCCACAAATTAAGTCATATTCTTTTTAAATATGTTTCAATAACCTTAAAATAAATTTTCAAAATTAAAAAAAAAATTCGCTTACTCAATATCATTATTAACTATTTCCACTACGGGCCTTTTCGCGCGGCGCACCATCAAGTCCGGACGTTTCGAAGCCCTTTTGAGGCATTTCTTACTAGTGACTTGAAATCATTATACACACAAATGAAACTAAACGTCACTGCTACGCATTCAGTTTCCGTAGCAAACCACATGGTGGGTGAGTGTTCGTTGGAGTGCAGTGTTAATAGAGCTGTAACAATTGACTGCTGCTGGACATTGGACCTTCTGCATAACAGAGAGACGTTGCCGTAATACCTACGCTTGGCTTACGAATTGGCTGCGCTTAAAATAGACGCTGTAGCCCATCTACTAGTGTATGCTTTCATAGTCGCGTCGTATGAAAATTGCGAGTGAAAATGAATTTGCCTTATTTTATCTCGGTAACCACACTGTGAAAGATGTACCAATAATATAAACTACATCACACATAATCAATATTTGATCATTGTCAGGATTTGATCCAAATCAAATCTGGTTTCCACGAATCTAATCATATCCCAATACAATCTCATTCGCCCCACGCAATGTGAAGTAGCGCGCTGCGAGGATGAAATTGTGAACCGCGATACATGTTAAAGATGTTACGAAATAAATATATTATGATTATATTCTAAAGCTTATTCTATTTTATTATTAACTTATTTTTCTACATATAAATCTTGTGTTCGTATATATAACACAGAACAATTTGATGCAATATTCTTTTGTTATTAATAAATCGCAATACTCAACTCTGAAATCTCTTACACAATCCATCTCTTACACAAAGAAATGTGTGACACACATATCTTTATTCTTTTTTAAATTTGTCATACCGAATAATCACCTTCGTATCTCCTCCAGTCTTACCTCGACCGAACTGATCAATCTTCTATGTATGTTCTTCATTCTATTCCTTTCTTATTTCATTCTTATTGGAGTGGTAGATCCACGCTGCAGACTAATACTTTGTCAAGAATGGCATATTATTTGTCTGTAGCATCAATGGGCCGGCTCGCCCGGGGAAGTACCACACTCCCGCAGAAAACAGCCATCTGAGTGGTAGCTTAGCTACCGCGCTTCGAACGGTGAATGGTTGAGTTTCAAAGGATGTATATGAAGCATAAATATTTTAATCTTTCACGTAGAGTTTTTGCTACAACTTAAAGCGGGTCAGTCCATCTGGAGAAATATCACACTCTCGGAGAAGACCAAGTGGTAGCTTTACTGCTCCTACCCTTTTCTTAATAAGTACTGGGACCTGGAGGCCCATCCGTTTCTTTTCACATCTGCGGTGTATTTGGTCTTGAAGATCCAAGAGAAATGATGATTATTTACCATCAGGTGATATATGTGATTCTTTGTGTCATTCTTAAATATTAATAGAAAGATACCTAAGTGTTCCAAAATCAAAATCGATGAATTCAAAATTTATTTTTGAAGAAGTTTTAAGTTCAGTCTTCGATCAGTCATGGTGACATTATAATAATACAAAGATCATTTCTAACGTTGACGAACAGGGTCATTAATTTTTGACAATAAAGAAAAACGGTTCATCGACGCCCAGATAAACACTGCAAGTTTTTCGTGACATGGTTTTAATATTGTTTGAGTAAGTTTAAGTATACGGAAAATAAAGCAGAAAAAAAAATATTATTTGTCCTATTTTACACGAATTAGTTTTGCTCATAAATTAATGGAGTGATGCTGTACTATCAGCTCATTACCATGTTATTGTCAGTCCGTAGTTGATAAAATGACAAAAGATCACTCAATTAATGAGTTGGAATTAAATACTCTTTAATGTAACACAACTTTGTAATAAATATTCAATTAATTGTGTCTCCTAATAAATTCACTCTGGTTCTATTCATCGATATACACATCTTTGTCACGCTGTCTGAAATGCAACGAGATGTCAAAAGTATCCAGTCCATCTGACCATCCTAGACCATCAATAGACTGTTTCGATTATTCTAATTGATACGCTATACAGTTCATTGAAACAAGCGTATTAATCATTATCAGTCATAAGCAACCTCTCACGTGGCAACAGTACTTTGTCGTAAGTTGTAAGTCACGTGGGAGGTGACAAGACGAGACATGTTGAAACTCGCTCTGTGTGAAATGCAAGCACTATTGCCTTATTAGTTAAATATCCGTAACAGTGCAATTGACATCTCCAGTTATATATCATTGCCTTTTCCAATTTTCTTTTTAATATACTGAGCTCAAAAATGAATAAAGTCAATGAAAACTGTATCTGTAGCTACAACCTAGCGAGAATCACGTATAAAAAGTTAGCGACCGATAAGGGTTAATAATGTAAATACCGATTCCATTTAAGTAAAAGCTTTTGCTAGCGTTTAAAATACACATACAATATATATTGCATTGAAATGTGCAACTATGTTGTGTTAATGCAATTTAATCTGCCCGCACGCATCACGAACGCGCCCACGCGTGTCTCCACACGAGTGATAAAGCTGAGGCTACACCGTTGTGCTCCGGATATATAATAATAAAATATATATTTTCCTACTTACTCCGCTGGCAGTGATCCAAAGTGAATTTTGTGTTTTCAAATGTGAATTCACCTCCGAAACGAGAGACTTCTATCTTTCTTTGGAGAGTTCGGGTGCAAGATAAATTGCGAGAACTTCAAGTCAGTAGTTGGCAAGAAATAGCGAAAAGTAGAAGAAAGAAGACGAATAGAAGAATCAAAAAAGAAAGAAGAAGAATAGAAGAAGAATATATATATATTTTAAAAATGATCATTAATTACCTACATTATAACGTTATTCGTCCCTGTATCGGTCCATTGCTGACCTTATTATGTGAGATCATTTTTTTATAGGATAGGAAAGCAAATGAGCAAGCATGTTACCCTAATGGAAAGCAATCAGCGACTCATAGACATCCGCACATGTTTATAAAGTGAAATTAATGGTACATCGAAATTTACTCTTCAGGCTCGTCTTTGTTCAAGCTTCATGTTGAAAAATTTTGTTACATATTTTTTCTTTTCAAAGTGGTCGAAATTGCAGCCCAAGTACAAACAAAAAGAATTCCGCTCAGTACTGAGACAAGAAAGATAAAAATTTTGAAAATACAAGGATGGCCCAAAAGCTGCTGGATGCAGCAGCATCAAAGCGGGGGAGCGGTCGCCCCAATGAGTTCATCTCCGAGGCTCGATCCCACACCATTGCGGAAGGCCCCGTTTCGTTCACCACTATGAAAACAGCTGCTTTCAGCAGTATTTCCGATGCAATACCTATAGTGTTAAAGAGGTGGAGGTGATGATGAGTAGCGTTGATAATTTCCATTAGACATGTTTCCGCATTTGCCTTCATATCGCATAAAAAAACGAAATAAATTGAAACTTATTATCTTTATATAGCATTGAATGGAACCTGTTCCTTAACTAAGAATGTACATGCTAATGTTACTTAAGTAAATGGCCAAACGACAGTGTGTGAGAAGGCTCAAATGATGTAGCGGAAAACCAAAACTTACTTCGTAGGAAACATTTACTGTGAAATTTGTTTACTCTATTTAGAGTTCTATCAAAATCATTAGGAATTATGATTATGTAACAACGCCTATGCGTTGGAAGTATCCATCTACAACAGGAATATAATCAACAGTCTTTCTGATGTCAGACGAGAGAGGTAGAAATGAGTGGGAAGCGTAGTTTATTTATTTAAAATAAAATACAAAATCCCAATCATATTATATTATGCAAACACTTACATGTATAAATTGTGAAAACTTTTGAAGCCAATTGTAGATTTACATTTTAATTATATTAACTTATATTAAAAATATATACAAATTCGTTGGTTACGACTAATTAAAAAACATTTTATATATGTATTGTACATATGTGTATGTAATATCTTGTGTGTATGTATGTGCGTGCGTGCGTGCGAGTGCGCGTGCGCAGGTGCGTGTGCGTGTGTATGTGAGTTAATTTTAATATAATAATCATTGTTCAACAGAATTTTTACAATGTTTTTTTTAAACGTGACTTAGTGTTATGAAGTGAGGCTTTAAATAACTTATTTTAGAAATAATTTGTTCGAGAAAAAGCTGAGTTTTGTGTAAAGTACTTGAGACTATGACGTGTAATGAATGCAATGCATTAGACGTGAATGAGGATGTTATCGTGATCTTTCTGTCCGCGAGTGTGATAACTCCCCAACAAATGTGATCCAGAGCGTGTCTATCAACGTTTTTAAAAACATGTATGTAGGATTGAGCTATCTTTGGACGGGACTTAGAATGAATGCATCTATGAACGTTTGACCTATGGGAGGGAAAAGAAAGAAAGAAGGAGTGAATTGAATTAAGTAGTTATAATTTTAAATAACGATGTTTTCAATAAGTAGCTCAGAAATAAAAACCCTACGAATAATTTAAAACGTATTTTAAATCGAATCTCACGTGTATGTTAGCTTTTAAACTTCAATAGTTACTTTTTGAAATACCACAAATAGTACAATATATATTATAAATAAATTAAAAAATATAAATAAATTAAGGATATCATGTAAGGTGAAATTTATTTATTCGTATATGTATTAAATTTTATTGACGTACAGTAGTAAATGTACACTTCATTTTCCAACCAGTAACCTGATCAACACGGGTATGAGAGATATAAAGCTAGTTCTACACGCACGGGACATTCGAAACGCTTGACACTTGCTAGATTCGGACGCGTACATGGCTGCCGTAATTAAGTCTAGATAGCTACTTGCATTTCTCGAGCTACAGTTTATAGGATGTGTGTACAGTTGTGTGAAAAACATGCATTTCAAATAACAAAGAAGAATACAAGTTACTAAACGTTATAGGAATTTTGAATTTGAATATGAGAACCATGGAAAATTTTGGAAGAGGAGAATTATACAACATTATTTTCTGTTTGTCTTTAGACAAACAGAAATTAATGTTGTAGATGTATAATATTATTTTTAGTATACTGACTAAAGTACTGAATAAAGATGACTTATAATGTTATAGGAATTTTAAAATAAATCTTAGTCGTCTTTTAAAAAATATATTATAAAATCAAAATCAAGTACCTAAGCAAAATATAAAAAAAATCTTCTTCAAATCCTGTTGTCAGTTAATATATAGGTATGTATAAGCTGCGGTTAATCTACATCTTCAACCGCTTCTTTAGTTTAAAAATATGTAAATTTTTACGCAGAGGCCCTGTTTTCTTTTCGAGGTAAGAAGTCGCTAAAAATCCTTTTCGTGAAAGTCTCATCAAAATCAAATAAGTTCAAGCAGCGATAAGCTGATAAATTATAAAAACAAATTTAGAATGTTACGGTTTGGTAGACACAAAGCCTTATTTTGAAATAACAGATGGATGCTTTAATTATATTTTTATGTATTTATTTCATATGATTAAACTTTATTTAAAATAAGGAAATCTTAACGTGTAATAAAATAGTATCTGAATATTTATCTAAAAAAGTATTATAAAACATTTACGGGCACGACAGTACGCGTCCCATACAGGAAGCTATCATGTTAAGGGAGAACGCATGCGTCGGCGCACAGCCGATTGTTATTATTACTGCCCAGGTACAGTTAGATCCGCCTACTCATCAGCAACTTGCCGTAATTGACGCTGGGATAATTAGGTCGAGAGGATATCAGATACCGCCGTGCTAACTCATTACGGTAGGAGGTAAAATTAAGATTCAAATTCTAATGTTTCTAAGATCCAAAGAAAATTATCAATCGCATTTATCTTTTTAAATGCCATTATTGCAATAAGCCTTTTTTAGTTTAAGATTTTTTTTGTTAGCCTAAGATTTTTTTGTTTTTATTTTTAATATTACTTATGATATCAACATTATACATACGAGCCTTGTTAACATTTATTGGTAGACACGTTTGAAGGAGAACCGATCACTGTCGGAGAAGACGAGTGGTGGAGAAGACCGCGTTTTGCAAATATCAATAAAATATATATGTACATACATATACGAATAAATAAATTTCACGTCACATCAAATCTTCATGCCTTTTACAGAAGCTAGATACGTATGGTCAAAGATAGGGCTTTTTCTTCTTCGTCGGGTCAGCAGCCATCAGACTCTGCCAGCTCAGAACTTGATTACTGAGACCGCGTCATCTATTGCCATCATAAGGTCATCTGCTGAGCAAGTGATAGGGCACAAAGAGCAGGATGTCAGGTGTGCCATTGTTTGTGTGGCTCTTACACAGCCGCACAAGGGGTTTGTAGCTGAGAAACCGCACTAGAAGAAGAAGATAGGGCTAAGTGAATCTAGAGAAGCTTTTGACAAACAGAGGACTGCTGGTCAATGATGATGATATATTTCAAGACAAGTCATGACGTGAATGAAATGAGGGAGCGGTTATTTTAATAATGGCAATTATTACTAGGAATTAAAATTGAAAATCAAAATTTTCCTTTTGAAACTACACTTTGGGACAATATTGAAAAATCTATAAGAGACACAACAATATCGTGCACTATTTACGAAGGAACAAAGCAATATACGGAGAGTAGCGCGACATTGTAAGATGCAGTTTTGTTTTGTAGATTTCCTTCCTTTTTTGCCGGCAGTATACGACGCTGCCGTTTCCTACGGAACGAGGATTGCAGAGTTACGTTAACGACAATGAAATAACCTTATGAATATAAACTCTCTTGCAAAAAAAACGGGCACCTTAGAGTCCTTGGCTAATAAAAATATAAAGAAAGAATATGGAAGACGACATGGTGGCGATGGGAAGACCTAGGATATGGGGCCGTGCTGCCAAAAATAGGGATATATTGGGAAGGATTGTGGAGGTTGCTAAAACTTATCCTGGGTTGTAGTGCTGGTGGGAGAAGATATGTACATATATTAGTATTATTACAAAAAAAGCGAAAAATATTCTATAATCCTATCGATAACGTATCACCAGCCCACACCAAATTATGTTTTTTAATAATAGTATTATTACATAAAAAGCGAAAAACATTCTACCATCTTATCGATATCGTATCACCAGCCCACACCAAATTATGTTTTTTAATAATAGTATTATTACATAAAAAGCGAAAAACATTCTACCATCTTATCGATATCGTGTCACCAGCCCACACCAAATAATCTTATTTAACTCCGTGTCCATCCAACAGTTGTCAAAGAAGTGATCGCTATTAGCTATAAGATCGCCCTTTGTATATTAACAATATCATAAACAATAAATGTATAACTTTGTTTTTAGGTACAATAAAGAATAACTATATATCTATCTGGATTCAAATTAAAATACCTTTCGACCTCACTGATATGACATTGGATTCTTTAAATAACCTACACATTTCTTAAACGCTAGTATGTAGAGTAGCAAGCTTAGTCGTAAGCAATATTATGGTGTTGCAAATGTCTATGATGCGGCATCGATTGATTTCTAGTAGGCGGTCAGGCTTGTTCGTTTGCCTTCTTATCCTATAAAAAACTTTATATAGGTAAATTTATTAATAAATCGGCGGACTGTGTGAAAAGAGAGGAAAAAGGAAAATATTTCATAAAATATATTGTTTAGATATTAGCTATATCAGTTTTTGAGTTTAAGCTTCTCGATTGTTCCAGTTAAACTAAAAAGTTATTTTAAATTTAATGATTATTAACTTCCGGTGCTGTAAGTCCATAATAATTTAAGGGAGTTATCGTCTGAATCAACAGTAGTTTCCACAACTGTGCTTGGATTCGATTTAGAACTTTTTTTTATTTATATATTCATATATTTTATATTTAGCAGCATCTTTTCTGGTTGTCAGTGACTCAAAAAATATTTTTTATAATATTTGTTAATGTATAAATATAATATATTGCCAAATTAGCAACGACGGTGACCGGAAATAAATTTCGTCTCGAATATAAAATTGACGAATAGTCTCAAATTTAAATTATTTACAGTGAAGCTAGCTCAGGTAAAGTTGAGTAACATAGATATAGCAGTTTTTCATTTACCCGCAGTTTTGAGTTATGAATTTTTAATGAGATCGCGAGAGAGATTAAGAGTCAGAAAGTCATTTCCCGGTAAAGGAGAGAAGCACAGAAAAAAAGGATCGCGCCAGTCGTTGCGTTTGTTGGAGTCGGGCCAGGAAAAAACGCTGACATAATACGGACGAATTATAATTTTGGCGAATATCACTTTGTTTCTCTTTTCACAATCCCGCTGATTTTATGGCCTCTGTTTCCAAGCTGTACGTATCTCTCGAGGGCAATCCACGTCGTTTCGGTTTCGGGTGGTGTGCCGCTTAACCAAATTCTATTTTTACCCTTTTTTTCCGTGTGTTTTTTGTCATTATTTGGGTTCTCGTTATGATTTCAGTTGGCGGGACGGCTGTGCCAGCTTGAGCGTTGTTATAGTTCTGATTGCAATAGAAAATTGCATGTACAACTGACTTTTTTATTTTGTTTCTCTCTTTGTATGCAGCAATAAAGCACGCCAGTAATATATTTATTTAATGAGATGTTAAAATGTCTATAACTGAATAGGTCTCGGAGTAAGGCATTTTTTTTTCAAGCACATAGAAATACCTTTATGTACTTATATTTAAAATCTCTGGTACGTCTTTTTTTATAGATATAGGCAAACAAATAAGTGGGCCACCTGTTGGTAATATATGTGCCTGAATGTCTGCCTATTACCTTCACAGAATATTGGCGATAAGTGGTATAATACTATTTTAATGTTACCATGTTTCGTACGGTTAGTGTATGGATCTGAAGACCCGAATCCTACCACCGTCTTGTACTCACTTCTTCCTTTCCCATTATTTTCTTCTTCTCCTTCCATTGTCCATATTCTTAGATTACCTTACCCTCAGGTGACTCGTTTGTATAATAGCTTTTGTAAACGAATTCCTGTCACTGAATTCCAATACCTCTAAACTTACCACAAAATGTATCCCCACTATCTATAATTACACTCTAGTAGTGTACGTTCTTCACGAAACTTCTACATACTATTATACTATTTTGTATAATAAGATGTCTTCCGCGGTGTTTTCAAACCAATAAAACATTGAAACTATCAAGAAGCAAATCTACATATTTCTTTAAGACCAGCAACGCTTCTGCGAGCTTATGTGATAGTGGTAGAGCCACGCTATAGACGAATACTTTGTCAAGAATGGCATACTATTTGTCTGTAGTATGAATGGGCCGGCTTACCCGGGGAAGTACAACATTCCCGCAGAAAACCGGCGTCGGTAAGCGGCTGAGTTTCGGAGGTCCAACCCTCCCCCCCCCATTCCCACTCCCATCATGACACTTTCTTTAAAGATCGGCAACGCTTCCGTACTGTCTATGGCGCTGCGGATGTCTATTGGCGGCGTTGATTGCTTTCCATCAGGTGACACGCCTGCACGTTTGCTTTCTTATCCCATAAAAAATGTATAGTGTTGTAAAGGTATTTCAATACCAATACGACAATGGAACCTTCAATAACCAAGGCTATATATGTATTTCTCAAAGACAAGTAACGCTTGTAGATTGCTAATAGTGTTGCTACTTTCGACGGTATCATATATTTAATACCAATACAACATTGAAATCTTCAATAACCAAGCCTATATTATTTACAGTATTGTAGAAATATATACATATATGGATGGCATGGAGTGATTTCCATCAAGCGACATGCTCCTTTGTCCTGTCATAGTCCTGTCCTGACATAGTTTCTTTGTCTTCATATCACATAAAAAATATAGACTTGAAATATAAAAATGCATTTTTGTCATATTTGTAGTATAACTAAACGTATGACAACGCATTGGGTAATCCGAGTAAAGCCGCGGGCGTCTGCTAGTGTGCGGAGGCGCGTGAGCGCGTGTCCCACACCCCGCCGCTGGAGATTAGGCACGTAAACCGTTTATAAATTAGAGTCTAACCCACGTCCATGTGTTGCGATACTAGGATTTGCTTGTTTGCTAAATTAGGATTTATTTATCCACGTGGAATGGCAAAGGTTTATTTGGTGTGTGTTATAATAATAAAATACCATGTTACATAAACTCTATGTTATTATCACCTTGATGCATCATTAGCCTTGTCTTCCAACAAGGTTTCTTGGCTTCCAACAAGGTTGGCGGGATTAAATCTTGTATTTAAATAAAAAGAAAAAGTTGGAACTATAATATTTATGACGAAATAGATAACCTATTCCGTCATAAGTATTTACACTGTTTCCTCAATTTAATTTAAAATATAAATAATTATTTATCTTTAAATAAACGTGAAATTAAAAATCTAGTAATATCTTAGCGTTTTTATCAAAACAGAAAAAAATATTGCATTTTATAATATGATAATAAATGTATATATAATAATATAAGATTAATAAATTATTTAATTAAATTGAGGGGGTCTGGGCCTAGGAAAAATGAATAAGGTTTATTAGGCTCATATGTATTATAACATAATATTATACTTTCTATCAATTAAATAAATAAATAAAAAATAAAGAAAATTTTTAAATTTCAAAGATTTGTAAGACAAAACCTTAAACGCATAGATAGACAAATGATATTAGATCCCAAAATTAATATTGGCGTTCTAGAACATCGATGTACGTTTCGAATGTTCATTACACTCGAAGATTCGAAATGAAATCCTTAAATTTAACCATGCATCTCTTTTTGTATTTTTTTAACTTAACACTACACCTCATCGTTTAATCCTTCATTTAGATAAGAATAAAAAGCTCGAGTAATACCCACTACTATCTGAGGCGTTTAAAACATGGCGAAGATTAATTACGCGAAAACCTCTTTGTTCACAGTCAAGTTTTTTAATAACTATGACCGCTGTATGGCTGCTGTATGAAAGCTTGAATGGATTATAAGTGTCGTACATGAGACTTAAATGAATAGCCGGGTCTGAGCCATCCGTCATGTAATGCAAGAATGTTATAGATAAGACAACATATAAAAATATTTGAAATTTTTAAGAAAATTTCAAATATATATATATATATATATATATATATATATATATATATATATATATATATATATATATATATATATATATAGTATGTGTATATGTGTGTATGTATATGTGTGTATATATACATATATATACATATATATATATATGTATATATACCCACATGCATAAGATACTAATAATTCTCTAAATTATTGAAAAACCGTATAAGTCAGAGTGACTTCCTCTAAAAATATTAAATCTTACAGGTGATAGCATGAGGAGTTAAGACAATGGGACAAGACTACCTGTCGGCTACCGACAGTACCGAGACAACCGAAAAAGTGAGTACTGAGTACTACTTCCGTAGAGTCTACTATACCTGAAGATGCCTCGTGTTGGGGCGAAACACGTGTCGTTTACAAGATGGAAAAGTGATAATGTGTGTTTGGTGTTGTGTATAGTGGTTGGTGGGTGGAGAATTGATGGCCAATTTTCGGTAAGTTTTTGGTTTAAGTTCCAAATAAATCCACTTCATCCAGCAGAAAAACACACGTTATTAATTTTCTGTTATTGTTTTGCTTGTCGCGGATCTTAGCTAAGTAAAACTTGACTGTCCATATAGTGATGGATTTCCGCAAAGTAACGCCTGACTCTATTAATAATAGTGAAATAATTTTATTTATTGAATATTTTCTAATATGTAATAATTAAAAAAATATTTTTATAATCATATATTATTAACACGTTGACGGACAATTGCGGCTATAGCCGTCAAAGCGAAGTTCACAATGTGGCATGACTGCTATAGCCGTCCAAAACGAAACGGTCGTTTTTAGACACTACGGCTATAGCAGCACAAATGTGCACTTACTGGCGTATACGTAGAAGCATAGTGTCGTGTTTTGAAAACATCTTTTTAGGTTGAAGTTCATATTTCACCTGTTATACGAGTTGCAGATTCAGTATGCACGTGGTTGTGAAGGGAGTAGTGCGAAAATAATGTATAATAATTATAAAATTATAATAAATTTTTTTGTCATTTATTTATTTTTGTTTGATTAAGAACTAACATTTCGTGTAAAACTCCCAAAAATACTTTGTTGCATACAAAAATTGCTTGTTTGAACCATTAAACCTGTCATTTACGTTTTTAAATTTTTGCTGTTATAGCCGCAACCTAATTAAAGGTACTAAATTAATCAAAATTAAGTTTATTTAAGCAGAAAGAGTAAAACTATACTTCTAACATTCTAAAAATCACAAAAACATATAGTGTCAATTTTCGAACTTCGCTTGTTCCTACTGTCCGTCAACGTGTTAATAAATTTTAACGGGCATATCTACATTTTTCTATCATCATACACAACACATTTCGCAGTTCCCGCGAAGTGCACGCAAGGAGCCTTCCATAATGTATTGCTGAAAGCCCCCCATGTGTAGACTCGTTAATGAATCATCGCGGAATTGCATAAAATGATAATGATAAACGTATAAAGGGCGATCACGCACGCTTTTGAAGGATCTTGAATTTTTATTCCGAGTCGTGGAAAGAAGACAGATAGGGTGTTAATGACATTATAAATAAATGAATTTCATTTAATTATATTATTGATATAAGCTCTCCTTCACTTGCATCTTTCCTTCATCATAGTTAATCATTGCTGTTCATTAGTCTCATATATAATATTATAATATAAGTCAATATAATGTATGCATAATAGGTATTTACCTTGAATTTGAAATTTTGTAGTACGGGCCATTTCAAATAAAAAATATTTTTGTTTGGCTATGAATTATAATGACGACTCAAAAATTGGTAAAACATTTATTTCGATAATTATTAAGTTACTAAAATTATTTGATTTAAACGGGACATCACAGTGGTTCGATAATCGAACGTCGAAGCTGTAGATCGATACTACAAATAACAAAAATAATAAAAATGCAATATATCACATCTACATGTCAATCACCACATTTTTTCTTTTGAAGACCTACAAAAAAGCAACTCGAATAGCTATATATAATTTATTACCTAATTTCAATATCTGCAATAGCTTTGAATTAGCAAGCTGATCTTGCAGTGAATAATAGTAACATAACCTGAAGGTGAAATAAAAGCTACAAGTATACCATATATAAAAGCTACCGGAGTCTCTCACTATATTATTCAATATTAATACATCTATGAACATAGAGCTATATTAGTTCACGACACGTCATTAAAATTGGCGCATTATTCCACGCTCGGTCACACCCTTGCATTTCAAATGAACATCGGATTCCAAGTCGAACGTCTGCGGCGACGACCCCTGTCTGTGTCGGGGATGAGTTACACCCATCGGCAGCAATCACAGTACGATGCGTATCATGCAAGAGCTAAGCATCAATAGCTCAGTTCATAGGCTCGGGTTCACGATTTATACGGAGTAATTTCGAATCTACAGTTGAATTACCGCAATAATACGGCGACCCGAAATTTTAAGGGGTTTCCTCAAATAAAAATCCTTGAAACCTTCTCTCGGACATAAAATTAACAATTAATTTTCTAATTCAGATTATTTACGACTTTAACATTTAGGTCTTTTAACCTAATGACTAATATTTGAATGACATTTAAATAAATCGATACAAAAAGCAATGCCTCATTTCCGAATGACGTGTTTCGTTGGTGAGGTGACTTTACACAATATAGCGCCAATCAATTCTTTATGACGCGGTCAAATGTGCGCACTTATTTCAAATGATACTTGTTTCCTTAACGAGGTATGTTACAAATATTAAATATGATGCTAATACTTCTAATATGCGTAATACTTCTATATGAAGCTATAAAATACAGATTTATTTCAAATATCAATATCCACAATAGTCCACTGCTAGATATAGGCCTCACTCAAAAAGCGCCACCTAGGCCGATCTTCGGCTACACGCATCCAGTCTCTGCTAGCCGCCTTGCGCACATCTTCGCTCCATTTAGCAGGGCGTCCCTCGCTACATTTGCCGAGTCGAGGTTTCTACTCCAGCACTCGTCTACTCCAACGATTGTCGGTTCTCCGACAAACGTGTCCAGTCCATTGCCACTTCAGTCTAACTTGAAGAGCTATGTCGGTGACTCTGGTTCTCCGGCGAATTTCTTGATTTCGAATTCTATCCACCAGAGAAACTCCGAGCATAGCTCTCTCCATAGCCTTCTGCGCGATTTTGAGCTTATTAAGGAGACGGAGATATATTTACATACATTTAAAAACATACAAAGTTGGGGTGGCACAGCTTTTTTAATCTGAAGTAATGATATCTAGCGATAAAAGATACAAAACTAATTCAAAATTAAAATCAATGTACTATTATTATAATTATACTATACATAATTATTAGATAACATGGTGAAATGTATTTATTTCTATTTCATAAAAGAGTTACCAGAGCGACTGGTAAAAGAAATTTATGTTGCGGATGTGGATGGAAGGATCGGAAGGGGAAGACCAAGGAAACATACAATGATCAAATTGACATTGGCATAATAGTTAAAATTAATTGCCATTAACTTTTATAAATAACTTGTCACTCTTAAAAATATTTTTATTTTTAATTTAAGTAAACAACAGACGATTAATTGTCTCAGTGTTGGGCCGCAACCCCAATAGTCAATGGATGCGGGTTCGATCCTCGCATTGTTCAGAGTCTGGTTATCCCGCCAACCCGCATTGAACAAGCGTAGTGGGTTAACGCCTGTTCCTCCAGAAATGGGGAGGCCCATGCTCAGCACTGAAATATTTATGTGCTGTGAAAAAAAAAACAATAGAAAAAATATTACAACAAATTAAAATGAACATATCACGCAAAAAAACAAGTAGATTATCTTATTGCGAACGCCATTTAATCGATTCAATTGTGAATGTGGGTCAATAGATATATGGTCAAAGATGGCGTATCGAGTAGCCGACGCCATTGGTCCAGGTGCTCAGATACCCGCTGTTTCAATTTTCGAACACGATTCGTATTACGAATGCGTTCACAATCTCTCAATCGAACGAATATTGGACACGCCTTTAACCTTTTAGATTCCGATCTTCACACCGTGTACGGCGGTATTCAATTTAAAATGATAAGATTGGTTAAAAAATTGGCAAATAAATACAATCATTACATTTATATGTCGTCGTGTGTAGAATAGAGCTACACCACATATCGGATAGACATCGGAGATGGGTTAATAATAATAAATAATTCTGTATTTGCATAATGTAAGGTATAACAAGATGAAAAAAGACGTTTAAAAGCTCCATCACATTACCACTTATGGCGTACAAATTTCATTAATTATTACATACATAAGGCGCCTATGGTTTCAAAGTATTAAATTATTAATAAACTGTTACGTTTTCATTAAAATTATAATTGATTTATCTATTACATACATCCGATCCAATTTTTAAAGCAAAAAAAGTCCTTCGTATTATGAATATTGCCATCTATTAGCCATTCGTATAGTCTTTTTGATAATCTTGTGTTCAATTGTTTTAATTCATGAAGTATATTGTTGTAGATGCGTATACACAAATACAGGCAGCTTTTGATATATTTACTCAGTCTGGGGTGATCATCCGGCACTAATCTTTGGTTTTCATACATACATATCGCCTCACCTGTTTCCCGTAGGGGTAGGCAGAGACCACAGATCTCCATCTGCTACGATCTCGGCATACTTTCCTTGCTTCCTCCATACTCATCACACTCCTCATGCAAACCGGCGGGGTTTTTATTATTTAAGAAAATCCTATATTGCTTATCGTCAAACTGGTTTTTCGATATTTGCTTGTCAAATGTCATATCTATTCCAGCACAAGAATTATTAAATAAACAAGTAATATAAAAAAGTCAATACCTGAAAAAACTGTATTAAAATCAAGTGTCATCTACAAATTTAAAAAAATGTATTTGAATTTGAGTGGATGAATGGAAAGTATTCTTATTATATTATTTAATCTATATTATTAACGGTTGAAAATTTAAACAAGATATATTAATATATATATATAGGCAGAGTGTGACCTTATAGTAGGAATAGAGTATAGAATAAAAATAAATATTTCTTTAAAGTTAAACGGTGGACTTTTCCCGCCCACTTACATCAGTGACGTTGTGTTTTTATTTCATTTTCATAATGTTATATTATTAGCAGTTCTATTGTTTAATCAGCTTATTATATCAGCTTCTAGCTATCAAATCAGTCTGCTTTGAGACATAGGCCTCCTCTCCTTCCTCCCACTTGTTTAAATCCAATAATATTCTCCTCCATTCCTTTAGCATAATGTTCCTCCACAACCTCATTACTTATTATACAAGTACTATTAGCTCAGTTGAAATGGTTAACAAGAATTCTAGTAATAACAAAACATTGCTAGTCTTCTTAAAAAATATATATACTTAATGTAATCAACACACTAATTAAAAGTGTTATCAAATATTTCGTCACATTTATAAGGACTTGTTATTTAGCTACGTACATATGTATATGTGGACTGAAGATTCCAATTATTATGTACAGAGGATATCGGAACGGGACCTCATACGTCGGCGACTCAACCGCTTCATTAATGGAGCTCTTCCAATTAACGCCGTAGTAGTTCTCTCATTACTGACACTGGATTAGATACATATATTAAATAAATTAATTATTTTAAGAAGGAGCTCTGCTATGAATATTGCTAGAACTTTTCCTTACTAACCCTCTTAAACATATAATTTAGTTATGGAGAAGGCTTACTTTGGAGTTTCTCTGGTGGATATGATTTTTAATGAAGAAATCTGTTGGCGAAACCAAATTCACTCACAAAGCTCTTCAAGAATGTAAATAAAGTGACAACTGTTACAGTGGAAGATTGCTAGAGTGGAGACTGCGTCTTGGCAGACAATGTAGGATGGCCCCCCGGCATTACATCAGCGACGTTGTGTTTTTATTTCATTTTCATAATTTTATGTTAATATCAGTTTATTCGTTTAATTGTGGTGGTATGTTGTACAATAATCTGGTCCATCCTTCATGTTTGAAGATCGCGATCATCAGACTTTACCCAGCGATTCGTTAGACTCTTACATTTCACGATAAACTCGCTGTTTTCTTAAGGCGTATAAGTGGAGTGATATGGAATAAATGCGTGTATGTTTGGGTTTGTACTTTAAAAGTTGACCGCAACAGTCCATAGAAGGTTTTGGTAGAATAGCCACCATTTTATCAGGACTTAAGGTAACAAGCTGATTAAATAAACTTACAAGACGGGCTCAAAAGGGCTTGAGCCTAAAGCTGTAAAAACATTCACAAAAATTCTGCTGTATGTAATCAAGTCAAATTTTGACTTTTCCCGCCAAGTTACATAAGACGCTGTGTATTTATTTCGTTTTCATAATCTTATATTATTATCAGTTCTATTGTTTAATTGTAGTGGCGTATTATGCAATATAGTTCGATTAAGGTGTAGTAGTGACGTGATATGAAATTAGTGCATGTATCGTAACTTTTTAAGTTGATTGAAAAAGTCTATAGAAGGTTTTGGTAAAATGGTTATTATTATATCAAGACGTAACCTGATAAGCTGTCTTGGAACATTTTAAGAGATTGGATATTATTTTATTGTACTTGACACTGGCATAATAGTTGTAATTAATTGCCATCAAGGGAAAGAAAAAAAAGTTACATTTTAATGACATATTTTAAATGTCTTTAAATAATTTAGAATAAACAAGGTGTAAGAATGTTACTTGCTTGTACCTAAACATATAATACTTGGGCCGACTTACAAACTAACTATTGTATTCAAATGTATAATCATAGTTAATGGAAAATGATTTCAAGGAATTTGAATTAAGATTATTGTAATAATATATTGCAGAAACTTGTCATAAATATTTAAAGAGTTGTAATCCAATGACATAGATATTACATACAAAATAAGGTCAATCCATTTCTTCCCTTGAGTGTGTCACGAAGTGATGTGGAAACAGAATACCAGTAGATGAGCAATAGTGTCTACCGGAGAATAAAATACAATGTGCAATCCCCAATATACTCGTTGAAGTTCGGGGATTACGACAAAACCCCTTAATTTTATGGAAAAGCATATAAGGATAGGATTTTTAAAACAATATTTTTTTCAAATGTGGCTTTAGTGCTGTGAAAAAATCTAGGGCTCTAAATAACTTATTGTATGAATAATGTGTGCGAGAAATAACTGAGTTTTGAGAAAAGTTAGTTTTTAAACAGGTAAAGTGAAATAAATATGTGTGACGGGTGCGAGTGGAGAAGGAAAAATAAAGAAGTAATGTTGTATAAAAAAATGGATCTTGGCTTCCAAAAAGATCTTACGCCACCGTGCCCTGTCCTGCGCTACCTCCTACCAGTTGCAAATTTGAAAGTTGCACAAGTCATCCTCCACCATGTCTCTCCAGCGCCCCACAGTACGACGACCAATTGAGTAACCTACATACGCTCTCTTGTGTGCGCGATCCTTCCCGATCCTCTCAACGTGGCCCAGCCAACGAAGTCGGTAATCCTTAGTCTTATTTATGGAGGTTATTTGTGTATATCCATTAATATCTTCGTTAAATTTTTATCCGAAGATATTTTTTCATTGTTATGTAAACTACATCTAGTTTACATATATGGGACCCTCAGATGTGATCGTTTTAGCCAAATCAGTTAACGAAGATGTTATCTTCATAATATTTCTCTTCTTTTTTGTGTATATATATTTTTACCTATAAATAAAAAAGAAGGATACATTAACGAGATAACTCGGTCTGAAACAAAAACTGGATATAATCCAATATGTCAATAACGATTCATGATTGTATCATACCTCATTAGAATGTTGGTCCTCGGTGCCGGATTGGGCACTCATTATGAGATCGAACGACATTCGCAAGCACTCGCGATTCGTTTCGTCATTATGGCATCCCGAGTTCTCGTTATTACGTGTGTATTAATTAAATATTATTCATTACCTTTAGATGAAGTGTTTCGAGAAAATTGTTATAAGTAGAATCTGAAATTTTCAAATATGTATTGTATGTATATATGTGAGGGATGAATGGCTGCGTTTGGTTGTACAGGCCACAACTATAAATAACGACCACTACTGCTCTGCCAAGAACATGACTACATAGGAGAAGAATTTACATATGTATGTCAACTATGTTAAGAAATATTGTAGTAAAATCACACCAGGCAATTTGTATAGGCAGTTTATTCGAGTAAATACTTATCCCTACGTCGTAGAATACCGACTTTTAAGAATTACGTTTACATGGTACATTTCTTTTGGTGAATGCTGAAAGCAGGGAGACCAACTACTTCTCTTCACATTACCATATACTTAATGTATTTTTCTGAAAGACAGATGAAGAAAGTGAATACATTTAAAGTGATTTGCTGTAGTTCATTGGCAGCGGGATTACTAAGTACATTATAGGGTAAATTCTGTCATTATCTTCTCTTTCGTGTGAAATCTCCATTCCGGAGGTCAGTGACCGTTTGTCTGCATTTATCCTCAGTCGTGCGAATGCGAAAGAAAATTATTCGCCCTGGAAAGCGTGGAAGGTTGATGTTCATTCCTCCAGAATTGGGAAAGAACATTTTTTTTGATTTGCGCAGTAGTTGGATATACATATATTTTATTAACAGCTCATATATGTTCCATTGCTGAGCACGGGTCTGTTCATTTCTGGAAGAACAGACGTTAATCCACTACGCTTGTCTATTGCAGATTGGCGAGGTTACCAGACTCGAAATAAATATTTGTAAATCGATACATATATTTATTCCGATGCGGGGATCGAACCCGCGACCCTTAACTCCGCGGGTAGGGGCCACGCCACTGAGCTATATGGACTTTAAAATAAAAACGGTAATTCTGATATCATACTTTTTGTTTTTAGGCGCAACGTTATAACGTTTAAATGTAGGGACAAATGAAAATAATTACAAGTTCGCTTGTTGAAATGTGCTTACTTGATTTATTTCACATTTTGTCAGTCTCGTTTGGGAACGGACTCAAAAATGGGGCTTCAAAACTGTGAGTGGTTGATGAAAACACTAATTAAAAATTTAGAGAGTTGCACTGAACGCGGTCCACATCCTTAGCGTTCGGGTCGTGAAATAAACGTTTATGATCACTTCAGTTTAAGTAAGGGGAGATTTAAAACTATGAAATGCGCTATTTTCGTATATAAAGAGATCCTCGTCTGAAGGATGTCAAATTTTAGAAACTATCACGATGCGCCAGACAGGAGCAGATATAAACGAAAATTGTGAAACTTTAAGGGATAGTTTGATTGGTAAAAGTAAAGTAAGTAATGTAATGATATTTTTCGATAAAAAATGAAAAAAATTATTAACGGAAAACGTCATTGAATTGCATATAGAAAGGTTAATTTAAAATAATTCTACGTGAACATATGTTTAGTTGATACTATATATTCTGCGATTAATTAGAAGTCATTGTAGCTGAATCGACTAGAATGATATCATTATAAGTCAATTATAGGTCACTTTCATTTATAAAATCATTAAAATCGTATTCACATTCTTTTTATTCTAAGAGTGCCTCTCCGACTTGCGAAGGTTGGCAGCCAATTCAGCACAACTCTTCTCCTACTTCGCGAGGTGCAGCAGTTCTGGAGTACTCGCTATCCCGGTCTACTTCCTATATTAAGTAGCCAAGACTTTCTTCTCCGACCAAATTGTCTTTTGCCCGCGACTTTTCCCATCATGATCAGTTGCAGCAACTGTCATGTCTCATGATATGGTTAGTCATTGTCGTCGCTTCTATACGTTTTCTGAGGTCTTCTTTAAGCGTCCAAGCCTCATATTCGTATAAAAGAACTAGCCAGATGTACAGTGGAGCATTCTAATGTGCAAGGAAAGTTTGAGGCTGCGATTACAAAGGACACATCTTGTTAAAGGAGCTAAGAGCAATTTTAAAACGGAATTTTATTTCTTGATCACTTACGTATGCACATTGCGTAGGTACGATTATAGAAAATTATTCAGTCATATTACTGCAAAATCCAAATATAAAACATTGTTTTCCTCCACGCATAAACTGTAGATACAAAGCATAAACTGTACAACAAAAAATGCATTTGTATAAATTAAAAAAAGACGCGGCACACACCCGCAATACACTTTAAAAATTCACACGACGTTACCCAGAACACATTCTATTTAAAAAAAAATAGAGAAAGAAACTCGTTCTTAAAAAAATTCGTTCCCTCACAATGTACAAAGCGCCCCCATTCAGCACACAATGGGGTTTTGTGGTTTACGCGACTGAATCGCATGACCCGCGCGACGTGTGTTACAATGAGGTCGTGTATGGCTGCACTCACTGAATTGTTTTTGTTCCCCATTCACCAGGTTACCGGCTTTTCTATTTTATTTTGTTTCCTACATTTTTCATGTTGGAGAGTATAATTTTACAGCGGGACTCCTTGAGACGTTTCACGAACTGTGCTTTCATTCTAAAGTAACTGCGGCATTGGATCAGAGTATGGAGAAAGAAAACTTATAATAAAAATCTATAATTTTACGTAGTTTTATTAATTTTATCTTTTTTATTACGGGAAAACATATTTTCTGTGAAAAATGCATTATAAGTGATAAGCCCGCCTTACATATATACATACATAAGGTTCAGGCCATATATTGGCCAGATAACATGGTCTCTAACGAAGAGCTGTGGAGAATCATCAAAGGGGACCCAATAGATGTCCAAATACGTCGATAAAAATGGAGATGGATACTGGACTCTCCGGCGCCACTCCAGTCATATCCCCAAACAAGTCCCCGAATGGAATCCGTAGGGGAAAAGAAAAGATGGACGCCTAAAACAAACTTGGCGGCGTACTGTGACGGACGAAGTGCAGAAGATGAGCTTAACCTGGAGCGAAGTAAAGCATATGGCCTCCGACAGGTCGAGATGGAGAAACGTCGTGTCTGTCCACCAGGGGACATACCCCACCAGGGGGACTTAAAACTCAGAGAGAGAAGGTCATAATATGCGTTTAAAATATGCCAATTACAACTACTAATAACACTTATTCTCCATTAAATATTACTTTGACTTCTGTTTGGTTTTGCATTTAATATACATCACATTACTACATTTACTTCATTCAAAGTAACATGAAATAAATAGGCGAATACAACGTGAAACAATAATTCGTTTATTCTTTTCCTTTACGCATTCCTTGAGTGGTATTAGGCACGCAAGATTAGTCTGTTCTCGGTCAGGTAAACTGGTTTGGTACGTAATATTATTACAGGCCTTAATTTTGTATATATTTGATTGTACACATAATTTTTAACAATAAAATATTAAATCAATATTGATTGATTGACTATCTAGTTTTATTACGCGGTGTACGTTTTTCTTCGCCACAAAATTCGTAATATATTTGTATTTAAACGTATAAACGAACGGTTTGAGTGGTGTAGGTTTTCATATGCATTTGTGTTTTTTAATTAAATTTCCATTTTATACTTGAATATACAAGAAACTAAATGTAATATATTATTTTATTGTAATATATATATTTTATGAGACAGGAAGACAAACGAGCAGGCATGTCACCTGATGAAAAATAATCAACCTCGCCTATAGACATCCGTAGTGCCATAGGCAGTGCATAAGCATTGCCAAAAATGTTCTTGAAGCGTGGCTCTAATACAAAAATATCTCAAATGAATTTAACGTTACAAGAACACACCACAAGGTGAGGTTTGACCGAGGCGTGGTTATGGTGTCCATTACAGTTTAACTGATATCGACAGCTCTACTTATAGCGTGGGCTCGTGGACCCTCAATGATTTTAGCTGGATAAATATTGGGGCGTTTTATTGTTTTGATTATTTGTTAGTATTTCATTTCTGCTTCCCTGCATGTTGTTGTTTTAACGCTTGGTTCAGTGGTTAGTGTATTAGACTTCTGAACCATCTGTCTGGGTTCAAATCCTGGTTGAAACTAAAATTTGTTTCAAATCATAAAAAATAATTTCGAGGCTCTATACATATATCTGTTGTATCTTGAAAACACTGCATACAAATTCTACAAACTTGTTCGAATGGATAAAGCAGAATTCGGATTAAATATTGCTTTCTATATACGCGTAAGTTTAAGGCGTTTAGATATATTCAACCAAGTTGAGCTTCTAGAACATCTTAGAAAAAGTATTATAGCTGAATCAGCTAGGAAAAGCTCAAAGCTTGAAGATTGGAATCTTCGACAACTCTATCCTGTTTGTGGTTTCCAGAGTGCCGAAATGTGGCATCTCCTCCATAAGTTCAAAAACGCTCGAGATTTATGGAGAAGACCGGATATTCTATGTTGGTTATAAGTTGAAATAAAAGAAACTGCAGTAAAGCTATATCGATAACTTTACCGATACAGCTTTAGCGAAAAGCAAACATAGGTGGCTAGTGGCAAAGAAGTCAAAACCGAGAGTGGTCTGATAACACTAGATTAGATACCACTAGAAAAACGCTGGAGTAGAGTGGTGAACTAGAAAATCGCTTAAATCATAGATACGTTATGGTACCAATACACTTTCTGCAATTACAGGCGGTCTATAAATATACTTTTTACAGTGAGTTGTCGGACTATAAATACGCCAGGCTGGGTGCACTAAAATAAAGATCCACGACGGCCAGCTGTCCACTCGAGCATTTCATAAGACAAGAGATCCATCGTCTCGAGGACTTCGTCGAGTTTGTTCAGTCTTAGCTACTTACGACTTACGGTAGCGCAATGAAAATCTACCTTATTAAAAAATGTTTTATAAGAATCTTTTTAATTTTTATTTTCGATTTGTTTTCAATGAACACACAAAATACAAAACCGTAACTCGGTTTTGTATTTTGTAAAAATTCAAAAAAGATATATTTTTTTATCGTTTTTGAATTTTTTTTTTGATTTATATTTCTGCGAGGATCTATCAATTTTGTGAATCAAAACTATCCTTTTTACCTATGTTTACTTAGTTATAAGTACCGAGTTATAACAAAAAAGTTATTGTCTTTTTGTAAAACAATATTAATGTATTTTATTTAGTTTGTAGAAACTTAGCTTCACAGTTTCTTACCTTCCCGGAACACTACGCCTTGATAAATAATAAGCTATTGCGATGTTGTTGAAATTCCGGAATATTGGAGCGAGAGCTTACAAATATTTCAGAATAAAATATTTCTTTATATATAAAACTATCATTAAAAATATTTCTATACTGAATCTAAAGATAAAAAATAATTTAATAGGTAATTATTTCGTTCGTTAATTAAAAGCAAATAAATTGCCAAGCTTAGAAACCGCTTCCTGACAAACGTAGAGTGGGATGCTTGCGACTAGATGGAGCGACGATCTGCTTAGGGCAGCTGACAGAAACTGGGTTTATAAAGCTGAAGATCAAGCTAGGTGGTGAGTTTTAGAAAATACCTATGTCCAGCAGTTCACTACAATAAGCTTTTGATGATGATGAAATTTACTAGGTTTGACGTTTATTTGTTTTGTATCACCGTCACAGTAAATTCCTCATGCCTTTAAAAACATTTAGTTTCTGAAAAGCAACATAATTGTTTGAAATGAAAATTTAAAGTCCTTTACATTTTCAAAAAAAAATACATACATATCGTCACGCCTGTTTCCCGTAGGAGTAGAGATCACAGATCTACATCCAATACGATCCCGGCACACCTTCCTTGCTTCCTCCACACTCATCCATCTTTTTATCCATCCTTCCTTTCACATTCATTGTAGCGAAACGGCTCTCCGTTAGTCGCTTCTAGCTCTCGTGGGAATCAGGACGTGACAGGTGGCGAACCACGACGCTGAATTTCAAAGAAAATTCTTCAAATAAATGTAACATTACTAAGATTATTTCGAACAAACAAACACACGCCCTTGCACTTTTTGTTAAATATTATACAGCTATTCAAATATAATACAAGGATAATAGTATAAATTGAAAGTTAAATAAGATTAAAGAAAATTTTCAACATCGTCCAAATTAATTCGCAACAGGGCAAACCGACACACGCCCTTACTTTGTTTAAAGTTTGATAATATGTTATAATAATAATAATTCTTTATTTGCATAATGTTAGGTGTAACAAAATGAAAAAAAAGACGTATAAAAGCTTCATCACATTGCCACTTCTGGCATACAAATTTCATTAATTACATACTATTAAATATAATTAAAACAATTATTACTGATCAAAATACATAACTAAACTATTATATTGTCATTAACATTATAATTTATTATTACATTTATATATCACTTTTATTTATCTATTACATTCATTTAATAGATCTTTTAAAGTTAAAAAGTCCTTAATATTATAAATATTGGCATCTATTAGCCATTTATGAAGTCTTTATTTAAATAATGTTGCGTTCAATTGTTTTAATTCATGAGGTATATTGTTGTAGTATGAACATATAACAATTTATGTATAATTTTAATATAATTGTATAATTTGAAAGGTAAATAAGATTAAAAAAAATCTGTCAATCCCGTCAAAACGAATTCGTACGCGAGTGTTCTGTTTGGTATAATGAGTAAGAGGAAATTGTTAGCGAACTCCCTTATTTGCTTTTTTTTCGGCGGTCTGCCCCCCTTTGTTTTTACGCGTGTGTGTTTTTTGGGGAAGTCATTAATTCTTTTTTTGGACTACGAGGAAGTGAGTGTTACTTATTTTCGGTTAGGGCTCGCGGGTGTGTATTTGGAGGAAAACGAATGGGGAGCTATTTGTAGTTTGCATAGAAATTAATGAATCCAACACTATTAATTCAAAAAAAAACAAAAATTCAGATTCAACGCGATTCAACGAATTCAATAAGCGATTTAAAAATGCTTTACATTCATGGCCATGTGAGGCTATGAGTGTAAATCATTTTTAATCCGCTGTATAGTGTGATTTCCTGTATCGTAGTTACCATTCTCAACACATAAATGACATAAATAACACTCAGACTCGGATTAAATAATTGTAGGCCATACAATGTTTTTATTCAAGAGCAGGCAAACGAACATTCGTTGTGGATGTCTATGATCGTCGGTGATGAAACCACACCCACGGTGATACTTCGCCACTGTGCCAGTTGGATCTATAACTGTATTATTAATATATAAATAACACAAAATTTGTTATTTAATTTTGGAAAAGAATATTTAAAAATAAAAAATATCACGACCACTCGCACGCCAGTTAAAAAAAAACTAGAGCTATAATTTAAAAAAAAAGCTTTAGTTCCAAAATATTCTTTACTGGCTAGTTTTTTGTTGATCGAATTGTATCACGGAACTAAGCTACATTATCTGTACTTAAAGAAATATTCCTATTAATCATTAAAACCCTGATATTATTTATTAATTTTTTATGGTGGAAGCAAGGAAAGTATGCCGAGATCGTAGCAGATTGAGATCTGTGGTCTCTGCCTACCCCTACGGGAAGCAGGCGTGACGATATGTATGTTATTTTATTTTATTTATGATATTTAACAGGTGAAGTTAATATGAATCAATATCAGCCCGCGGCAGTCCACTGCTAGACATAGGCCTCACACAAGGCGCGCCACCTAGCCCAATCTTCGGCTACACGCATCCAGTCTCTGCCAGCCGCCTTGCGCAGATCGTCGCTCCATCTAGCAGGAGGGCGTCCCACACAATGCTATGATATGATATGAATGTGAATTACGGAGTAAATTTATATATTTAAAGAATGTTTTTTTTTCATGGGATAAGAAGGCAAATGTTTGCAGAAGCGTTAATCACATGTTATTATAAAACTACGTAAACCTTTCTCATTGTCTTTTACATTTATTATTAAGGTAATTGCGGTAGCTCTAATTTGGTTTATCACCATAGAGTAGGCAAATATATCTGATTTGCCTACTCTTCCATAAAAAGTAATAAAAATTACATTCCATATAAGTAAATCATCTACAGAGACCCGCGGGTAAGAAAAAAAAATGTAGCTATCATATATTTATGTCGCAGCAAGTCGCTGGGGGCGCGTGGGGAGGGAGTTGCAATTAAAATTATAATTTTTGGCAAACGCCAGTACCCCCTGTGACGTGTATCTCTGTATCTTTGACTCGTCCCGCCGAAATTTGTGCCGGGAACACAACGAGCACTTAATCTGTCTCGAAATACAAACTATTCTGATTTATTTCACCTATCTCAAATTAGAAATTAAAAATGACGACCAATTGGCTCAGTGGCGGGGCCCTCCACCCACGGAGTCAATGGTGGTTGGTTCGATCCCCGAATCGGAATAAATATATGCATGCATTACAAATATTTATTCCGAATCTGGTAACCCGCCAATCCACATTGGATAGACGTAGTGGGTCCATTCCTCCGGAAACGGAAAGGTCTATGCTCAGCAGTGTGACATATATCGGCTGTTAAAAAAGAAATAAAAAAATTAGAAATAGTTTTCTGCGCGATCGGGAAGAAAAAGGAGGGGAGGGAAAAAGGAAAATTAACACGTTAAACGCCGATAGAAAAAAATAAAAATCGTAAAAATACTTTTGGTCGTAATTTGTTTATTATGTTACGATACGTATAGAAAATAAGTTTTATTCAATTCTGTACATGGGTTACATAGTTACAGTCAAATACAATCAAATATTATGGCTAATTATTTATATTTCTAATGGTTGTTTGTAATTATGCTTACTAATGAGAACTTTATTTTATTTTTCAGTAAAACTGATTTTTATGTTTGTATTTCATTAAAAAATAAAGACTGCTAATTTTCGTTTAAATAATAAAGACTAATTTGAATTATATATCCTGAATTTTTATTTTGGTTACTTTTTTCGCTATCTTTCATTTTTTCAATTCCTTACAAGGTATGTTTGTCCCACTGCGCAGTATAGTTCTACAGCGCCGTGCCGGTCACAGAGTACGAATAAAGTAACAGTCAGTATGGCCGGCGGCGAGAAAAAGTAGTTTGAATATGACTATACGTTGAGGTCACCGGTGACCCCCATGGCGTTTAGCGTGTTAAAGGCATACACGTATTTTCTACACCATATGGGTATATACATTAGTTATTGTGCAGAATTGTACTCGGTGTGCCACAGGTAGGAACTTGACTTCCAAAAATACGTATCTTTGTAGATTCGGACGCGCCGAACGTCATTGTGACGAAAGTGCACCCTTTACGATATTTAAATATTCATCTCAGCCCTTTAATTATACGACGCGCATGTGAGCGACCTTTCAAATTCACTCTCTCTTTGTCTCCGGTTTTGGGAACGGCGGAAAAGGATTCTATTTTTATACGTTTTGTTGCATTAAGCATTAATATATTTACTCGACTATCGTTTCTCTGTAGGTGGATACAGGGCCGAAATATATCTGCATTGTTTTCGTATGCACTACACTCTTATTTTTTTTTTACCATATTTTTAAAGTTTTTTTCTCTTTTGTTTCTGTCGATCTACATATTTCATATAACTATGCGTTTATTTGGGATTAAATGATTCAGTACGAAAACACATTTATTATTCTAATTAATAAAGCATATAAAAGTAGCGTTGAGAAGTTTAAGAATACAAAAATAATTTCATTACCTATTTGATTCCACCTTTTACAATCAAGGAATATTCGACCATATTTATATTATTGTAGATTATATAGGTTTTGATATAGGTCGAGTAATCCTAGTATGAACGTAGTAATTAGGATTGAAAACCCAATTTTGCCACGGGTACCCTTACTATATTATTCTACACTATTTGGATATTCTTAATTTATTAAATAAGCAGCCGTAACAGTCCACTACTGGACTGGGGATTCAGTCCTCCCTTAAAATTAACAGGTACTGGCAGATTGGATTCTATGATTATTGGGTTTAATGTACTAGAAGTATTAGATATTTATTTTACACAGTATGTTGACTGTGATCAAATCTTCCTTGCCCCATCAATAGCAGCGTATAGAAGTTGACTGATAGAGATCAGCTCCTCCAAGAAGTCCCACGAAGCCTAGTTTCACGCTTCCACTTCCTGTCAACTGCCTGTGCAGACGTATTTCCATCCACTCTGATGACATCCCACACTGTCTTAGAAAAGATGCGGTCTCCAGTTTCATTTACTCCTAATAGTTATAAGTTTTTACCACTTCCGTTTGCTGACGAAATATACTGTATTTGGTTTTCTGTCAAATTTCTAGTTTAAACCTTATCCACCAAAGAGATTTGGAGCATCGCTGTTTATATAGCTCTTTGAGTTTGTAGAAGAGTGGTAGTCTACGTTTGAAACACAGAAAGTTGAAGACTTTTGTTTTCAGTGGTTCGTCTTTTTTTCGCCAACCATACTTGTTGGCGAAAAAAACAACCCACTGCTAGATATTGAATTTCATCATTGGCATAGGACTACTAATGTTTGTTATGAATGATGAAAAGATGATTTATTTATTTATTTAAGTCAGTGAAACGTATATTTATGTATCAATCAATCAACAGCCTGCGGCAGTCCACTGCTAGACATAGGCCTCCCCCAATAAGCGCCACCTAGGCCTATCTTCGGCTTTATGAATCCAGTTTCTGCCAGCCGCCCTGCGCAGATCGTCGCACCATCTGGCCTGGGGGCGTCCCACACTATGTTTGACGAGACACGGTCTCCACTCCACTTGTTTGCTCCAACGATTGTCGGATCTCCGACAAACGTGACCAGTCCATTGCCATTTTAGTTTGCTAACTCGAAACTATGTCGGTGACTTTAGTTCTCTGGCGGATTTGTTCATTCCGATCATATCTTATAGAGAAACTCCGAGCATAGCTCTCTCCATAGCTCTCTGAGCGAATTTGAGCTTGTTAAGCAGACAGACTTGTATATTTATGTATAACCTTATATCTTAAATGCACCTATCTAAATACCTAAATATTTTTATAGAATTAATAATATTAGGGCAAACGAGCAGGCGTGTTATCTGATGGAAAGCAATTAACGCCGCCTATAGACTGTATGTCTATCGCAGAAGCATGGTCAGCCTTTAAAAATGTGTAGGCATGTTTCTTAAAAGTTCTGACGTCGTATCGGTTCGAGAACACCGCTGAAGATAGCTGATTCAACAAGGGAGTGGTCCATGAAAATAAGTTTCCACTCACCACTTTCCACATTATTAATTGTAATTCTTAAAAAATACTATAAAAACTTACCCACTTATTTTGTATTAGAATATTTAATGTCATTCAATCAAAAACAAACAATACGATATAAATGTGTAGTACATTTATATCGTATTGTTTGTTTTTTCTTTCTTTATTTTAGATTTTATTTTGTTTTGGTATATTAATTATTTTTATGGGATAGGAAGGCAAACGAGGAGGCGTGTCACTTGATGGGAAGAAATCAACGCCACCTATAGACATCCGCAGCGCCATAGGCAACGAAGAAGCGTTCCGACCTTTAAGGAAAGTGTCATTATGGATTTGGGAAAGGAATTGGAGGGTAGATGGAGGGGATAGATGGAGAGGGAGGGTGTTGGGCCTCCGGAAATCGGCTGCTCACCGTAGGAAACGCGGTAGCTAAACTACCCCTCAGACGCCGGTTTTCTGCGGGAGTGTGGTACTTCCCCGGGCGTGCCGACCCATTCATGCTATAGACAAATATGCTATTCTTGACAAAATATTCGTCTGCAGCGTGGCTCTACCACTATGAAATTGTGTATATTACTTAGTTATGTATATTATATATTTTTTAATTAATATGTGTATATTAATTACAAAAATAATAATAGTATTAATTGTTAAAATATCAATAATTAATATATTTATAACTGTATGAATATTTGTATATATGTAACATATTGTACTAGATGGAGTGTGATTTATAAATAAACATATTTCATTTCAATAAAATTAGTTGTTTCTGTAATTTTTTTAAAAAACGTTTAACAGTGCCACCTCAGACGCGTGCAAATGAGATTACATTAGCCGACGGCGAGACTCAAGGTGCACATAAGTAGTCATCCGTCAGCTAACAATTTTACTAGTAATCAGTTTATGGGGTGTCGAGTTTTCCTTCACTTACTTCACGCTTCGGCAGATGCAGTTTGTACGTGGATGAATAGACTTATATCTATTATGTGGACAGTCAGAATTTCTATTTAGCTAAGATCCGTGACAAACAACAAATGATTGTCGCGGATCTTAGCTAAGTAAAAGTTCTGACTCCTTTATTCATCTAATATCTATTATTAAATGTGTGTTATTTTTACACCTGGCTCATGTTGATGACATTTTATAAATAGGTATATATTATGTACATACATACAAATATATACTTTAATGTAAACAAAAACCATATTCATATAATTCTTTTTATTATATGTATATTATTATGTTTTATTATATGTATACTACTGCAGGTCTTGCCTGTTTATATAATATTTCGAACTTGCCAGTATTAAATTTATACTTTGCCAGTATTTATTTATTTAGTTTGACACGCGAAAATACTAAAAAAAATTAATAATACTGGCTGTATAATGTTTACAAACGAATACAATTTTACGAAAATAAAAATAGAACGGCGCCTTTCTCGAAGCTGCAATCCATGCCAGTGCGGCAGGTACGTCCGCGTCAAACAAAGTTACCTCGAACCGTGATTACTTTTCCTGCGCACCACTGTTCTTTATCGCGCTAGTGCTAGTGTTTATTGCTTCCCCGTCGCTGTTTAAGATTTCTTTTTTTTTTTTTAATACATTCATATATTGCCAGTTACTACCACAATTATTACCACTTGCCAGTTACTAAGACTGCTGGACATAAGCGTCCCTCAAGACGCGCCACCTAACTTGAACTTCGGATTCACGCATCCAGTTTCTGCCAACTGCTTTGCGCAGATCTTCGCTTCATGAGGCCAACGTAGTTCCACGATAAGTTTAACATTCAGTCTTCTTTCCAGCACTTATTTCCTCCAACTGTTATCTGTTCTCCGACAAATGTGACCAGAATATTTTTCACCTACAATTTATTTAATTGAATTTAACGAAAATGATAGCCCCTGGTAAGCTTATCTTCTCCTAGTATATTAGTACTTATATATGCAGTACTTTTAAAAGTAGCACAAAAGAAACGACAGTTTTGTATAACAACACGTCGGTTAGACGATAAAGCCGTCACGAACACCATCTATTGAACGTAATTGGAAGCAAAAGGAAGAAAACGATTTTTCAATTTTTCATGTTTTTTTATGTTTTCCCTATATTTATTTATTCATAAACCTTCCATGCATTATAGCGAACTAAATATTGAAATTGGTCGAGCGGATTGAGAGATTTATGGAATTAAGGAAGTTATGGTTCACATCAATCGTCAAAAAAGAGAATCGAACTCTAAAATTCAAATCGTAAAGTCAATCTACATCAACTGAGGTGTTTGCTGCTTAGCTTCACAACGTTGTACATACTCGTACATATATTATGATTCAAGAATAGCGAGGGTCTCCATATTATGATTAGCCAGGCTTGCTTAATGATCCAATTCCTGTCATGTTCAGGAAAGGGTTTGCACCCTAAAAAACTTGAAACAAACGCCGCAAAAACCGAAGACGTTCTCTCTATCGCCCCTCAGTAAGGGAGGAACCACCCTCAAGGAGGCACCGTGAATAATTATAGAAGAAATAAGATAGACATCGACTTGCCCGCGTCAGTCCGTAGATGAATAATAATGGTTTTTTGTTTACGTGTGTTGAAGCTTTATGGCTATAAGCTTTTATGACCCGAAATATTGTTGCGCAGATAAAGCGGTTATTAAAATAACGGCTTCTATGTACGTTTACAATGTAAGCGAAGGATCGGATGAAAAACAAGTTACGGGCGGTCGTTTTCATCTCGGAATTTAATTGTTATATTATTACCTTATACAATTAACGATATAAAATACTTCCAGTGTAATTTAATAAATGTGATGACCTAAATGTCTATATCTATTATATATGTGTATGTGTATATACGTATTCTATGTATTTTTTAAAGTTCATTTATGTCCCATTGCTGAGCACGGGTCTCTCTATTTCTAGAGCAACTGACTTTAACCCACCATCCTTGTCTTGTGAGGATGGGCGGGGTTACCAGACTCGGAATAAATATTTGTAAGCTGGGATCGAACTCGCAACCATTGACTCCGCGGACGGAGGCCACTGAGCCAGTTGATCGCCTTTTATTGTATGTATTTATATAATTAGTTATATGTAATTAGCTTATATTTTTTTCTTATTACAAACTGCACTAGCTCAAACCAAAAAAAAGTTTGTGTAAATAAATAAATGGTTCAGTGGCGAAAGCCCTGGCAGTCAACGTTACGGGTTCAATTTAAACATCGGGATAAACATGTCTATGGCCTACAGGTTTATTTTTTTATTTCAAGTTTGGATATATGTATTTAGCTTTCACATCCATTCCTCCTTTAGGAGGCCTTGCGGTCAAAAGTATAATAGAACCCATATGGGCTGTAGTGGAGTGAAAACTATGTTCTGGAAAACGTAGTAGTATGCTTGTGTAAATATAAAGAAATTTTAGCAGTATATTAAGTTTCTATTACTTTGTATTTTGTTTTATTATTGACAGAATTGAGAAAATCGTTTTGAAAAGACACTCCAGACCAACGAATTTCCACATTCTAGCGCACAAGGAACAAGTTTATGATGAGATGAATATTGGAAAACCGTTTTGCAGTACAGAAAAAAAAATCGCACTAAAACATCCCAACTCCATTCACAACTCGATATGAATCCGACCTAATCAATTCAAAAGGGGAAAAACGGGGCAAAACGAACACACGTATTGCGCCGACTGCTTATGAAATTATACCGTGGAAAATCTATGGCTGGGAATGTCGAGTAATTTATTTATTCTTTTTTCCCAGTGCAAGCAGTTCGTCTGAGACGTAAATGGGTTAGAAAATTGAATGAGCGAAAGCCTCAGCCAGGTTAGATTTGAATAAGCACGAGTGTATGCGGTGCGGGAACACGTGTTTTTTTTTATTTTTTACCCATCATTTGTTCTGTTTGCCTGCCAGACATTGTTTTGCGGTATTTTGTTTTTGTTTAATGTTTAAATTGTTTTATTATTTTTTAATAATAATTCTAATGAGATTTATTTACTTGTTTGTGATAAACATAATTTAAAATAATGTTAAAAATTGGATATTTTTTTATTAAATAAATAAATAGATAAATCTCATTTGTATTACTTGTTATGTTTTGTGTGTTTGTGTTTAATGTTTATTGTTGTTTTAATTTTATTATTTTGAAATGATTTTCCCAACGTGTCATATGATATTTTTTTATATTATGTGTCATATATTAATTGACTGCTAAAAGATTTTATTATATATATGGAAAACGTTAGTTAAAATCAATTTTTGATTTTTTTTAAATTAAAGATGGTAATTTTATAATCATATTTTAATTACTTAAGTGAATTTTAAAGGGTTTAAAATATTTTCTAACATTTTTATATAGTTGCATGGTAACAGAGAAAATTATTTTCTTCTTCGTGTCAGTGGCATTAGATGTTGTTAGCCCAGAACTTGGCCACTGATACCGCATCATCTATTTCTTTCATAAGGTCATCTGCTGAGCAGGTGACAGAGCGTAGTGAGGAAGATGTCAGATATGCCATTATTTATATAGATATCCCACAGTCACAGAAGGAAAATGCTTCCTCTTAATGCCGATATTTGTAGAGGATGATGGGGATTTACCAAATCTCCATTGAACCAGCGCAGTCATAAATGGCTTTATCACTATTAATATAAACAAGTTGACGCAATAAATACTATAAGGCTTTATAAATATTTGTTCTGATGCGAGAATCGAACCCGTTATCTTTGGGCTGGAAAGTGCCGTCAATTTCATAATGGGTTGACATATTAAAACTTTTTTTGCGAACTAACTATGGCAACCTTCCACTACGATCGTGCAAGAAGACTTAGAGGAAAATATAATTTACAAGTTAATTGATTACATATAATAGTTAAAAAAAATTTACTTTGATATTCCTACGTTTGATTTGAAATTTAATATCCTATATTTATCAATTCAATATTTCACTTTATTTAAGTAATGCTCCTATTGGAAATTTTTTTAATTTAAATATTATATCAATGAAGCCACAGAAATAATGGAAGATAGAGAATATTCGTTTATGTCATACCGCAGCGCTGTAATACTCTTAAAATCAATCGCTAACGACGTCTACATCAAAGATTTCCATCCACATGTGCGGGAGCGACTAATGAAAAGAGTCTGATCTGTCGATGTCTTCGAAACGTACCGATAGGAAAATTAAAACGTCTAGACTGGTTACTTTGACGTTTTGTTTTGGCAAGACATTCGTTGTCTCTTACTTACTTGTTCCGTTGCACTTCGCATGTTATTTAAATGGGTAATATAAAAATTGAAATTAGAATATTTGAAATTAGATTTATAGAAAACTGCAATATGAGGATGTATATAAATATTGTACTAAACAAAGGAAAAGGAAATAATTGTATTGTATTTCTTTTTTTTTCTTTCATTTTCATTTTCATCTTCTTTAATTGTATTTCTTCTTCTTCTTTGATTAGCAATTAGTTATAACTATTATGCCAGTATCAAGTATAGTAATAACAAGTATTAATTCATCTTGTTATGATACGTCTTAATAGAAGTGAAGTTAAAAAAACACGATACCTACTTTTACGTTTTAATCAAACTATATCGAGTACTCCGCCATAATTAAACAATATGACTGATAATAACGTGAGATTATAAGTAGGAAATAAAAGCTTAACGTCACTGATCTAACGTGGCGGGAAAAGTCGAATTTTTTTTTTCTTTGATGGCAATTAGTTATAACTATTATGCTAGAGTCAAGTAAAATACGATAACATCAAATCTCTTGAAATATAATTAGTCAACTTATCACGTTACGTCTTGATCAAATACTATTCTACCAAAACCTGTGGACTTTTTCAGTCAACTTAAAAAGTAAGGATACACGCATTTATTTCATATCACTTCACTTATACGCCTAAATCGAACTTTAACTGATAATAATATAAGATTATGAAAATGAAATAAAAACACAACGTCACTGAGTAAGCTGGTGGGAAAGTCCTAATTATTGTACTTATTAATTTATCACTTATTTACTGAATCGGATACTCCACCGAAGGAAAATTTGTGAAGTATCAGGCTGTGATTGAAACCTCTTACCTTTTAATTTTGCATAATTCTACAATAAATAAATTAAAGTAGCCTAAAGTCTCTGCTTTCCTCTTGACTTACGGCATTGTTCAATGGCGTAAGTCGAGAGGAAAGCAGAGCGAAAGACGCGTCAGAGGGACAATTGGCGTTTAAAAAATATTGCACCAGGACTCACGATTTAGAGAACGAATACGAAGAAAGTAGGAAATTTTCGTCTTATTAAGCATCCAAATTCCTCGTTAAGCTTTAAAATATTTAAATCGATTTAAATAGCAGTCGTAACATCATATTACAATCATAGATTAATAGTTATGGATTTTAGAATATTGTTTAAATTTAGACCATGTAATCTTTAATAGTTCCTGGAACAATTTTAATGAAAAAAATCTCACACAGAATTGTAAATTAGTTACGAAAGAAATATGAATTTTCAATCATATGTTTTAAAATAAAAGTTTTATATAAACACACTAAATAATTTAGAGTTAAGTCGTAAATAAAATTACTTGATCCATAAAGTACCGATCAATGATTTCCTTAATACTCAGAAATAATCATTTAATCATTGTATGTATTTATATCACTTGTTTGTAAAGTGCTTGTTTTTATTTATTGTCACATATGTTGGTAGTTATAATAGTTTATAATACTTCGTATAGTTTTAAGAACTTTTGCGTTATTATCAAATTAAAGATAAATAAAAGATAATTATTTTTAAAAATTGATAAAATTTTATGGATAGTAAAAGAAAAAATAAAAAAGGCAACCTATCAAAGACGTTCTCTTCATTAACAACAAGAAGTGATGTCATTTCGCTGTGACACAACAGCATGCAAAGGGAGATCCGCTCCCCCCGGTGGTCGCTGAGCGACTGACTTCCACGCGGTTACCCCTCCCCCACTCCGTGCACCCATTTCTGAGGGGGGTGGACGGCTTTCTCTTTCATTTTTCCTTCGCTCCTCGGCTCATCCAGTTACATCGTTCTTATGTTTTATTTTTAATTAAAGCGTACGCAAGTCGGCGGCGTAGATCTTCCCCCCCGCAGGGAGGCCAGCGGCGGGTACATACGCGGTGGGTGTTGATGATTTTTCAATGGGGAGAAAGAGTTCCCTCATTTTCTTAAGAGAAAATTGCGTTTTGTTTTCGAGTAGTCGAAGTCTGTCGTAATCGCTTTTGTTCCGTTGAAGTTCGCCGTCTCCCCGTGCATGTGGACGTTTTAGGAGTGCCGTAAATTGTGTACTTTAAAGTTTCGAGGGAAATTGTTAAGACGCTAGGATAGTTAAGGTGCTATGCATTGAATGCCCAGATGAAACTTCGTACTAACTTTTATTTAAACTCAAAACAGAACACACTACGTCACATGGGTTATAAAGAACACATCTTAAAAGAAATTCTTGTAATAGTTTATGGTTCGGGAAATTTATTTTTCATTACAATACAATGCCATTTATACGCAAAAAGATAAGAAATTAATAAAATATGAAAATTTGATCTATCTTTAATAGAAAAATCAGACTATTAATTAACATAATATAACAATGTTATAAAAATAAGTTTAATTATTATCATAGAAATGACAGATTTAAAAATATTAACATATTTTTTTTAAATAATGAACATCCCTCACCTCATTTACATTATATTCATGTTTTACATTTAATTTATAAAATTAAATAATTTATATTACGTATAAATAAGTAAAGTTATGTGTGTATACTTGCGTAGTTTGACGTTAAAAAAGAATACATTACATAAATGCCGAGGTAACATTAGCCATAGCATGAACCTTTCATTACAAGCGCAAATTACAAACACACACATACACACACACACACACACACACGCAACACATTATCCCCGACTCAAAAGTTAATGTAATGAAAAACAAAAAGGGCCAAGAAAAGGGTGCGTTAAGTTCCACCGAAAAACGGGAATTTGTAAGAAGTTGCCTCCCTCGCCACCCCCGGGGACACTGCCCCCTCGTGTGCGAAAATAAATTGCCAAGAATAATAATTATAATGAAAGCGAAAGAACGTATAAATTAGTAGGGACGCCTTCAGTCTCAATACTGGCAGTTATGTGTTCATTGAAATATTACGCGCGCTGGTACACGTTGCCATATACATAAAGATCAATTACAAGTCAAATTAATAATTAATTTCTTTTTAATTTATTTATCTGTGGCCAACAGTGCACAGATTTATATATTTAAATTAAAATTATAAGATACAGTTTTGATGCATACACAATTGTAGGAACAAACACAACACTAGTAAAGTAACAAAACAGTAACCTAATGTTTTAAAATAATTACATTAATAATATATTTTTTCTTTTGAGTAAAAAAATAGAATCTTTTCCAGCAGAAAATGCCTTCCGGCTTTAAGTCCACCTTTGTACTAAAATGTGTAAAAAAAGAATATATAAATAAATAAACATAAGTGACACATAAATAAGAAATACAATATTGATAATAATTTAAATAAAATAGCGGTACAATAACCATAAAGAAGAGATACAGGCACAGCATTGCTCCCTTACTTTTTTGATGTATCTTTGGTAGTTATCGTAAAAAACTTTATGAATAGAATAAATATTAAAAAAACCGAAAGTTTCTAGGCAAGAGAATCCTGAAGAATGTCGAAATCGGAAGTCATGACCGATGACAGCATAATCGAAGATAGCAATGCACGGGAGGGAGATCGAGCTTAAAAAGCATACATGAGACTACCATTTGGTCAACGTCCAACGAGCATTAAGTTAAGAACTGGCGTGAAGTACCTTACAAGAGAGTAACCAGTGGCGAGGTGGCGAGTGGAGATACAAGAAGTATTGGAGCCCAAGACTTTGGTTTGTTTAAGCAGAAGGGAAGATAAGTACAAATAAAATGTAAATTAACAAATAACATGCACGAATTTTTAATTGTAACACATGTACAATGTGCATCCTATCATTTTGTAGACGAGACTTTGAGGACCGACTTAAGGTGCACCTTGGCTCACAGCTTGGTGACTATAAACAGACAAGTATAAACTATCTGGTTAGGTAATGATTAAAAAGTGTGAAATACAAGCGTTCGTAGTTATTTAATCGATTAAAGGTTATTTATTTATAACTAACGCAATATTTTTTTTATATTATGTTAAAACTGTAATCATGAACATATGTAATATAATATTTTTCTTTCAGAAAAAAGTAAACAATTCGAATTCTTCTTCAACTGCCTTTATTTTATTTATATATTTTTAAGTACAATAAAACTATTACTGGCAGAAACTGGATGCGTGTAGCCAAAGATCGGGCTAAGTGGCGCTCCATGGGGGAGGCCAGCAATGGACTGTCGCAGGCTGTTGTTGATGATGATAATGACAATAAATAGACCGAATATATGTTTTTATTGGACAATATTATCAAAATTTAAAAACTGAAACATTAAAATATTATACTTGATGTTTTAAACAATATATATTATATATATATATATATATATATATATATATATATATATATATATATATATATATATATATATATATATATATATATATATATATATATATATATATATATATATCAAAAGAACGATTACAATTTTTTTCATGGGATTTGGATTCCCAGTGAACTTTTTCTTTAAAACCACCAACAAAAAATGTAAAAAGTGATTTTGATGAGTGGTGTTCATCAAAATCACTTTTTACATTAAAACGAGATCAAAAAACTCGGATATCTGCAGTCTATTAATTACATTTATTATCTGTTGCGTATTTTTTAATCTGTGCCCGCATTTGAAACATCTCTAGGGTCAGAACGTGACGGAGCGTCCTTAGTCGAACCGCAGTCCTGATTTGGCTTACTCCCCTCATTACGGCGACGATGTTATGAACGACTTATGGACATTCCTGACCGAATTATCGCTCTTCGTTTTTTTATAAAGTAATATTCAAAATTTAAAGAAGCTCGCTTCATGATGATATTTTTTTTTAATATATAAAGTGTAACATACTTTTATATGATAGTAATTACCTAATTAATTTAATAAAAAAGCCTATAATATATTGCCATATGGGGCCCTCCGCTCTCGGAGTCCATGGTCGCGGGTTCGATCCCCGCATTGGAATAAATATATGTATGGATTACAAATATTTATTCCGAGTCCGGTATAACCCCGCGAATCTGCATTGGACAAGTGTGGTGGATTAACGTCCGTTCCTGCAGAAATGGTGAGGCCTATGCTCAGCAGTGGGTCATATATGGGCTGTGGAAAAGAAAACACGAATTTTATGGCAATATTATTTCATCTTTCTTTTTTCAATCGGATTAAAGATCTTTAGGCCATACATATATTTATTCCGATACGGGGACGCAACCATTGACTCCGCGGACGGGGAGCCGCGCTACTGAGCCAATTGGTGTTTACTCAAAAATAATTATGATTAAAGTCAAATATTCCAAATAACCAATCACAAATTATGGTCGAATTTCAACTTTAATTCTTAATAGTTAATTACGTTTTTGATGTGATTGTTGTCTACGTCTCAACATATCTTGCTATCCGCTGCCATTCATCACAGCGAAACGGCTCGTCATTGGTCGCTTTTCGCCCTCGTGAGAATCAGGACGTGACGGGTGGCGAACCACGCCGCCGTCATTTTTCGACAAATTAGGTATATTAAATTCGTCTTAGTGAATCCCACGAGTCGCAAGGGAGGATGGAGGTCAGCCCCAGCAGAGCCCTGCATGCTGAGGTAAGGCACCATAGTACCCGGGGGAGCCTGATCCCGGGACGATCGGTACGCTTGCGACTAGGCTCGCCCCTAGCCACGCATCCATTGGCACGACCGTGGATTGGCGGAGAGGAAGGGAAAGGATAGAGAAGAAAGGAAGGGGCAGGAAAGGAAATGCGGATTGGGAGGGTTACCAGACTCGGAATAAACATTTATAAATCCATATAAATATTTATTCCGATGCGGGAATCGAAACCGCGACCATTGACTCCGCGGGCGGAGGGCCCCGCCACTGAGCCAATCCATATCTTGCCATTTGTAAATCCGTCATACAAAACACATACCTATTAAGAAAATAAGATTTATCAACAGACAGGCAGTCTAAAAGTAGTGCTTTAGTTATCTGCAGTATATGCCGCCTGCCGCTAGGCCTGTTTATTATTGCAACAATATAATATTGCGTGTCTCTTACGTGATATTTTTTGTTGTCTAGAATTTTTTGTTATGAAAACAATAAGACAATATTTATCAATGAACTTAATACATTCAATCAAGATAAATTACATTGGTACTAAATTAAATTCTGTGATTTTAGACTAACTACTCAAAACGAGTAGAAAAATGTTAACAATTACTAGGCTATAATATTATAAATCCATTAATTACAACGTATATACCTAATATACGAATCTATATTATATACGAACTAATGATACCTCATTTGTACTGGTCCAATTAAACATCATATTTCAGTGAATTTTCACTGTGTACTTTATTTTTATGGTGGTCGTAATACAAAAATGTACAAAAGTGTAAAAATTTTTTTTTACTATGTTTCTAATACAATTACATATATATTAATTAAAGCTAAATATTTACACACACATACACACATATATTTGCATGCACACACGAACATAACGTCAATACATATTTCTTGCACGAGGCGGGATGCGAAAAGGGGGAATGAAAAAAAACTAATTAAAAAAGCAATCAAGGTTTTCTTGACGGCGCTCACGTTCGCCCATATCGTCTTACCCCCTCTTCCTGGGGTAACCCCCCGTTCCACCACTCGCCAGCTCACCCTTTAAGGAGGTTGGGTGGCGAGCGGTACTAGATTTACGTAACACGCTTAAAGTGTGTTTTGATGAAGTAATCATCCCATTTCCCAGGACTCCGTTTAAGAATTTTGCGGCTCAGACTTGCCAGCGACATTTTCTTTTTTTTTTTAATATAATTTAAACTTCAACTCTTTAATTTAGATTTCTTAACGACCCACCACATTATAATCTTGACGAGTAATTCGAGGGAGTAATACGCCGGAAATGTATTGGAATTTATTTTTGTTTTAAACAATTTTTCTTGAGAATAAGTTGTAAATTACATTTCAGACTGTTGAAATGAAAATTTATAATTTATTTAAATGTAAAATGATTAATTTATAAATAAAATAGAATGATTTTGTACATACATATACATATAATGTATATGACGTCGACGTGGTTCGCCACCCGTCACGTCTTGATTCCCACGAGGGCGAAAAGCGATTAATGGAGAGCCGTTTCGCTGCCATTAATGTGAGAGGAAGAATGGATGAAGATGCTCGAGTGTAACGGAAGCGGGGAGGGGAGGGTGTGCTAGGATCATAGCGGATGGAGTTCTGTGGTCTCTGCCAATCCCTGCGGGGGATAGGCGAGAATATATAAAAAAAAATATACATATATCTTATTGGCTCCTAAGTTATTCATTCGATTGCAATGAAATTTTGTTAGTTGCACGTAGTTTCCTCACGTGCAACTTGGTAAGTTGTTTTTGAATAAGTACAACTATTTTACAAACATAAAATATTTATTTAAAATACAATATTTTCCATCCCCATCATTTGGATTACTGGCCATCCACCACCGTGCGATTTGGTCGCGGTTTCCTGCCACGAACTTTGCGAATGTGGAGCACCTCATCATCTGAATTACTGGCCATGCACGACGATGCGATTTGGTCGCGGTTTTCTGCCACGAAATTTGCAAATGTGGAAAGACTTACCACCTGCGGTGTTCTCATGTAGAATATGTGACGCATTCGGCGTGTCTGTCGATGGCGGTGATTGTTTACTACCAGGTGAACTGTATGCTCGTTTGCCTGCTCTACTATATAAAATAATAAACAATAAAAAAAGTTTTAGTATAGCAAATTATAGTAACAGTGCAACGCATCTTAGCTAATAGTATTTTGATTAATGGAGTCAGGCGTTACAATGCGGAAATCCATTACTATGTGGACGGTTGGAACTTTTACTTAGCTAAGATCCGCGACAAGCAAACAAAAACAGAAAAATAATAATGTGTGTTCTTCTACTGGATGAAATGAATTTACGGGGAACTTAAACTAAATCTTATCGAAAAACGGCCGCCAGCAACTCTCGACCTTCCAACCACTATCTACAACACCAAACACACACTACCACTTTTCCACCTTGCAAACGTCATGTGTTTCTCCTCAACATGCATCATCAGGTATAGTAGACTCTATGGAAGACAACCGTTAAGTGTCTGGCCGTTTTTCGGTAAGATTTAGTTTAAGTTCCCCGATAATCCCCTTCATCCAGTAGAAAAACGCACGTTATTATTTTTTTGTTTTTGTTTGCGTGTCGTGGATCTTAGCTAAGTAAAAGTTCTAACTGTCACCATATTATTTTATAACGTTGAGTTTTGTAATAAATTAATATCTATTTACTTATAAAAACGATTTCATTATCCATAATCGATACCATTTCAATGGGACGTAAACGACGCAATCACATTAAATCTCAAAGTTATTTATAGACGAGACTTTTGGCATTGACCTAGACGCATGACACGCATCATCAAAGATAAAAAATGTCATAATTCAAATACTTGTCTTTCATAATGTCTAGAGTTGGTAATTAATAATAATATTATTACATACGTTAATAATCTGTAAATGCAAATCATTGGTTTAATAATTTTGATTTTTGTATTTTAAATGGCATGGGTTTCTTGTCCGTTCCTTCAAAAATGGGGATGTCCGTGCCCAGCAATGGAATATGTATGGGCTGTGCAAAAAAATCCAAGGTCAGGTAGAAAGAGGGCTTGTGACACGCAAATATCGAGTTAGGTAAGGAGAGGTCAGCTAGGTTTCTAGCAGCTAACTGCCATGGCTATTGATATATGGATATGAAATTAAACTCGAACTTGCGAAGGTTGGCAGCCAATTTAGCACAACTCTCTTCCTCCTTCGCGAGGTGCATCAGTTCTGGAGCACTCGCTATCCCGGTCCACTCCCTGATATTACGTAGCCAAGAATTTTTTTTTCGACCAACTTGGCTTTTGCCCGCGATTTTTCCCGTCATGATCAGATGCAGCAATTTGTACCTGTCATGTCTCATGATATGACCCAGGAAAGCAACTTTTGTACCTTTGACGGTCTGCAAAAGTTCACGTTTTTGCTTGACTTGTCGAAGAACCTCGTCATTGGCCACCCTTTGAGTAATTAATTAACATAGAAAAATTATAAATATTTCTATTTTTGTTTTAGTCTTTTGTGATGTCACACAACACGAAAGTTATGTTTCGAATTTTCAAAATTTTGTCACACTGAACTCCACCGCTATCACTGCTCTAGGTGATAGACCAATGATATTTTTTCCATCCTTATTTCATAACTACTAATTGGCTCAATGGCGGGGCAGCCTCTTAAGAACTCATGATCGCGGGTTCGATACGTATCGGGATAAATATATGTGTGGCTTACAGATATTTATTGAGTTTGGTTATTCTGCCAATCCGCATAAGATATGCGTGGGGGGTAAATGTCCGTTCCTTCAAAAATGGGGATGTCCATGCTCAGCAATAGGATATGTATGGGCTGTGAAAAAAAATCTTAGGTCAGGTAGAAACAGGGCTTATGACACGCAAATATCGAGCTAGGTAGAGAGAGATCAGCTTATATATTATAATGAAATATTTTGGCTAGAACGAGTATATCAATATTACAAATAGTAATAATATTACAAATAGTAATATTATGAAGCAAAATTACTACTACAAAATAAAATGAAAGAAATCAAAGCGATTCACTAGATAAAATGAAAACCAATAAAATTACAATCCACTGAAATATTACTGCATAACTCGAATTGATTGCGTCCTTATTCTGAAAATGTGAATCGGCTTCACTACATATAATAAAGTAATTGGAATTCCTCCTGTCCTTCAGAATCGTACTGTCCTAGATACAAGTGGCGAAGCATGATTTTTAACCCTAAATTTGCGAAAGTCAACCGTATTCTAACGGTTTACGGCTATTTTCAGTTTGAACATGCGACGGTTTATTAAAATACTGTGGCCGTACAGGTACAGAGGTAGAAATAAAAACGAGCCAAAGCAGTTACTTTTATGAGGGCGCGAATAAGATGTTTCGGACTCCGTCGTAAGGAATGGAAAGGAAGGCTCGACGTACACTGAACGATTTATTAATATATTTATTTATTACATTCGTGGAAGTGACATTAATAAATTTTATTACATTTTACCAAATTTAAAAACAATATTATTTATGGTCTAAAGACAGCTTTATATACAGGTATTCGGTACTTACTGAATATGTACCGTCTGAGTAATGATGTTGATAATAAAACTTGCTTGTTTGTTTTGTACATATTTCATAAATATACAGTGTAAGCCCGAATCTAATGATGAAAACAATTCGACTATAGAGTATAATCTGAATTAGTATATAAATATATAATAAATAATAAGTATATAATAATACCTATATTGCCATTAATATATATATAGTATCGAAGATATAAAAACTTAATTATATATATCATTTATAAATATATATATATATATATATATATATATATATATATATATATATATATATATATATATATATATATATATATATACACATACATACATATATTACATTTTAAAGCTTTCACTGTCAGGATGTGACGTCTGGAGCTGCTGTACCGCTTTCCTTTTAGTAAGATTGTCTCGTTAATATAATTTTTTTAATTCATTTATAAACCTAAAATTGTTTCGGACTAATAAACATTGATATTATTTAGGTTCTCTCCCTTTCTATTACTTACTTATTTACTCCGCTGGCTTGGTGACCGGAAGTGGATTTTGACCTCCGACACGAGAGTTCTTCATCTTTCCCTGTCCTGCGATAATTCTTGCCAATTGCTGGGTTGAAGTTCGTACAGTTCAGCATCCAAGTCATTATCTATTATAGTATATATTTATTGATAAAAATTATACACGTATTGTGTATTTTTGACAGTCTGTTACAATCCACTTCTGAACTCATCTAGCTCTTAGGACGTGCCATCTAGCCCGATCCCTTTTCAATTACCCTTATACAATACCTTCTTTGGGCGTTTTATCGTTTTGCTGTGCACTGATCTTTAGAAAATAATAAAATGCCGTTCCACAGTCGTAACAAGCATCGTTGGAACAAAGCGGGAGCTCGCTCAAATAATTTGTATCAATTTGTAAAAATGCAGCGCCCACCTCTCGGCGACTAGATTTCTCCACTTTAAGGGGGAAATATAACGCTATCTAAGAATGTAATAATTACTAACGACCTGCCTTTAAGCTACGACTTTTGCCACATTTTAAGGCACCTTTTGTAAAGACTATTTTAAACACTTGTAGATAAAAAATTTAGTATCTTAAATACTTAATAATTGTGTGTCATCATCGAAGGTTTTCCGCAAGTTCACCGCTGGATTAGGGCCTTTTTAAAGGAAATATCCAAGACGCACTATAAGCCCGATCTTGGGTTTCACGTTTCCAGTGTCTATCAACCGTCCTACGTAGATCGTCGTTTTCTCTGACTGGGAGAAGTCTCACATTACGCGTGTCACATCTTCACTTCAGCACTCGTTTACTTCAATGCATCTCGTTTCACCTACTAATGTGATCGATCCATTGACGCTTCATTTTACTAACGTAACTATGTATGTGTGAAATGAATTTCAAATAAATGCGATTTCAATATCCGCCATATTCCGCGTTTATGCAAGCAATATTCCGCGGCTTCAAAACACTATTAAAATTTAAATAAACCCTTGAAATGTAAGGCGAGACCGTTCGGTGACGAACACAAATACAAAATACATTCGTACAATAAAAATCAGTATCAGTACAAGTGTAATAATTCATCTGAATTTTAAATATCTCCGCATATCAGATTTGACTAAAGCGTTTATTTTTATTGTTATTATATATTATTGTTTATTATTATAGTAGTAAATTATAGTAGTTTCTATTGTTTATTTATGTTAAGAATTTTTTTATGGCATAGGAAGGCAAACGAGCAGGCATGTCACCTGACGGAAAGCAATCAACGCCGCTCATAGACTTCCATAGCGCCAAAGGCAGTGCGGAAACTTTGCGAACCTATAAGAAAAGTGTCATTAGTAGAGGGAGGAGGGAGGGAGTTGGGCCTCCGGAACTCGGCCGCTCCCCGTACGAAGTGCGGTAGGTAAGCTACCACTCAGACGCCGATTTTCTGCGATAGTGTGGTAGGTGCTTCCCCGGGCCGAGCCGGCCCATTCATGCTACAAACAAATATTATACCATTCTTGACAAAGTATTCATCTGCAGCGTGGCTCTACCACTATGAAATTTGACCACTATTAATTATGACCAATTCCGCAATGAGCATTTTTTTTTAAATTATCGTATATTACTGTGGACTTTAACTTAGCTAAGATCCGCGACAAGCAAACAAATAAAAAAAATCTGTTTTTGTTTGCTTGTCGCGGATCTTAGCTAAATAAAAGTTCGAAATGTCCACATAGTAATGTCACCTATAGATAGATAGATAGATAGAAATATTCTTCATTGTATACCAAAAACAAAGTTATACCATTATTGATTATGATATTGTTGATATACAAAGAGTGGTCTTGGACTGTTCCCGCCGTGATACATACGATTCGTTGTGTTTTTATTTAATTTTCATAATCTTCGTTCGTTTAAGTCATATTAGTGGAGTGATATGAAATAAATGTCTGTATCGTGACTTTTTAAGTTAGCTGCAAAAGTTCATAAAAGTAAATTTTAGTAAAATGTCTAGCATTTTATTATAGTAATGCATAAAGGTCATACATACTATTATTATATAAAGATGAATACGATAAAAACATAGTTATTTAAAAAACTGTACATATACATATTGACAATTTCTATATGTAAACAAATTACTTAAGCTAATATTAAAAAGTCATTTTTAATCTAACAAGCCATTAGAGTATTGTTTATAATAAGGACATAACCATTGTCTGTAGAAATAACGAACGAGAGAATTGTTTAATGGCAAGTAATATCGTATTCACATACATACATCAGTGCTTCTCCAATTTTCTATAATTACGCGCCTAGTTAAGTCTATTGTTTCGATTGAACGTATAATGCATTCTGTGTCTAAGTCATAGAATAAACGCGTAATGAAAATTAATATATTTTTTTACATTTTTTCTTGTTAACTAACTGTTAAACTTAAATAAGATAATATGTATATATGTACTCAGACTAATATATATATATATATATATATATATATATATATATATATATATATATATATATATATATATATATATATATATATATATATATATATTAGTGCCGTCTGAGTAATGATGTTGTTAATAGAACTTGCTTGTTTGTTTTGAACATATTTCATAAATATACAGTGTAAGCCCGAAGCTAATGATGAAAACAATTTGATTATGGAGTATAATCTGAAATAGTTATAGCCTTCTTGCCGTATAGACATCTATGTAGTCTCGAAGAATAGGAAAACTTTTTTATTTATTTCACTTTTAAAAAATAAATAAAATACTCCTCTGACGAGTAGGTAGATATGTATTTTAAATAAGTCATGGTTAATTTCCTTCTTTGACACCATGATGCTGAACATATATATGTTTTTTCCTTTTATTTTTGGATTTTTTTTATTTTTATGGAATAGGAGGGTAAACAAGCAGGCGTGTCACATGATCAGAGGCTAGCCCATGTAGCAGCGTGTCCAATCAATACTCTAGCGCCCTCTAGTAAGTGCGCGGTCAAAATGGAATAGGTACAAATCGACTTTCATATTAAGTCGATCAGCTGATCCGTCATTTTGTAGTGTTAATTTTTTTTTAATTCAGTTGTAACGCCCGGAGTCATAGCACGAGCGTAGATTCATTGAAAGTGCCGTGGACGGCGCCTCCTAACACCTCTACGTCCGTGTGCAACAGGCAACATCATGTACCATAGATAAAGCCGCTTCTACACATGATGGGAAGCAATCAACGTAGCCCATATCCCATCCGCAGTGCCATAGGCATTGCAGAAGCGTTGCCGGCCGTTAAAAATGTACATACATACATAGTCACGCCTGTCTCCCTGTAGGGTTAGGCAGAGACCACAGATCTCCATCCGCTACGATCCCGACACATCTTCCTTGCTTCCTTCACACTTATCCATCTTTTCATTCATTCTTGTATTCACATTCATCGTAGCGAAATGGCTCTTCGTTCGTCGCTTCTCGCCCTCGTGGGATTCAGGACGTGGCGGGTGGCGAACCACGTTGCCGTCATTTTTTTCGGTTCGGAATCACCGCTTGAGGTAGCTGATTCCACAGAGTAGTGGTGCTTGAAAAGAAGTTTCGAGAGAAGCACACTTTACTGGATCGCCACTTATCCAGATGGTGGGGATGAAATTTTTTTTACGGCGATTTATTCGGCAGCAGGAATTATTTCAAATAATTCCTCGTAGCACTCCCCATAATGAAAGCGGTAAGGTATGATGATCTGAGAGATGAGATATCCCTCCGAGTAATTTGGCGTGGTCATAAGAACTTAGCAGTGAAACACGCAAAACTCAAGATATCGTCACCGAAATCTTCGTATACACGATTTCTGATTTAAAAAAAATAAAGTTCCCATAGTTGTGATGTAAAATGTTTAATCGGCAATCAGTGTAGTGAGATTGCAGCAAATTGGTCCGTGGGGTATTGCTGTGTCACGCTCGCGAATATCAAGCAGGCTTAAGCAATACCACTTACTGGCCAATGCGTGATGTACATGGGCGCATAGGAAAAACGCTCTAACACCTTATTTGAGCGAAAATTATTTTTATTATTTATTTTTGAAAAAAAAAACTAGTAAAATTTTTTACACTAGTACAATTAGTGTTTATTAGTTACGAAATATTATTTGAAATATTGAAATATTATTTTAATATTCTTTTTTTATTTTTCCATAATAAAAAGTATTTTTAAATACAGGAACAATTGTGCTGAATTGTTTGCCAATATTCTCTAGTAAGAAAACCACTCAAAGATGATGAAATAGAAAAAGTATATTAATAGTGATAGAGTCATGCATGAAGTGGCCGGCGTTATGGGGAATGAACACACACACATAAAATATTGTTTTAAATGGTTGCATTTTTCTGTGTTACCGCGTTTCGTACGATGAATGAGAGATCCGGAAGCTCCTTTCCTTTTTCTTGACTTCCTTTTTCCCCTACCATTACTTCTTTCTTCTTCTTCAACCATGCATATCTTTACTCAAAAATAAAAAATTCATCTGCTGTCGCCTTAATATTCTAAATGGCTAAGACGACGGTGATTACTTATCATAAAGTGATTCACTTTCCCGTTTTCCTATATCCCTAACAAGCCTCCCTAACAAGCCTACATATACCTAAAAGGCCGGCAACGCTTCCGTGACTCCTGCGGTGTCGCGGTTGTCTATGAGCGGCGTTGATTGCTTTTCATCAGGAGGCATACTTGCTCGTTTGTTCTCCTATCCCATAAAAAAAATCCCCTTCTTTAAAAAAATTAGTTGAGCAGTAATATTATTGGTGCAAAATCCACCTGCCAGTAATGCATATATGAGCAAAAACAAATTAAAATAAAATATAAAAATGAAAATCAGCACTTGGACACTTTTTGCTTAAAGCCGATATTGTTTGGACCAAACCGCTACATTACTTCCATCTAGTTTATATTCTAAGTCGATTAGCATAATTCTTTAATAATACAATATTCGAAGGTAAGCGACAAAGAATTTGGAACTCTGTATTTAAATCCACTAGAACCTTTTCAGTTTAGCAACTTGACCTGTTTAGTACAATATTTCATAAGTCCGACGTTCGATAGGAAAACGTGATTGTGGTAAACACACATGATTTACTATACACATGTGTGCATTAATGTAAAATAATTCACGTCTTTGGAAATGTGACCGCGTGACGGCAACCAGGAAAAAACGTGACGACCTTACATACATGATCAGATACACGGGCTCGTGTAATAAAATCTCAATATTCAATTGATTCGAAGCCGATGTCGGCACCTTGAATGATATTGTTTTGTTGTGTACCGGAAATCGTATTGAAATTCAGATATCTTTGGCAAGATATATGTCGGAGTGGTAGGTATTTGAATTCTGACATTAATATGAGCTTAAAAATACCTTTAGATTTTTCTTAGAATATATATATATATATATATATATATATATATATATATATATATATATATATATATATATATATATATATATATATATATATATATATATATATATATATATATATATATATATATATATATATATATATATATATATATATATATATATATATATATATATATATATATATATATATATATATATATATATATATATATATAATAATATAAATCTTATTGATAACCTATTGAATATCGTAAAATAAATGCAATTATTTAAAGATATTTGCAGAATAACTCAATACGTACGGAAAATAAAAACTTTATTAGGAGATTTATTTACTTTGATGAGATTTTATTATGAGATGTATATGAGATGACAACTTTATTATGAGATTTTGCAGTTTCTATTTGTATCTGTTTTTTTATTTCTGTAAGATATTCTTGGGAAAGGATAGATAATTAAATAAAATAAAATCGTAAGGAGTAACTAAGGCTTCTTTTTTTGGAAATTTGAAGATCCTAGAAGAATATTTGTTAAATCCTTTGAATATTACAGGTGCGTATGTAGTCACGGGAAAATGTCTTCCTTCAGAGTTGAACCTCAAAGCGACGACGACCTAGATCCAACTACATCTCTTGGTCGTCGCCATATTACATGGTGAGTATGCCCGGTCCGAATTTTGTAATTCTGACATATACGCATTAAAAAGAATATAAACGAAGTGAAAACAATTTGAGAGCTCTTAAATAAATTCACAATCTGAAACGAATTTAAATAATCTTAAACATGTTTGTTTTGCGCCGTCTCTTTCCCCATGAAGACGTTACTCCCAAGTTGTTACCCGTGTCAAAGGTTGATAAATATGCAATATCCTCGGATCTATCTCAGATCGATCGGGCGTGTTCGTATAAACCAAAGAAATGTGAACTATATACCCCTTCGCGATCGTTCCGTGTAAAGATCTGGTCGGCGTAAATGTACCAGCTTATGAGATCAAGTTAAAGTGGACGTGTTGGGAGCATTGTTAGGAAATTATAGATGGCGCCTTAGGAGATGGGTTGATGTTTACATTCTAGCTAGATGTTAGTTGATCTGAGGTTGTTTAGGAGGTCACAGGTCGGCGTATGATTACATGTTCGTCTTCCTGTGCTGCACTAAAATCGATTTCGTTCGACGTGATTACGATTTTTGTGAGAAACTAATCGGAATACATCATCTATTCCCACAGTGGTGGAACCATCTACGATTGACCAGCTCAACCTGGGACCTACCACAGTCTACAAAAGCTCACGGCAAATACTATTCCCCTCGAATTCAATTATTATTTTCTTTAAATTAAAATATTTTTCAGTTCTTAAATGAAACAAAAAGTGACTGACGACGAGATCATTTCCTATACTTCACATATGATACAAGTTTTTAAAATTTTTGAGTAGTACCCCAAAGTTTTGATGGGTATAATCTTTTCACCAGTCTTATTAAAAAGGATCTAAAATAATCTATAAAACATGTCAGTTTTAAATGTTGAGAGATCTACCACTGAGTCAATTTGTTGTCTCCAATACGATACAGCCTTTTAAATGTATGTGTAATAGACTTAATAGGCTTACGTCCATTTTGAGGATGATAAAAACATGTAACTTCCAATATTTCAGTGTTCCGCAGTGCCGTAAACAAAAACCATTGTCTCAGGCACCATACGTGCAGCTATTTACGACATTATCTCGAGCATATTTTACAAATAACGTGTTGCGGTATCCCGGAACGGCGTGCCAAAGATATTTTATGTCCCTATTCTGGTGTATATTGTAAACATCGATTTAAAATAAAATCATAATAATTATTTATTTTTATAGTGTTGTAATTACGCAGCAAAAAAGCGAAAATGACAGACATGTCAATTTTTTTATTATAAATTCGACTTAGAAAAATATACTGCCTCAAATGGTCCAACCAACCTTGTGCAAAACGTTAAAATGGACTGTTGTTGTTTGAGTGATCAAATACAATTTTTTAGTAATCCTAAAAGATTTTTTGGCTCTGATGGTAAGTTTTAATTTTGCGCTTTACTAAGTTTTCGTTGCATCGATATATATGTAAAAAGCCTGTAACAAATAAGAGAAACAGACATTATATAAGAATTGAGATGTTTTTCACAACTCCACCTGTGGCTATGACTTTTAAAAACTTTCTAATAGGCACTCCAACACCTTTTATGTCTTCAAATTTTCTCACCAAGTTGTCATCAACATATGTCAGAAGTATCCATAAAACACGATTGTTCTAAAATACGTTATAGTGTCATGCACGACGGTAACGTCTCGACCTGGAATGTGACATACTCTCACAAATTTATTTATTTATCATTAATAATACATGCGTATATACGTATGTATATGGTTGTTGCCGGTGGACTTCGATCTAGGCGATTGTCTGTATCTCGGGACCCCCAACTTTGTATATTAATTAATTTATATTAATTATAAAGGACAAAAAAAGAGAAGCGTCATGAGATGTTTGATAGATGTGTACTATTGACGACGGCTCAGTCTTTACCGTATGCTCACAGTCCCGTGTAAGTGACGCTTTTTTATGTATGAAATCGATTGGAGGGGAGCGTAGCCTGAATCGAGACGATGAGATGTTTCACATCAAAAAAGAATATATTAAGACGGACATTGCCCTCACACTAATGTCCGGTGTAGGACTGTTACTGTTGTTTTAATGATAAATTCAAACGAAATTGCAGGTCTAGTACTGGTACCTGGTAAGTGATCACTGCTGCTCATTAAAAAAAACCGCAACGCCGGAGGCGTCTTAAATGAGTTACCGATCTTTTGTGAACACATACGCCCATCTCTTGAACGCTCGTTTTTTATGAATAATAAAAAAATACAACTATTATATTTTCATAACATATTGTTAAGTAATTAATACTTCATTATTGACCTAATCGGCTATAGGTGAGAACTCGGTGTTCAATTCTCGCATTGGGATAAATATATGTATGGTGTAACACATTATAATGTCTATGGTTTTGCAGATATCTAAGCGTTTATTGCTTTCAATTAGACGATATATATACTAGTTTCCCTCTCTATCCCACAAAAAATATGGTTAGATATTTATTTTGAGCCTCGGTGCCCAACCAGTTTCCTTAGATAAGCATGATGGGTTCATCCCTCCAGAAATGGGAAGGCATGCGTTCTTTTTGCTAGATTTCATTCACTACGTAACACCTTATAAATAAAGGATTAAATATTGTACACGTTCTCATAACTTTGTATCGTACATCAAAACCATTTGTCCAGGACATACGCCTGACACTTGAAGTGGCTTCATAATGGGAAATGCAATCAATGGCCGGATCAGAATAGGGGCAGTACACATCCCAGGAACGACGAGCGAACAATCTTGATACGGTGGAGCCACTCGTGATTTAGAGCAATGCTCAAGAAATAGTCATCCATTTACACGACTAGGGGCATCGTGAACCTGGCGTTTGAAGAAACGTAACACAAAGTTAATTTTATATACATACACAAATACCGGCCGTCTGTTTGGTAGTTTAAAAATTTATTGTATAAGAATTTAGTGTATAAGACTTTGATTGCTTTCCATCTCGCGAAACTCTTGCTCGTTTGCCTTCCTATCCCATTAAAAAAGGCTGGGTCCGTAAAAGAAATTTCAATTGCAATATTAAAACCGCATTACATACAACTTTTTAACGTTGCGATTACGGGTAAAAAATAGTCTACAAAAGGCTTATAGTAAGTTTATAGTTGAAATATTTTCTTAGCCCTAAGCTATGATATATCGATGGATACACCCAGCTCTGTGATTATTTAACAGCATCAATAATCAAGTCCTCATTGACAATTTTGTATAACACTGTGTTTATGGTTTGCTTTATGGATGAAAATCAACGGAGTAAACAAACAGCTTGTTATAATGTCTGTTATGGAGAAAGAACTTAGAGTTTAAAAAAAGCTTAACTCTCATAGAATAAATAAGGCAATATCAACTATTTGTTCTGCTGCGGGAATCGAATCGACGACATGGATGAGAAAGCAAACACTTTACCAAGGATCTATTCAGGAGTAACGTAATACCGTAAAAAGATGTGATTTCACGTTTTGGATGCTAGTAACAACCATATATATATATATATATATATATATATATATATATATATATATATATATATATATATATATATATATATATATATATATATATATATATATATATATATATATATATATATATATATATATATATATATATATATATATATATATATATATATATATATATATATATATATATATATATATATATATATATATATATATATATATATATATATGTGTGTATATATATATGTATATGTATAAGATAAATATATAGGAATGTTAACAATGACAGACACACACACACAACGAGTCCCCCGTAGAACAAACATTATTTTTTTCTTTAACATTATTATTTTTCTATTCTTGTTTGCGTGTCGCATATTAAGCTAAGTAAAAATTCTGACTGTCCAAATAGTAATGGATTTAGGTAATCGAGTAGCTCTTATGCTAAATATATTTAATTGAAGCTTAGCTATCCTCATCACTGCTGGACATAGGTGTCACCCAAGGCGCGCCACCTAGCCCAATCTTTGATTACATACATCCAGTCTCTGCCAGCCGCCTTGCGCAAATCGCTATCCATTCGGCTAATTTGCATGCTCCGTTAGGCGTAGAAAATGGCGGAAAATAGCAATAAAGAATGACACGTGCATATCCATTTTGGCAAATAAATACTTTGATTTAATATTAATATCACATTTTTTTTAACAGCCCATATATGTCCACTGCGGACCCACCATGCTTGTCCAATGCGGATTGACGGGATTACAAGGCTACGAATAAATATGTATAATGCATATATATATTTATTCCGATGCGAGATTCCGCGACTGATCGCCTAATACATAAAAGATTACAATTTTAATTAAATTAATGTTTACTATACGCTATATTATTACGACTTTTCTTCATTTTTCTAATTACGGAAAAAAAAATAATATAAAATTAAATAGATATAAAGGCATGTTATATTATAAAAATAATATAACATGCCTAAAAAAAGAAATTAAAACATCAAAATAAAATATTTTGATTAGATTCATTAAATATTTTTTTTAAAAAGATATGATAAACAGGCAATGACTGTTAATTCATAAAGCGGAATAACGACTCGGAACGCCACGATTTAACGTGAATTAGAACAACAATAAATAAATTATCCAGCTCGACTCACCCGCGAATGCAATTTAACATCCGACAGCACTTATATGGACCTCCGTCCTTCGTTGTTCTCATTTTGTTGCGTTCTTTTGCAGCGATTTATCACGGATGAGTCAGGATGTCTACTGCTTTGTGATCACAAATGATTTTGACTCCATTTCTAGTTTTATTCACTATTGGTGTGAAGGGAAGTCATGATTTAATTAACAATAACATAAAAAAAAAAACAAAAATAGACCAAAAGCTTTTATCCAACTTTGCTCATCTTGTAACTCATAAATCCATAACATACTAGATTCATGATGGCTCAACACTGATCTGAACTGAACTAATAGATACTGTTAATACGGCTAATTAGCAGATTGGTACATTACGACTAAAAGGGTTAAATGGTGAAATCATTGCTTTCAGGGTGAAGTCGCGGTTTCTTTAATTGGTTAACATACATAAATCGTCGTTATATATTTCGTCACCCCTATCTTCTGTAGGGAGACCACAGATCTCCATGCACTACGATCCCGTCACACCCTCCCTGCTTCCTTCACACTCATCCATCCTTCCTCTCACATTTATCTTAGCGAAACGGCTCTCCGTTAGTCGCTTCTCACCCTCGTAGGACGAGGATCAGGACGTGACGGATGGCGAACCACGTCGCCATCCGTCACATCACAATAAATAAAAATGTTACAGAAGGCTTACGGTGAATCGACTTTATCAAAAACTCGTGCTTGTGAGTGTTAAAAATGCTGTATTCAATCTGAACTAGTCCGTTGTAAGTAGTAAGTGTAGTTGTAGTGTAAATATCCAATTTTTTTATATTATATATGCAATTTATTGCTAATTGAAATAAATTATGATAATTAACCTCAAACAAAATAATTCCACACAGCCTAGCTATTTGAGAAAATAGATCTCTCTTAATGAGCGACTGGCACCTGAAGGAAAGGAAAGTCGTTAGTCCGAGGCCTCTTGAAACTACGAGCCGGTATTTGTATTCTCGAAATTGACTCCTAATATAGAGTACTAAACATTTAGACTGGATATTAATAACAAATTACATTTATATTACATTTTCATCCCTACAAACTTCCCACAAACAACAAACCTTCAAAAGTCAAGCGTACGTACATATGTAATATACATATATTTCAAAGGCCGGGAAACGTATCAAAGATATCAAAGCTTTGATTACCTTTCATGGGGCAACACGCTCGCTTGTTGGTTTCTTTATCCCGTTAAAAAAATTATAATATTATAAAGACTTGTTTACTTGAATTTCAGTTTCGAAGGCGTACCTAGTCCTATAGGTCCTCTTCAGATATTATTTATTTTAAGTGTGTGTGACATTGAATGTATGTGTACATATGTTTATTTATATACTATTATTTGGTGTTCTAAGTAGTTTAGTCTGTTATAAGTAGTTTAAGCATATTATTTTGAACTTTTTACAAATGATTGTCATTTTTTTACAAATTTAAAAAAAATATTGTGTATATTTTAAAAAATACTATATATAATATTTTAAAACAATCATTTCTTTGAAGGAAATAATCCTTGTATTACTATTTTATTATTGTGTACTACTTAACTTTGTATTATTTATTTTGCCATGTCTAATTAGTTTTTAATTCACCGAACTACTTAAGTGGTGTAAGTAAGAATCTCCAAACTGTAGTTAGGTGTGCAAATTACTTAATTAATGTTAAGTTGTCGATCACTTGAACGGCGGCTTATTTTACTTGAATTCAAGCGTAGTATCGTGCATCGATTAATTTATTTCATTTGTAGATATAGTTTTTAATGAAATAAATAAACAATTGTTGTAGAATGAAGCAAAATTACGCACCGTGATTTGTAGTGATACTACATAAAAATACTTTTAAATTAAATTGTAATCTGTCTATCAGGTGTAAACGATAGATCTTGAGTTTAATAAAGTTGCCAAACTTTATTATACTTAATATCTATTGTTTACTGACTGCGGCAGTCCTTAGCTGAAATAGACTTCCTAAAAACGCGTCACGTTGCCCAATATTTGACTTCACGTATCCGGATTCTGCCAGATTCCACTCTGCGTAGATCGTGACTTCATCTTACCAGACAGTGTTTTACCCTACAATGGCCAAGACTCTTAGGTGTGTTATTTACAATTTATTAAAAAAATAGTTTTTCAATCTTAAATTCAATTAAGAAGCGATATCAATTAATGTAGCTGCAGCTTTGTGAAATCCAGAACCGCAATAGTATTTAGTTCCCCCGATGCGCAAGGGATACGTAAGTACCAACTAACGGCAAGATGCCGTATATTTCGGTCAGTTGGAATTTAATATTATCTCACACACAAAGGTTTGTACGCTAGAATCGTATTCAATGCTCTTTGGTAGCTCTTCCTTGTATACAGGTTGTTTCATGTTTTATTTCAGTAAGCTAATTTTTATATATAAATAAAAATAAAATAAAGTGTCAATAATATTTGCTATGTTATAGGTGCCACTCAGAACAATTTTTTTCCAATAGATATGTAGCAAAAATATCTTTAGGCCATACAAATATTTAATAGAATTGCCAATTAATGAAAATTAAAGTTAAATAAGTTAATAACGGTTCAAAAGAAGTTTGAAAGTTCAAAGCAAAAAAAAATACATCGCCATGTATTCATTTAAGTCATCAAATCGTATATGGACGAATATCATGTATATATGTTTATATAAAATACTGATACTATGAATATTCGCAACAAAATCTGAAAGGCACAGAAAAATTAGGGAAAAAATATTAGATTTTCACATCCTATTACAAATCGTATAAAGCCCAATAACAAATTCAGCAGTTTTGCGTGAATATATTCTACTTACGATGGCAAGCTAGTCCAGTCTTGGAGTATAATTAATCGCCTTATGACTGTTAAAAAATAAAAATAAATTTTAATTTACTGAAATACATTCCTCATTTAATAAATTTGTGGACATGTTTATTTATCTTGAGTGAATATTTAAATAAATTAAATATTCTATTTAATTTATTGAATCATATTATTTTCATACTATAAACTTATGTAAACATTTTCTGTTTAATATTATTTTATATTTCATATCTTTGTCAGTTTTTGTTATAAACAATCTATGTTTCAGAAAAAAGTAAATTTCCAAGTCAAACTTCGGTTTATTATCACTGAATTAATTCGAAAGCCGAACGACTAATCTATCCAAACAACAAGTTTGAACACCCTCTGTCATACCATCTAAATACGCCAACAGGGCCAAGAAATTGCTTGACGGTCAAAATATCTTAGTTATGACCAGTCCTGTCCGGCGCAAGGCTTAGATTTGCCAAGTTTTGTCCCCCCCACTCTCGTCCCTGAAGGCATACACCTACACCCACCCTTACAGAGATTATTAATAAATCCATCTGTGCATATTCGGAGAGTTAAACACAGTTGCGGTGGAATTCAAATGGGAGTGGATGCTTTTAGAGTGTTGGTACAATCTAGTACCATATCAGCAGTCCAAGAATCACTTTCAGCCAATTATCAGTATCGCTTAATACCGGTTAACTTGGAAAGTTATGAAAATACTTATACATGTCATTCAAGATCCAACCTATGTTTATTGCTTTTTTTAAAAAAAAAATTGTTTTTTTATGTTTTTCTTGGCAATTCGATAGCCTATACTCACCGTTTGAGTAGATTATATGTACAACAATTGGTCTAAACCAAAAAATATTTTATTTAATTAACCAAAAAAAAATTACTTAAACAAAAAATATGTAATTTCATTCTCTGCTGTTTTGATATTTGTGTTATGACATTATGTTATTTACTCAGGGAAGAACCTAGTTTCCCATAACACAGTGAATCCTTGTGTGGGATCTATAGTTATGTTACATATGTAAAGAATTTGAAAATTATTTTTATATAGATTTTGAATATTATTACAAAAATTACTGATAAAAATCCTAGATGATCCTTCTATTCTGTCTTTAAGGCTTTTTACCAATGCGTTGTGCTTGACCTCTGTTACGATGTGGAAACGTTAACGTTGACAGTCTTAGACACCATCTGGTCTTTAAGTTAAAGTCGCTCAGAGAAGGAGACAGGGTTGTAATCTTTCTTTTATAGGATAGGAAGGCAAACGAGCATGCGTGTCACCTGATGGAAAGCAATCAACGCTGCCCTTAGACTTCCGCAGCGGCATAGGCAGTGCGGATGCGTTGCCGATCTTTAACGAAAGTGTCATTATGGGAGTGGAAATGGGAACGTGAAGGGGAGAGTGTTGGGCCTCCAGAACTCGGCCGCTCACCGTACGAAGCGCGGTAGGTAAGCTACCACTCAGACGCCGGTTTTCTGCGGAAGCGTGGTACTTCCTGGGTGAGCCGGCCCATTCATGCTGCAGACAAATATTATGCCATTTTTGACTAAGTATTCGTCTGCAGCGTGGCTTCTTCGGTCGATCTCCTATGGTAGTAATGTTTACTTGAGAATATTAATCTGTCCGCTATATGGCAGACTATGAAACAAAATTGGACCTTCAATCAGGATCACAAGGTAAAACTAGAAACGCTAACTATAGAACTTAGGAGCTGTAGTTATTGTTAATAATAAACTAAAGTTATAGATAAAGTTTCTTACCAGACGAAGGCGACTTGCAATCAGAGAGATGCAAATTGAAATCAAAATTCATCACACACTTGTAAATCAATTACGTAAGGAGCAAGACGTCTGCCGGACTGACCGCTCCAACGGAATCCAACGAACAATGGATCCAATGTATGAATTCAATTTGGGGAGTTCAGTTCGAAAGTTATTGCTGACTTGTACTTCTTTGAGTTCTGAAGATTGTTGTTACGCGAAAATGGAATTGATTACTTAAAGTTCTGGCGGACATCTTCTCTATTTATTTTGTAATGCAATTATTAAATTTGTTTTAAAGAATGTGTCAATTTTCTTGTGTAGTTTGTTTCATTAAAAAACTCTAATGCACAAAAAAGCACAGTTTAATACTGTTAAACATTTCCTTCCAGCCAGCTTGTTCTGGCAGACATCTTCTCTATTTATTTTGTAGTGAAATTATTAAATTTGTTTCACAGAATGTGTCAATTTTCTTGTGTAGTTTGTTTCATTAATAAAACTCCTAATGCACAAAAGTAGCACAGGCAAACTTAATGCTGTTAGGCATTCCCTTCCAGCTAGCTAGTTCTGGCAGACATCTTTTCTATTTATTTTGTAATGCAATTATTAAATTTGTTTTAAAGAATGTGTCAATATTCTTCTGTAGTTTGTTCCATTTTTTAAAACTCTAATGCACAAAAGAAGCACAGACAAGCTTAACGCTGTTAGCCATTCCGTTCCAGCTAGCTAGTTCTGGCAGACATCTTTTCTATTTATTTTGTAATGCAATTATTAAATTTGTTTTAAAGAATGTGTCAATTTTCTTGTGTAGTTTGTTTCATTAAAAAACTCTAATGCACAAAAAAAGCACAGTTTAATACTGTTAGACATTCCCTTTCAGCCAGCTTGTTCTGGCAGACATCTTCTCTATTTATTTTGTAGTGAAATTATTAAATTTGTTTCACAGAATGTGTCAATTTTCTTGTGTAGTTTGTTTCATTAATAAAACTCCTAATGCACAAAAGTAGCACAGGCAAACTTAATGCTATTAGGCTTTCCCTTTCAGCTAGCTAGTTCTGTTAGAAATCTTCTTTATATATCTTTTTTAATTCCTACTATTAGTTCACACTCTTCATATTTAAATATATATTTATATACTTATTCAAATTTTCAATCGTTAAATACTTTTTTATTCATCTGTTCAAGTTCAAATATATTTTTTTCAATTTGTAGTGGATGACACTTAATGTTATTCCATTTTTTTTTTAATTTTCTTCCAGAACGTCGTCGTCTGGGAAATAAAAACCAATCGGCAATCCCCAATCCACCCGCGATTTTAAGCGAGGGAATTATAGCAACACTACTCAAGAGAACAGGGTCCAGCAGTGGACTTTTACGCCTATATTGATGATGACAAATGATGAAATATGTGTTAATTTAAATGTTTATTCTATTTTATGCTATTTCTTGAACAATAATAACAATTTGAATTATATTATAAGAAATGAAGATATAAGAGAGCGATGTGGAGTAAGAGAAGGTGTTGTGACAAAAGTTGAGAAAGGGATGCTTAGATGGTTTGGACATATAGAGAGGATGGATGAAAGATGACTGGCAAAAGAAATTTACGCTGTTAATGTGGATGGAGAGGCCGGTAGGGAAAAACCACAGAAAACATACCTTGACCAAAATTGCCCTTAACCGGCGGGCTTGAATGACGAGAATAATGAGTGTGGAGGAGACAAGGGAGTTATGCCGAGATTGTAGCAGATTGAGATCTGCCTCTGCCTACCCCTACCTACGGGAGGCAGGCGTGACAATATGTATATATAATATGTATAATAACTATATGAAAAATAGAAAAAAGTGAAATGGAAGTCAAAAACTCTTGTAATATCTATTCTTGATAATTAAATTCAATACTACAATAACGGATGGCCGGAGTTACGTTATGTATTCGTTGCTAAGCAATCGTTATACAACTTTAGAATATTCTATCGTTCGGGCACCCATAGGGTCAAAACCACTCGTAAATTCCAAACGTCTTCAAATTCAACTATTTCCAACTATTGGTCAACTGAAGATGTTAAGAAACTAGATGTGACATCTTTAAAATTCATTAACGTAATTTATATTTCAATTTTATACCAATACTATACCAAATAGCCAACTTGTATGCAACACATATGGTGGATTAATGCCAAATTCATCCTCTCGCAGTTAAAAATTGGGCACAAGCGATTCATAAAATTGCACAAAAATCTACTTTCTGTCAGGCGCCTTCTGCAAATTATTCTTATACCTGCCCGGAGTGCATCCCATATTACGTTTGTTACGTCGTAAGATATAAGCTAAATATGTTATAAATCTGAACATTGTTCGGAGGCCAAGATTCATTTTGGGTCGCTGCGCCAACATAATTAGTTATAACCTAAATTTATTTATATTATAAGTATAGTTTGTAAATAATTTGATATACATACTAACTACATTAAACATTTAAGTGAGGTTTTTGTGATTCAAGTTTGCATGTTTGTTTTTTCGGTTGTCTTCCGTAGAGTCTACTATACCTGAGGATGCCTCGTGTTGGGGCGAAACACGTGTCGTTTACAAGATGAAAAGTGATAATGTGTGTTTGGTGTTGTGTATAGTGGTTGGTGGGTGGAGAGTTGATGGCCGATTTTCGTTAAGTTTTTGGTTTAAGTTCCAAATAAATCCACTAAACCTAACCGAAAAACACACATTATTAATTTTCTGTTATTGTTTTGCTTGTCGCGGATCTTAGCTAAGTAAAACTTTTGACTGTCCATATAGTGATGGATTTCCGCAAAGTAACGCCTGACTCCATTAATAATTCAAGTTTGCAATTAATGACTTTAATTTAAACTTTAACAGTTTAGTTTAAGTTATGAAATAAAAATAGAATAATTATGAAATAAACATAGAATACAATTGTAGTATTATTTTCAAAAGAACTATATTTTTTATTTCAAATACATATGTATATAAAAAGTACGAAAAGTTTAAGTAGTATAAATGTACCTTTTTAAATATAATTAGTATACATATTTATATATTTCTATGTACTTATATTGTTTTAGTATGATAATTATTATTCTATATTATTAACGATTTATTATTTTAGATTTTGCTGCCTATACCACCCCCAATACTTTTGACTGTTTTGCCTGAAAGAGAGAGAAAAAGTGGGAAAGAATGCCTTTTTGTTTTTTTATTATTTAATAAAAATAAATTGAAAATAGATACAAAATTTCCAATTACAATACAACAGTACTTCCAGCAACAATCTTTATCATTGTACATCAACTATGTCTTGCTTTTACACCGTCAGGACCGCGTTATTATTGTGCCTCTGTCAACGGAATATGAAATGTATTGGAACTCGGGATGAGCTGGTAACTCCTTGACCGCCCACCCTCCTAACACCCCTTGACCTAGGGTGGTGGTCAGTCAGAGGAAGGGTTACACGAGAAGGTGTTATGAAGTGAGAGATACAAGCTTAAACTTTGAATATTTTAAACTATATCTTATTAATTGTATTTATATTCTTTGTATCCGTGAATAGATTTTAATTAACATTTTCAATTCTTATTTTATATTTTTTGTTATATAAATTCATACATATATGCATATCCTGTTTCCCGTAGGAGTAGGCAGAGACCACAGATCCAACTGCTACGCTTTCGGCACACTTTCTTTGCTTCATCCACGAAATTTCTTTGCTTGACGTTTTATTGTATGCATAAACATTGATTAATAATATTAATAACTTGGTGGATGAAGCAAAGGAACATTGATTAAAATTAAGATTTGAATATTAATATGTATAGTTGTCTTCATTTATAAAAAACAACCATTTTATTGATGGTTTATACACTTACCTTAAGATATCGTTGGAAGTTGATATGAAATAAATACTCACAGAAGTGCTCTGTGCGAACAATTTCGAGTTACAACACTCTGTACCTTAGTCGTCATTCCATCTTCAGACGCAATACCTCGAGGTGTGGGCGCTAAGATTTAAGGAACATGGCCTTGCGTTGTGAAGAGTTATAAAAATTAGAACTGGATATTAATCCTTTTTAAAACTTAAATAAGTTTAAAAATAGAGGAGAAAAGTTTTTCGTCGTTGTATAAGTTTCGGCATAAATAAATTATATCCATCAAAATAGATAATATTATTTAATAATGTAATTTTATGAAATTCTGGTATTACTATGAAGTTCTCTACATAGAATAAAACTACTTCATTTCTTCCCGTAAATGTCTTAAGAGACAATTATGGGAGCAATGTTCTAGTTCCTAGTTTTGAAATTGAACTCCCGATTTTCAACAGTGGACTCTTACAGCTATATTGATTATGACGAGATGTATTCATTATCAATATGAAAAATAAAATACTTTTTTTATATAAATAAGCTCGCATTTTATTTATGTTAAACTTTATTACGATATTAGAGATACTTTTCACGGTTCTTATAGAAATTTAGGATCATTCCTTTCCTTCTCAGTCGTGCAAGGCTTATCCATCTCTTTCAATCGGTCACACTACGTGTATAGTCGGTGAAAGAACACTTTGTAAATGATTTAATGAAGTCTGTCCATCTTGTGAGTAATCGGCCTCGAGAACGTTGTCCTACTCCCTGAAAGACTTTGTAAAGCGATTTATAATTGAATGATATTATATATTTCTTTGTATATAGTCCTTATATTGATGCTGGTCGACAAAACTTTATGGTCGACGAAATTACGCGTTTATTTTTTTTTTAATTAAATATAGCATATGTCCTGTCTAATATCTTCATAAGCACTTTGACCGGACACTCGACTTACCCATTTCAAATTAGAAAACATTGCCCCTCGACTTATCCTTGTGCAAACGTCGTACCTCCACCTAGCTAGTCCTGCTCGCTGTTTGAGTTGCCGCCCGCTCCTTGTACTCGCACTACAAACGGCGTAAAACATAAGCGGTAGCGTTTATTATTTTTAAAAATATTGAGTATATTTGATAAATAATATAAACAATGGTTTGATATAAAAGACTAAAATGTGATGGTAATGATGAAAATCAATTCTGTAACGATTTATACAGATAATTAGGACCTATGCGGAGTGGGAAACTTTAAATGACGTCACACTACTACATGGTATTGTTTGCTTTTTTTATTTTCAAACTGTTATATGTATTGTTTATTTTCTACATTGTTTATTCTAGATTTTCCTTTTATTTAATTAATTTAAATTAATAACCATAATATTCACTAAATTTAAAAAAATGACTTATTATATTATAATTATTTTTCTTTGTGTGTGTGATGTGAGTCACTAATAAACCACATTTCATTTCATTCAATATTTTACCGTGTATTATGTGAATTTAATTACAAATTCATACAATATATGCTGCTTATAATAGATAAAATAAATTTATATTCGCTTTAGTTTCATGACGAACTTCTTCGATTATAATCTATGGTCGACCATAGATTACTAACATAGCTGTAATATATGATATAAAAATAATATAGACCAATATATTTTTATATATACGTATCATTAGTTGCTGATTTGCCCGCTTATCGTTTGTAACTTGATAAGCAAATTAGAAAATCTTAATGTATTTATATGCGGTTAAAGCTAATTTTCGGACAATTGTTGCGGTCTTCCAGTTTGCCTTGGGTCCTGTGTGGATAACTGCGATACAGGTTATATAAATATTTGGCCATCGAGGGGTGTTGTTATTGTTAAATATGTGAGAACAGTCTCAATCAAGAAGAGTTCCGTTGATGTACCTATCTGTATTTTGAGATCCAAAAAATATTATAATTTATAAGGTTTTAGCCAATTTCAAAATTAAAGATAGACATTTAAACTGACTTTGCTAAGATCTGATAACACAAATTAGAAAAAGAGTATTGTGTGTTTGCGATGAAGTGCAGATGGAGATCTGTGGTCTCTGCCTAACCCTACAGGGAGACAGGCGTGACTATATGTATGTACCTATGTATAAAATGTATTCGCAGATCTTATAAAAAAAATTACTTTGACTGTTTGTTTTAATCTATTTCCGCAAAGTAACACCTGACTCCATAAATTATCTCAAAAATTTTAGAATAATGATCGCGATCCGATGATTTTTTAGCCTCATCTGTATCAAAATTGCAAAAACATATCATGTGCTTTGCTCAAAAGAATTCAGACGCCATTAGTGATCCGACCACTTAAAGAAAAATTATTTTTTGTCATCTATAAAACAAATCGATGAAATGACTTACGATGTATAGTTATATTGTGAACTTATTTAGTGCTTCATGTATAGTTATAAAACTTGAACTTATTTAGTATAAATAGAAAGGCGAATGAGCGAGCGTGACGCTTGATAGAACACAATTTACACCTCCAGAAATGGAGATGGCCCGTGATCAGCAGTGGGACATACATATATGGGCTGTTAAAAAAAATGAGCGCTTCTATGCAGGGCGGCTGGCAGAAACTGATAGCATGAAGTCGAAGGTAGTGATAACTGACGCATCTTTGAGGAGGCTTATGTCCAGTAGTATCCTGCTGTAAGCTGTTGAAAATTTTAATGATGATGGCGTTGATGGCACATTTAAAACACACAGGCGTTATAAAAGCGCTGCAAGACTAAATAATGTGTTTGTTTTCTGATGGTTCCAATATCACATCAGTATTAATTAAACCAATGAGGCGGGTTTTAGAGTACATATTGAGGATATTTTTGTGAACATCGTATTCAGTATTTTAAAAATAGTGTTATTAACTACTCTGTATACAGAGTCACAAAACTGAAAAATACGCGTTTTTGTTAAGTAAAACGCAGCTAATTCGAGAAGCCTACCTTATCTCTGTGTAAGTTCGACATCGGCCGTCATTTGTCTTCGTCAACGTTGCCTGGTGATCATTTATGCCACAACACACCCTACCCTTTCGTTGCGAACATACGGCTCTCAAAAAGTAACAACCAAACAACATACAAAAAGGACGATATTAACAATTTTAATTTGATTTTTATATTACAAATTATTTTTTGGAATTGTGAAATAAGATTATCTGAATCTAACTTAACACGATTTTAAAAAATAAAATCTTAAGATATTGGACACAAATTACAAATAAACGAACACAGAAACATAGAAAAATGTAAAATAAATATATTTTTTTTTAAAGTTTATACTTTTTTGCTGAATTTTTTCAAATTACAAGTATGATAATAAAACATGATGTAATTTAATTAACATATTTGTAACGTTTAACCCATGTAAATAAGCATCCAAACATATGTGTGGCCTGTACGTTTTTTCCCTTGTCTGATTATCTACACAAGTGACTTGATACTGGTGATAGCATTCTCGAAATCAAAAATCCTTGACTTAAATTAGGAAAAGTAAAAAAATGGAAAAAATACTTAGTAAGACTCAAATCGACATGTTTCTTCTTCATCTTTTGGGCAGTAGCATCACTTGCTAGCACTTATATTGTTATTTCATTATGTGTATATATATGTATGTGTGTATGTATATATTGTGTATATATACGTGTGTTATGTGTATTTATATATGTATTCCTAATTTGAATAATGACCGAATCGAAAGGTCTCAGCACGGACCTGCCTAGTAAGACCTACTAAGCTACATCCAACTTCACCTGTAAATTGTCACAAATAAAATACAATAAACAAATAAAGTTATGAGTGTCAATATTTTATTTTATATCAATCAAAAGTTTGACGTTATATGAATCGCTGTGTTTGACCACAAATATTTCCACTGAGCCAACCCTATTCCGAACCACTTAAGGGTGCGTTTCCGATGACATATGTGGCTAAACGATGACTCTGAACTTCTTAGAGGAAATTACAGATACCCTTGTAAAAGTATACAATGACACTGCGTTCTTCCAAGTCAACGAGTGAAGGATAGTAAATTGTTTGTTTTATTTTTTACTTTGTTTCACCATAAATTGTGGCTCTTGTTGTGGAGATATAAGAAGGCACTAGGCACCTTAATACTTCAAACGTTGACCTTACTTACACGTAGTTATTGTCATCATCTGTGATATTCCATTGGTAAACAAAGGTCTACCTCAAGGCGCACGTCCTAGTAGATCTTTGGCTACAAACACCAATTTTATGCAAGCCGCCCTGTATAGATCTAAATCCTTTATCATTATTCTAACCTATTAAGCATACGTTGCTCGAATACGTTGTACGAATCATGAATCAAATCAAAAATTAAGTGAAGTCTCATGATGGAAGGGGGAAGAAGCGTGGCAAAAACGTGGAAGCAAAACTATCATTCAAACCCCAGTTTTCTACGGGAGTTTGGTACTTCCCTGGGCGAGCCGGTTCATTCACGCTACAGACAAATAATATGCCATTCTTGACAAAATAGTCATCTACATCGTGGCTCTACCGTTACAAAACTTAAACTAAATCTTAAACCAGGGAACTTAAATTAAATCTTATCGAATAACAGCCGTCATCAACTCTCTATCTCCCAACTACTGTCACCAAACCAAACACACACCACCACTCCTCCATAATGTACACGACGTGTGTTTCGCCTCAACACGAGGCATTATTAGGGACTCTTTAAATCAAACAAATAATGTTGAATGTCCACAGAGAATATTTGCATCAACTGGTAGCACTTTACTGTGTAAGCGCGTTTTGTACAATAAATGCAGCATCCGGAGGCTTCATTTATTTCCTTCTCCACTCATTCCTCCCTTCTTTCCCCCATTATTCACTTTTTTACCTTAAGGTAGTCGACGTGTCTACAGTACCTATAATACTGCAGATGTTAATGAGTCACGGTTGTAACTTACCATCGATGACCCACTTCCTCGTTTGGTTAGAGCTCCCATAAAACAAAGAAACTTATTTTAATGAATCTACTGCGTCTTTTTTTTTCTTTTAACAGCCCACATATGTCCCACTGCTGAGCACACAGGCCACCCCCCCATTTCCGCAGGAACGGACGTTAACCAACCACGCTTGTCCAATGCAGATTGACGGGGTTACCAGACTCGGAATGAACATCTGTAGGCGATTGATATGTACATTTATTCAGATGCGGGGATCGAACGCGCGACCATTGACTCCGTGGGCGGGGGGCCCCGCCACTGAGCCAAGGTTATAATATACTCATAATCGTAACGTACTGTCATTTACTATCTTTTGTTTTATAGTAGGTACATATCCCACTTAACTTTAAGAAGGCCTCCGTATCTCACCCGAATACAGCCTTAACTAGTTTACAAGTATTATTTGCATACGTTCATCTGGAACCTACGAATGTTTGTTTTTCAGATTTGAAACGCCCCAGCGACCCCAAACGACGTCCGAACAATAACTTGGTCAAGATGTTTGAAGCAGTTAATTTAGTTTGCTTTGATAAGGGTTCGCCCTTTCAAGACTGCCTCCTTCAGGTAGGTAGGTGGTCAGCGAAACTGGGACAAATATTGAAACTATTAGATTTGTTAGCTTGTGCGTTGATGAGGAATTATTCGGTTTTACTTTATCTACGCCCGAAGGTATATTGGAGGGATTTCAAGTTATCTCGAGAGTTTGCTTTCGCATTAATTAGTGCTAAGTTACGTTTTTAATGAAAAATATTTGTACAGAATATTTTTCATTAAAAACGTGGACGCTGAAAGGCCGTCTGTTTCACAAGCTTGCTCAGAGTGCTATGGAGAGAGCTATGCTCGGAGATTCTCTGGTGGAGATGATTCGGAATGAACAAATCCGCCAGAGAGCTAAAGTCACTGACATAGCCTTTTGAATTAGCAAACTAAAGTGGCAATGGGCTGATCACATTTGTCGGAGATCTGACAATCGTTGGAGCAGACGAGTGCTGGAGTGGAGATGCTAGATGGTGCGACGATCTGCGCAGGGCGGTTAGCAGAAACTGGATGCGTGAAGCCGAAGATCGGACTAGGTGGCGCTTGGATTAGGACTATGTCTGCCACAGGCTGTTGATTGATTTGAACAAAATAACATTTCATTATTTTATCACATTAAAGAATGGCATTGAACCACAAAATTTATTAGGACAAAATAATGTTATCGTTTTACGTTTTTTCATCATCATCAACAGCCTGCTACAGTCCACTGCTGGACATAGGCCTACCTCAAGAAGCGCCACCTATCCCGATCTTCGCACATCCAGTTTCTGCCAGCCGCCCTGCGCAGATCTTACATATCATAGATAATATTGAAATTGCATGTCAATTAAAGGATGAATTATAAATTAATAATTTCATTTATGTAATCAAAAAAAGTCTTAATGGTCTATTGACGGACATTGATGTCCCTCGAAGTGTGTGCTGCCATAATCCCTAAACATGACGGTTGGATTGGGGATTGTAGTTTAGTTTTCATTCAATCGTCTTCTTCGACAGCCAACGAGAAAAGTGTGCGGAATAGTGCGGACCTATTCTATAAAGAAAAGCATGCAATGGCTTCGTATTTATACAAATTAAACTTGAATATGTCTATGTATGTAAATAATAATGTTTTTAAAACATAAGGAGTGTTTATTCTTTTTTAGGATAAGACGGCAAATGGGCAGACCTGTCAACTTATGAAAAGCAGTCAACGCCACCCATAGACATTCGTAGTGCCATAGGCATTACAGTAGCGCTGTCGACCTTTTAGAAATATGTGAGCTTACTTTTTAAGGTTCCGATGTCATATCGGTTCGGAGACACGGCTAGATATTGCTGGTTCCACATGGTAGTGGTGCGGGGAAAGACGTCGCAGTGTACTGGATCGCTACACATCCATCATCCACATTCCATCAGTGGAGATGGAACTTTTATTTGTTGCAAGTTGTGCCGTAGTGGAATTTAGCGGGCAGATTCATTCCGAACAATTGCTCGGTGCACTCCCCATGGTAACATCGATAAAGGATGTTCTTTTGACATTCCTTATCGATATGCCTCGGCAGTGCTAAAGAATAACTATTCGTCTTAATACTTTCATTTCAATTTAGTAAGAGACGAATACACAAAAAAAATATAAGTTACATACATTAGAATAAACTATTAATATGAAATTCTCACGAGGGCGAGAAGCGACCAATGGAGAGCGTTTCGCTGCGATGAATAGTAGCGGATAGAGTTCTGTGGTCTCTGCCAACCCCTGCAAATTAATTATACATTAGTTTTCATTATACTCCGAAAATAGAGGTGTTTTTATTGGTGTGTAATAAATATATTTGAGTCATAACTTTAACACTATATTGAATAAAATTATTGAATTTGTTATTTATACATCCCCTATTTGTCCCACTGCTGAGCACTGGGCCTCCACTCGCACACCCACTTCGTTTATTCAAAACGGATTGGCAAGATACCCAAATTTGGAATATATAACTGTAGGCCGTAGATATATTATTATATTTATCCCGATGCAAAAATTAAACCCACGATTATTGTCACCTAAAATTACGCCATTAAGATAATTAGATCGTCACGTTATTATACATAAATATTATTCTTTTTTATGTTGTACATATTCTTCGTTTTAAAAGTTCAAGAATAATATAAAGAAAAAGATATTTCGTCGCAAAGTCTCAGGCACATAAACTGTAGCGCAATAATTATAAATTCCGCGTCACTCGGCAACGGTGGAACAATGAAGTTAATCCATCAGGCCAAGTCCTCAGGCGTGGGCACAGATAAGACAAGGGCCCGTATTCTATCCCACCCCGTCACCGTTCTTGGGTCGCCACCCTTGCAAAGAGTTGACAACGCAGAAGTGATTATAAATTAAATACCTACAGAAACACAAAAATTAGTCAAGGGCTAATAAATATTTCAAACGGATCCTTTTTTTCATACTCTTGATCTGGAAATATTCACTACATTTGATTATATAAACATTTTTAATACATAATTACAATTAAATGACGGCCTTGTAGCAGTGTTAGGCAGATAAAATAGTGACATCTGACATACTGATAATATTTTCTACTTTTCTGCTTTTAATGGAGCGACTTGTACACAGTGGTTTGTAGAGGCATCTTAGTATATAAAGCCAATCTGCTATTTAAATAAAACGATGTCTTTTATTAGCTTACGTCTATTGATGACTAGTTTTTCTTTTTATTAAATATTCTTCGTCAATCGAAAATATCGAATATTATATATATTATATGTTGAGAGTATGTGGAGATTTGACCTAGTTAAAGTTCACGTTAAAAGTGCTGAAAGAAAATGAACTACAGTTTAGTGTCCTGAACTGAACGACGACTAGTTCTTATAATATTTTTATAAACTTAATTCTCTGAGAAGCTACTATTTTGAAGGCAGAAAACGTATCTTATAAAATGTAACGTCTACAATTTACTCTCAAACCAATGTCCAGTCCCTAAGTCCACCCTTTTCAGATTGTGACGTCCACCTGGGCCTGCCGTATGAATATTAATTCGACCATATCTTGACCCCTGTCCAGTAAGAAAGTGACTTGGTGTATGAATTTCTTAGGGAATAATTAATAAGTTTGTACTGCATTTCAATGTCTATTCAAGCTTCTATTTTATTATTTATGAACTAGAACATTATCACTTGATCAGAACTGTTGTAAATAATATTTTTATATGTAAACTCTTTGACGCTAATTTCCACCTTTAACTGTAAATTTTCATATTCCACCTTCACGAATGAATCTTAAATTTTTCTATGATAGAAAATAAATTTCCATTACCGATATTAGCTTAAAAATTAGACACACAAGCAAAATTTTGGAAACAGAAAAAGTACCATCTTGTACGTCTTCGATACTACTTTTTATTTGAAGATTGTATTTGCATTTTTAAGAATTTTTCTAACAAATTTTTATGTATTATTTTCCCTAAAATGTTCCTCAGAAAAACCCGTGTTCAGGGGTTTTCCTATTTCTGGATAGTAAGCGAACTTAAATAATATAATTTAAAATGAAATAATAATGCATTTTAAGTAAGCCTCAACAATCCGCAGTTGGTAAAACTACCCCCGTTTTACCAAAACGTGATCAGACCGTGGACTGTAACTTATTTGGGATATGGCAGTTTGGAAAGAGACCAAACTTACAACTTAATTCCCATGAGTTTACTTGCTATTTTCCATGTTTAGTACATATATATATTGTGTATTGGCACCTTCAAAAATAAGCCTACACATACCTAAAAGGCCGGCAACGCTTCCGTGACTCCTGCGGTGTCGCGGTTGTCTATGGGCGGCGTTGATTGCTTTCCATCAGGCAGCACGCTTGCTCGTTTGGCCTCCTATCCCATAAAAAATGTGTAATTTTAAAGGATCCCTTGATATTTCTAGGATATAAAAAGTCTCAATTATTCGTAACAAACTCGAATCACAGATTTTCTCCAGTATTTCTGATACTGGGTTACTCAATATTGTCTTTATTAGTCTATTAACCCTAGTTCACACTGCAGACAATTCAATTGGTCATGCTATACTATTAGCCTTAACGACAATCTACAATGTAATATTTTATTTAATATTATTCAACTTACGAAGGTTGAATAATATAAAATAACGCTTGGTTAGTTCTTGCAAATATTGTTTCAATTAATTATCAACCATTTCAATGTTATGAACAATTAACATTGTCTCGTTTTCTTTATTTAATTGCAAAAAATCTTTGTTTTCAATTTAATTGCAAAATAAAATTGGGCAAACGTTTGAATCATAAAAGCTTATTTATCTGTGAAATGTACAAAAATTTAGTTTAAAGATGGAAAGTTTCTTATGATCTATTTTTTTAAGAAATTTTAACAAAAAACGAAACATAATGTCAGTAAATGCCTAGCATGTCATAGAAGACTTTTTAGAAGAAAATATTGTACGTAAATAGTAATTTAAAAATAATAAAGTTTGTTTTATTATACTTAATTTACAACCTAATTGACTATATGGCGAAGATACTGCTTTCGGAGTCAATTACGCATCGGCATTTTTTCTTATGCGTAATTGACTCCGAAAACAGTATATTCGCCTAACTACAGATACCTACATATTTATTTCGAACCTCGGTCCCGCCAATTCGCATTGGACAAGTGCGGTGGGTTAAGATTAATTCTTCCAATAATAGGGAGAACCCGAGCACAACAATGGGACATATAAAAAATGAATATACACATACCTATTTTTTTAAATGAATTAAAGATATTTTTTTAAAAAGCCCTCCTATTCCAAAATTAAAAAACAGATAATTTGAGAAATTGATAAAAACCTTAAACTATATTCACATGAATTATTCATTATCATCATTAACAACTATCACAGGATCTATTGTTATTCTTCTTCTTCTAAGAGTGCCTCTCCGACTTGCGAAGGTTGGCAGCCAATTCGGCACAACTTTCCTCCTCCTTCGCGAGGTGCCGCAGTTCTGGAGCACTCGCTATCCAGGTCCACTCCCTGATATTACGACTTTCTTTTTCGACCATCTTGTGTTTTGCCCGCGATTTTTCCCATCATGATCAGTTGCTGCAATTTGTACATGTCATATGTCATGATATGACCCAGGTAAGCAACTTTTCTATCGTTGACGGTCTGCAAAAGTTCCCGTTTTTGCTTAGTAAGTATATATATATATATATATATATATATATATATATATATATATATATATATATATATATATATATATATATATATATATATATATATATATATATATATATATTTATTTATTTTTATTATATTTTTATATATATTTTTATTCCTTGGTAAGAATAATTGAAAACAATTTAATACACGAATGTAATAAATGAAAAGTACCCAATGCTATGTTTAACGAGTCCTCAAGCGAACGCTTTAACTCGAACAATAGCAATCCTAAATTCGAAATGTACGTCGCCACTCCATCTACTTCCGGCCGAGTTTGAATATCCGTCCAAGTTGGACATCCGGCGGAAGCGGCCACAGCGAACATGGCCGTCTTTATCTGAAGAATTAACTTGCGATAGTTATTCAAATGTGATCGTCCATGGAATGACCATGGATGGACTCTCTGGATACGGCGACCCACATTTGTTGCTAAACAATTTTTTAATGTTTTCGACTGTATATCTGTAGGTTGTTGATTCATGTCCGGCTTGAAAGACATTTATATTTTTGTATATTACAATGGTTCAACGCTATCAACTAACTTATGTCAAATCTAATATCCAAAGGGCTGAAAAATTTAATAAAATATGTTCTTCTTTGAAAGACAGATGGAACACATCAAGTTTACAAAAAAGCTAAATATATATTCTTTATTCTATTATTATATTTTAATAGAATTAACATAGCATTCTCGGCCTAAAATAGTGACCAGATTGAAACTGGAGAAACCTAAATGATAGAGAAATAATAGTAAAACATAATCGTAAAGACAGTACATAGATACCGTTGCTTTAAGCAACTAGATAGTTATTTAATTTAAACAAATACAGCAATACATACAAGTAAAATGTGTCTTTATATTTATGTGACGTAACACAAATACGCAAAAGTCATTTTTTTTACTACCGTCTTGATTGTTTGTCGCGATGCTATTAGAAACATTCCGTCCTATGTAATTCAAATCACTTGTCAATTTTGTAGTCAATACTATTATATCCATAATAAATATTTATCTATCTAAAGATTTATTTATTACAAAAGAAACCCCGCATAAATCGCTGAGATTTATTTATTATAAAAGAAACCCCGTATAAATCGCTGAATGTGGAATTTAATTCGAATAATACTGTCCACATTTATCAATAGATAGACTGATTAACTTCGTTGCACCGACACTTTATATTCCCTTGTACTTATTTTCACCTGGTATGTTAGTACTTAATTATGCAATACTTTTCAAAATGGTACGAAAGAAATGACAGTTTTGTATAACAACACGTCCGTTAGACGATAAATTATTAGAAGTAAAAGGCAGAAAAATATTTTTTTATATTTTTCCAATATTTTTTATTCATAAACCTTCCTGTTTTAGAACGAACAAAGTAAAAAAAAATATATTCAAATCGGTCGAGCCATTTTTGAGTTTTAGCGAGACAAAACAAATTTTGTTAGGGCGTTTTACCCTATGTTAAATAATAATCGACGCCTGTAGACAACTGCAGAATTAGAGAAATGCGAAATCATTTGCATAATAAACATTATGATCTTAATAAGTATTATGTTCAATGCAACTAGAATTCATAATCACTTTTTAATTTGTTTTAAGTTGCCTTAATGATTCTTACAGATCACTAAACCGATTCCAAATTGTTTTAGCGTGTTCTAAAATGCGAATTATAAATTATTTCCACTCCGTCTTGAATAATATATCCGTACCTCACTTTCAAGACAATTTAAGGGTGTTCAAATCCAACCATATTTCAAATGTAACTCCAAGGAAAGGTGCTACCGAAGGGTTGTATATAATTGTCCGAGGGGCGGAAGGGTGTGAGGAAGCGGGTGGTCAGTGTTTGTGATTTGTAAATGGGCTCAGACCTTAGCCCTTCCTGAAGACGGGGATATATCACGTGCCTCTGACGATAACTTTGTTTAGGGATAATTATAGAGCTGCCACTACTAGATAAGTGAAGAACATCGATTTGTATATAATAAAAACCTGAAATATTTAATATATATTTTTGTTTGAATTCTAAAAAATAATAACTTAAATTTAACTTGATTTATTTCCGTCTAAACTTATTAATAATTGGAATATTAAGGTTTGTGGCAAATCAACTAATGAGCAATATATTTAAAGAAATTAAATATAATCAATTAATTTTTTAATAAATTTGCATGTTTGAAAAAATCAAAATAAGTTTCATTCATTTAATTTCGATTACATAAATCAAAATTAATAAATAATTTATTCAAAAAGATCAAATTAAAAAAATGAATTCATTTCTTTTAGTCTTAAATAATGAAATAAATTTATTATTCATATTGTTTATAACTTGAGCTAAGTATAATTAAACATTTATTGACACACTAAAATAATTATTGTCACATTCATGACTCCTCTAAATATATCCGCGTACAAAACGAATAGTATAGTACAATTGTCTGACGAGGTATCTTAAAGGGCACAAAGGTTCCCGCAAATTGCCAAAGTAAGTGTAACGTCCGAACAGAAATACATTATCTGGAGAGGCAGGCGGTGGCGATCGGGAGATTTATCGGTTTTGGACCTTGGTAGGCTGACTTGTCTATTTCCTTAAATAGCGGTCGATCTAATGTTCATGAGATAAGTTAGCCGTTTACTTATAAATTCAACCATTACTCTATCTATTAATTAAGAAAGTATTTCTTTTTTTACCGACCGATTGGCTCAGTGGCGGCGCCTTCCTCCCGCGGAGTGAATGGTCGCGGGTTCGATTCCCGCATCGGAATAAATATTTATATGGATTTATAAATGTTTATTCCGAGTCTGGTTACCCCCCCCCCAATCCGCATTTCCTTTCCTGTCCCTTCCTTTCCTCTCTATCCTTTCCCTTCCTCTCCGCTAATCCACGGTCTGCCGTGCCAATGGATGCGTGGCTAGAGGCGAGCCTAGTCGCAAGCGTGCCGATCGTCCCGGGGTCGGGGTCCCCCGGGGACTATGGTGCCTTACCTCAGCATGCAGGGCTCTGCTGGGGTTGACCTCCATCCTCCCTTGCGGCTCGTGGGATTCACTAAGACGAATTTAATATACCTAATTTGTCGAAAAATGACGGCGACGTGGTTCGCCACCCGTCACGTCCTGATTCTCACGAGGGCGAAAAGCGACCAATGACGAGCCGTTTCGCTGCGATGAATGGCAGTGGATGGAGCTCTGTGGTCACTGCCAACCCCTGCGGGGGATAGGCGTGAATATATAATAATAATAATAATTTCTTTTTTTTAAATTATTTTAACGCATATTTGCATACCATGTAAGCTACCCTAAAAGTTATATCTAATAGAGATATTCATTAAATTATTTCCCATTTGTAAAACGCTACCTAAGATATGTAATAAATTTGAACTGTTGAAACGAAGTCCAGAACTCAATAAAAAATGTGTTGAAGTCAAAACTCAGGAAGATTTATGATTTATGACTCGATGAATTATGATGTGAGTAGTAAGTGTTTCAAAAAAGAACGATTTATGTTAAATAAATGAGTATATAATTAAATGAGTAAATAAATAGAGTACATGCCCACCGTTTCTAAGGTAGGCAACGCATCTGCAATTTTTTTAATATTGCAAATGTCTATGGGTTGTGCTAATGTTTAACAGCAAGTGATCATTTGTTTTCCTATAAGTATTATATGATATATCAGGATTTTACAGATATGCTCAAGATATTATAAAAAAAATGTGATAAAAATGTATATTTCTTGTGAACCTGTGTCATTGGTGCACAAAAATAAATGAAATTATTTAATTAATCCAAACATTTAATCGTGCTTAATTGACTCTTAAATACATGAAACTTATCTAAATTGTTTAAGTTAAGAAAGGGATGCTTAGATGGTTTGGGCATATAGAGAGGATGTATAAAAACAACTGATAAAAGAAATGTACGTTACAGATGTTGATGGTAAGGTCTGTAGGGGGAGGACAAGGAGAACATACCTTGACCAAAATTTCTGAAGTCCTCAAGAAAGCCAGGTCAAAAGTACCCGTAAACGGCTAGCTAGTATGAAGCGATGATATGATGATGAGTGTGGATGAAGCAAAAAAAGTGTGCCAAGATCGTCGTAGATCTGTGATCTCTGCCTACCCCTACGGGAAACAGGCGTGATCACATATATTTTCTTAAATTTAAATTGAGAAACCCGTAGATCAAATGCAGGGCCGTCTTAAGCATAATCCGCGCCGGGGTGCGGGTAATCAGCCCGCGCCCCTGCTGTTGTAAAAAAACGCAATATAATTTTGATCTTTTATTTATTAATTTCTTAAAACTCTGTAATGTACAAAAAAATGCACAAACGAAAATCAACATTTTAATATATATTCGTATTAATATTATATATATATTTTAATTTATATTTAATGAGTTTGGAGGCCAATTAAATTTCTAATTTCTAGCATTCGGCGCCCCCTAGGAACCCGCGCCTGGATGCGGCTGCACCCTTTGAGCCCCCGGGTAAAGACGGCCCTGGTCAATTATTATACACTAAAACGTATGCTCATTTTACAAATACCATTACAAGTGTGCGATTTTAGTAGCGATCGCTAGAAATAGCGCTGAAACAACGTTCCCACAAACAGCTATTCGTGTTGGAGGTTTAGCATTAAATATATGTTTTACCACCTTATAAAGATCGCGTCTGAGATGCGCGCCCCGAGCCGAACGAACTCCGCACGAAGCGTTTGTATCGCCTACGACAGTCCTTAGCCCTTTGTTAGTGCAGGAGTCGAGATACATGAAAGCGATAGGAAATATTGTAATAATTCCAACGCTAATAGTAGTACTTGAACTTAAGCGTGGACAGCCAAACTTACTTTGCTAAGATCTATGAATACAAATTAGAAAAATAATATAGAATAGAAAGACAATCGTAGGTTGCGGAACTTTACGATTGTCTTTTGTCTGCAGCGTGACTCTATCACTACTAAATAGTGGTAGAGCCACGCTGCAGACGTATACTTTGTCAAGAAGGGCATATTATTTGTCTGTAGCATGGATGGGCCGGCTCGCCCGGCGAAGTACCACACTCCCACAGAAAATTGGCGTCTGAGTGGTAGCTCAACTACTGCGCTTCGTCCGGTGAGCGGTTAAGTTCCGTAGGCCCAACTCCCACCCTCTCCCTACCAGTCTATCCATTATGACTTTTACAAGCGTGGTGCGTTATTGCCTAAACTTTCAAAAATATGATAAATAGAAACAATTCCTAAATAAAAAAATAAAACTCTGTTTGGTTCTCTATTAAGATATACAGTTTATAATGATTCTCTCTGAGTCCTAAGTCCCCCTGTTGGGTCATACACGACGTTTCTCCATCTCGACCTGTCGGAGGCCGTACACTTCACTTCGCTCCAGGATAGGCCCATCTTCTGCACTTCGGCCGTCGTTATAATGATTAATAAGCAGTAATTGCTTTGTGATTGTAATTTTCTTATAAAATTATTACTTTGATTAATTACTAAACAATATCCGATTACTAACTCCTGGTCTATTAAGTTCTTGTGCACACGTGTGAGTGAACACTGCACACATGTGTGGTACGTGATGGTCAGAACGGCGTGACTCTTGAGAGGAATGTTTATTGGGGCTCGGTGACTCGACGCTATGGTGTTTGACCCGGATCCTACCGTCGCGAATAAATGAACTTTATTTTAACGATATAAGCGTGACTTATATGAATATGGGCATCTTAGAAGATGCCAAAAAGTTTATGAATGGCGACAATTTTAATCTGGATATGTGAAGCCGAAGATCGGCCTAGGTGACCCGTTTTGGAGGAGTCCTATGTCCTACAGTGGATAGTAAGCTATTCATTGAAAATTTGAAATGATCATAGAATATGTTAAGGAGATGATAGTTTTTTAAAATATTAATTTCAGTAAATAAAAACAATATAAATACAAGTACAAAAGAATTTATTCCCCATAAATAAAAAAATATAAAATAAATTGAAATGCATTTACACAAACCTTTTTATTTATTATTTTTTACTAATAGAATACATTTGAAGCTTTAAAAATAATATAATAATATTAAAATAAAAATAATAATATTAATAATAATATTAAATTATGATAGAATTTTATTAACAATTTTGAAATTTAATAATAATTATTAACGATTGTGTGTAATTTTATCCTTATCAAACGATACAAACTTTTAATATAAATATACTATATACTATAATATTTTATGTAATGTTTTTTATTTTATGTTTTGTTACATTAAAATCATTTTATTTAAACATATTTTTTAAGATTTTTTTTTTCAAAATGTTACAAATAATTATTTTTACCTGGAGTGATAGATACATCCCTAACTCTACCCGGACGATTTAACACTTTAATACCCGGTACACACAATCAGATATTTGTTTTAAATTATGGTAATAAAATGTCGGCGAGAGTCACGAGCGGGTGAGGGAGTGCGCGTGCGCAGGCTCCGACGGGACGGCCAATTGCATCGGGATCTGGATCTGGGATTAAGTGGGGCCTTAAATTATACCACAATGACGAATTCAAAAGTCCTGCTTGGAAACTTTATGTATTTGAAGTTTATGTTACTTTTGATTTAGTAACATATAACTATATAATATAAAAAATTGCTTTATTAAAATCTGCAAAGGAAATGGAACATAACATCTTTGTTTTCTAACGCACTGCTCTTAACTTAATTTATTATAATTTATATTAATTCTTATAAGAAAACAGTAATTGGCTTTATTTTTATACAACTATTTTATATATAATGCATCGTAGAATCAGCTGTTGTTTTCACATGAACTAAATAAATAAATGTTTCGATGTTCGATGTTACAATACACAAGTACAATCACAAGAATACTAATTAGGTTAGTATTCTTGTGATTGAACTTGTGTATTGTAACATCGAACATCGAAACATCGAACGTCGATTTGGCCAAGGGGTGCCTTGAACTATTCGCCAAGGTGCGTTCGTCACATCAGTACTCGCGTACGTTGTCAGTTAATACGACAGTAATCTGAATATACCAGTTGCTGAAAAAAACACTTACTTTCTTTACCTACTTCCTATTTTGCAGTTGGTTTCAAACAGTTGGAGTGCGATAAACTACTCCGCTGCGAGACTTTGCGATAAAAATCAATTTCGATTATCATTGTCCACATATTACACAATCAGTGAATGCGAGGCACTGATCAGATATAATATATCATTGTGCCGGCGAGTCTGCAGCGTGCAGAGCGACGCATACTTGGCGCGGTTGCTGCAGGAAATGCGCAGTGAGCGATAAGCCGATCCGAACGGACTTTGTGATGTCTGCTGTCCGCGCGTCTCCGTTTGTGATGATATTAGTGTGGATACTACTTCCTCCGTTCCATTTTTTTAATTTACTGTTGTGTGAACCAACAATACTTTCGATTATTCAAGTAATAATCGAAAGTATCATTGGAGTGTACTTCATGTTTTTATAAATTAAAATAAATAACTTATTTTTATTAAAAGAAACAAATCCAAGTTCTTCTTTTTTTGTAATTTTAATTATAATATTTCAAATGCTTATAACATTATTGATTTGAAATTAACTGATCTTTTAATAAAATACTGTTCAATATTATTTTATTTCTTAGTATTATTTTTTACTTAATGTATCTTTTGAAGACATATATAAAATATAGAAATAAAATTCTTTAATATATTCTAATGCTAGTCTTGTAAGGTATAGTTACTATTCTGATACAAATTCTTATTTCTGTTTGATTCCCTTATAGCAAAGTCTACATTAAAGTAAGTCACTTCCACGACAAAAAATTACGCAGTAAATAGTTTGGAGTAATTTAAAACTAATATTATTTTACATAATATATTTTACGGTATAGTTTTAATACTTAAATGATCAAGTTGAATAATTGAATTATTTGGTGGCCTAAGTAATTAGTTGCTCAATTACAATAAAATAGCATATCCATATTTAATAAACAGCCATCTATAAGCAAATCAGAACAAGCTGGAGTCGCATTGTTGCACTGATTTAGAACGGCAGACATCTCCAAACTAACTCGATCCATTCTCACGTATTAATATATTCTATTCGATTCCATAATTCGCTAGACGCTACAATGTATCGATTTGAGCCGAGCGAGATTACCGAGTTAGTTGCTAAAATACTTAATGTTGAAATATGTATTTATTAGTCGAATATCATACTCGAGGAGCCGACAGCTTAAATGAATTGTAATTGAATTGTTAATAATACATTTGAAATATAGCAGTGTTGTAATATAACAATGGTGAAGCTACTGTTTTGGGAGTGAATGGATGCGGATTCAATTCCCGCATCGAAATAATTATGTGTACATTCAGCACGTATATATTTCGAGGTTGGTATTCCCGCCAATCCACCTCGGACGTAGTTGGACGTTTGAAGTGTAGTAGGTTAATTAATGTCCATTCCTCCAAAAATGAGGAGGATCCGTTCCTGCCAAAAGAACTCATTGTTGACCTTTTTATCAGAAATCCTATGTTCATATATTATAAATTGTATAGGAAAAACGAAACAATATTTTCTTTCACAATTTAAGAAATTTTCATAAAAGCATACTATAGGTATAAAAAGAGGATTTTGAGATAAATACGAAGTACTTCATCGGATATCGCTTTTAATTTATCCATCAGATGGCGTCAAAAGTGAGTAGTGAATAATAAATGTCTTTTTGGAGCTACGAATTCGTATAATTGTTTATTACAATATTATAAGCTGTACTACTTAAATTTTGACCTAATAAAATATCATAGTCCCACACAGAAATATATACTTTATAATGAAAACAATAACGACTAATATTACTTCAGCATACTTATATATTTTTTTAACTGGTATAATGCAAGAATTATCCGTTAGTGACAACATTACAAATTATATGTGGACATATATCGAATTCCCTTTTATCCCATTTTCACCCATCGTACGGCCATATAAAGGTTAAATTAGCTTACGCATAGGTAAAGATTGCAAGAAAATTTTGTCGTTGACCGTATACAGGCAAGTAATATGTTTCGCATGTCGTTGTCCTAGATAGTGTCTCTTCATATAAATCAATACAACGCAGGGTACTATTTGTAGGATCGACATTTTCTTGTGAACGTTTTGCATACAGCCTTCCAACTTTATCCTAAAGCTGTCAACAATGTAACTGACGTTCTTAAATACTTCGTGTTAAGGATGGAAATCGTTTGTAATTGTTGTTTCAGTATGGTAAATGGTGTGTTGTTGATATGCCGTTTTATCTAAATCGGTCAGACGCCATCGTGTGGGGGCTGGTGCGGTTATAAATCAGAATATGTATGTTTCTGTCGGTGACAAGCCCATCGTTAGGACATTTCGATAATTGACTGAAAAAGCGAACATACCTATTGCATTCCAAAATGCTAACTGCACTTAAACGAATATATTATACACTTCATTTACTAAGGAATGTGATTAGAACTAGACCAGAGAACCAAAGTCTCCCACATGGTCACATTTATCGGAGATTTGACGACCGCTGGAGTAGATGAGTGCTGGAGTGGAGACCGCGTCTTGATAAACGTAGTGTCACCGGCTAGCAAGTATAAACTGCGTAGTGCGGCTGGTAGAGACTGGATGCGTCAAGCCTAAGATCGGGCTAGGTGCTTTTTAGGGGAGGACTTCCAGCGTTGGACTGCCGCAGGGCCATTGATTGATTGATTGATAGTGACGTGTAAGTATACATATAGCAAAGAAAAAAAAATTAAAAGTGAACAGAGTTTTTTTTGGAATGTTTTATCACCTAGCTATACAGCACATATATATATAGACAACTAAAATTCATTTCGAAGTAAGACAACTCATCACGGAAAAATGTTAATTAAAAGATAGTTTTATAAGTCAGGCAGAGAAATTTTAAATTTTAAATCATTTGCAATCATTATTGTCAAAATATCCGTAATAGTCCTTGATCTCCCTAACAAATGGAAAAGAGTTGCTGTAACACACGAGTGAATGGGACATGAATTGCCTCGATTATTTTTTAAGTAGTAGTTCCGCCATATACTTCTGTATATATACTACTATTTTGACACCTCCAAGGAATACTACAACTTAATTTTAAGTATTTTCTGTTTTTAAAAGAAAACAACTCAATAATGTCTTAACATTACGTTCCCAAACTATCATAAAAAATATTAAAAAACTAAAAAGATTTTAGATTTACATAACTACTTACTTTAGAAAATCGTGCGACATATAGGCGGCCAAATATGATTGATTATTCTGTGGAATACCCCACTAAGTTTAAATTATAAACGAAGAAATAAATATATGATTAAATTATGCATTTTTAACTAACAATAATTGAACTACCCAACCTGTAAATTTCATTAAAATAGCTTTAATTATATAGCAAATATCGGCATTTTTCTTTAGAAGCTTCTCCTGTAAACCTACGACTTTGACTTTGCGTAGTATTCTTTGGAGGTATGGATTTGATCCAATAGTCGATTAGTCAGCCACGAGAAGATATAAGGTGACTATTCTATATCGGGAACCAAACAACAACTTTATTACAAATAATTATCAAAACGAACACATACCGACCGTATGTCACAAGAACCAATCTATAATTCTTAATCTCGGACCACGCCCACCGAATGCAACTAACACACACACACACAGCATACTCTATAAAACTAGAACCTATATACACTAAATTAACTTCTAAGATCAATTTTAAATCGACCTACACGACGATTTGTTCAGCATTTGACACAAGCTCGAATTAGAATGGTGGTGTCACACATAGATGTTCTTGTGTGCTAAATAGATATGTTTAACTAGTGTAGATTATTTCTATCGATTACGAGGAGATAAACTTCGATACAGGAGAGTGGACATGGCTGTATTAACGAAGGGGATTGGTCGCGATTCGTTCCACTACAAGTTTGTTAAGTAGTCGCCGAGACACTCGGATCTAATAGTGTGTTCTACGGTAGAATTAGGTTATAGATCGAATAATCTGTGAACGCATGCCTAAAGATAATTTTCTACCAATACTGAGAGAATATCCTGCCTTCAATTCGGTCACATGATTCAACAAGACGCCCCACCTCACATGGCTAAAGGACCGTGAAGGTTCTTCGTAATTTCTTCCCTAACAAATTAATAAGCTGTTTCTCACTTCACCTCCTATATTTTCACCATTAACAAGTGTGGGGGATCAATTGTATATTCCTCCAGAGATGGAGAAAAGAGGATCCTAATATATAAATATGTCCTATATTTGTGTATTAAGACACACAATTTACGTTGCGAATGTGGATGGAAGGGTCGGTAAGGGAAGACCGCGGAAAAAATACCTTGACGAAATTGCTGAAGTTTTTAAGAATGGTCAGGCCAAGAGTACCCTTAACCGGTAGGCTTGCATGAGGAGAGTAATGAGTGAGGAGGAAACAAGGAAATTATGTAGAGATCGTAGCAGATGGAGATTTGTGGTCTCTGCCTACCCCTACAGGAGACAGGCGTGATGATATGTATGTATGTATATTAATGTGTATTTTGTCTCGAATGCTTCAACTCAATTCTCTTCAAATTAAGTCGAAAGAAAACCGTTCCTTTGGGATATATTTGGGCAAAATTATTCTTCTATGTTTAACACTAAATTGCCCTAAGAAGTAATTTTACTGCTTTTTAATTTTATTTAGGAAAAAATTTAAATATATAATGATACAATTTCTTAAAATTGTGAGACCTTTCATACTATACCAAGACTACAGTATCTAGTCAAAAATTTCTAAAAAAGTATATTCTAAATTGTAATTAATTCTAAAATTTATTTTCTAAATGAAATTATAAAGCAGTCAAAATAACTTCTTTGGACAATCTAGTGTTAAATATCCTGGGAAACTCATATATCGTTTTACAAACTGAGTAAACAATGCTTACCAATACTTTATATTACAAATTACTTTAATCTTAATATTTTAAACTCTAACGCTTAACAGAGATCCATTAAAACCTTAATTATATACACGAATGCGCATGATTCACGAAATATTTGAATATCTACCGTACTACATATATCCGTTACAATAAAATAGACTAGGCGCCATTTTTTAATAAACAAAAGAGAGTTTTATGACAACCGACGAGAGTCAATATTTGATTAACAGGTTAGAGGGCAACGACTTTAAAACACCAGAAAACGTTCCACCGAATGCATCCTTACTTTGAAGTTTTAACTTTTACAAATTGTGTTTTATTGTATTTAATATAAGGTTGACTTATGAATGCTTAATTTGTAAGATTTGGTCTATTAGTTAGGAGGACAAAATAGTGATGTGCAGATGCCGTGGGAACAATCGAATGGTTCAGAAGAGCCTTAGTACAGCGAGAGCGGGAACTGGAGATGAGTCCGAAGATACGAAATTAAATCGAGGTTTTTGATTATATAAACTATGTAATTTACAATAATATTACTACACTCAAGAAATATATTTTGTTTACATTAACTCTTTATTCAAGTAATACAAAAACATTTCAAATCGAAAATTGAATTATAATCACCAATCTCACACAAATTTCCATAGATAGATATCACTACGATATAAGTCACTACCTTTCGCTTTATTTTGCAATGTACTGTAATGGTACTTTATGGTAAATATTCAACCGGAATATTTTCCTATTATGGGAAACTTAACCAAAATTTAAACTTTCAAAAGGGTAGCGGTTATTTTATGATTTTTTCCATGTTGGTTAAATCATTGCATAAAAACTCCATACATTACATATGACCAAAGTAGACCGTTTTCAAACTGATACTTTTGGATTTAATTCCAAATGGTTTTTGTACAGACCACATATGTCTCACTGCTGAGTACGGGGCCCTCTATTTCTAGAGTAAATAACATTAACCAATCACGTTTGTACAAGGGAGATTGGCGAGACACACAGAATCCCGATCCCGGAATTCCAATGCTGGAGTTTCACTGAGCCAATTAGGTGGTCAAAATGATGTATGGTTTATAAAATATATTGCCCTATAAATTGGTAAATGGGCTTAAAAATCATTTTTACTTGAAATTTACAAAACAACAATTTATTAACTTTGCCTCCTAAAAGTATTACAAGTGTAAAAAAAAATTGTCCCCATTTTGATTAAAATTTATTTAATTTACGGCAACATTGATGTACATCTGTCGAATATCATTAGACATATCAGTGATCTTGTATCACATTCAATCTCCGCATCCTTTCGATAATCGATTTGCACGCACGCGACCTCATCACATATCTTTTGCTCTCAATATAATTCTTTCCACACGATTATCGACCTTATTTCGAAACAATACAGTGCTTTTATATTTTCGAAGTTGAACGCCTCAAACCACATGGGCGTTCGATCGTAACGATCATATCCTGTCCATTGTTCGATTTAGATCGACTTGTATTTTTTTACCCGCTGACGCGTCTATGGACGCGTGTTCAAGTTTTTTTATCTTTATTATACTTGTGGTCAAATACATTGGAAAAAGCAAGTATCGAATACACGGTATATTATTTGAGTATAATTGGTCTATTTGCACATTGTGAGTCTTTTTAGGAGTCCGTTTACAACAGTTATGATGAGAATAAGAACGACAAACTATTTAATTTGTATTTATTTATTTAAACTTGTACACGAAGTGCACAACAGGTTAACTTCAAGCCATTGGGCATTCTCTACCACTAAACCTGCAGGCGAAAGTAAGAAATTGTACTAAAAAAATTAAAACAAATATATATATATATATATATATATATATATATATATATATATATATATATATATATATTTTTTTTTTTGAGAAATAAAATTAATATAAAATGTATATTTATCGTCCGAAGGTATATCTACCAATATGTTACATTTCTATCTATCTAAATTTTATAGAGCCACGTTGTTGAATTTTTTTTTATAAAATCAAACCAAAATGTTTCTTGTAAAATACCGCACCTTTTAGTGTAGACCTACTTCTAAGTAGCAGCTTTGCTAGTGATTGTTTCTTTAAAAGGAATAATAATGTTTTTATATTGCTAAAATTATTTTTAAACATTCCAATTAAACTTGTTGTAATAAATCAAAAAATGCTCTGGTCTAATTCGCTAGTATAGTTTAATTATAAGCACGACCTTTGTTGCTATTTACATCTGAAGTAAGAGTATAAATTAATTTATTGAAATTAAACAAACCCCTAAAAGAACCCTAAAAAGTAATAAGAATTACAATTTGAAGACAAATTATTCGTCTCTTTCGTTATTCTTTTATGAATAACGAAAGAGACGAATAATTTGTCTTTCGCGACAAGCGATGCACACGTATTGTATAACACTTCAAATCGATATTTAGTTTTTGCGCAAAACAATATTATTATATCTATTGTAATGGTTTTTACATAAACTTCTTAGAATTTATTTGTATAATATATACCACATTTAAATTTTACTTTTTGACTAATGAGTCCCGTGAGTAACGTGAAGTTTTTTTTCTGCAATATCACGACAATACTGTATGCATATACATAGGGTATCCGGTGGAAGAATTAGGTTTTCAACCTTGACAACTACATTTAAACAAGGAATATTCGACCGTATTTATATTTTATTAGAGTATACATCGAATAATCTTTGTTTTAAAGCGATGATTAAGGTTGTAAACCTAACTCGCGCTTCTGCACTGCCTATGTCTATGGGCGGTGTTCATTGCTTTCCATCAGGTGACACGCCAGCTCGTTCGCCTTCCTATCCCATAAAAAAAACGTCATTTAGCATTAAACAAATCTCTCCCTCCACTAAAAGAGTAATACATTTTAGAATTGTTGAGTGAATCACCATAAATACGACGTGTTTATGCTCTTTGTGTATTATACATTTGAGTACAAATCATAAATTTGACAGCGCGCTTACAAATCTCGTCTAGGGCGTGTTATCAATAGTAAAGAAGTGCTCACTCGAAAGAAAACGCAAAGTAATCAACCCAATTAACACCCTTAATATAGTGATGGGATGAAAGGTCTTCTGTTGAATCATGTTTAATTTTTTTTCATATATATAAAAGAAGATTGCTAGTCTTCTTTTGGTCTGGTTTCGATTTTACTAGAAATCTATTTAACCATTTCAACTGAGCTAATAAAGGTAAATAAGAATCGAACCCACATACATACATATTGTCACGCCTGTTTCCCATAGGGGTAGGCAGAGACCACAGATCTCCATCCGCTACGATCCCGGCACACCTTCCTTGCTTCCTCCACATTTATCCATGTTTTCATCCACCCTTCCTCTCACATTCATCGTAGCGAAACGGTTCTCCGTTAGTCACTTCTCGCCCTTGTAGAAATCAGGACGTGATGGGTGGCGAACCACGTCACCGTCATTTTTTAACAAACTTTCTTAGTTCTTAGTTCCGCTTCAATAAAAAAAAAAGACTGATGCGTGGTACTTTAACAAGCACATCACTAGTGCCTTATCGCACAGAGACCCGTCATCTCCAAGCATCTTCATGCGCAGATAATCTCACAGTAGAACAATACGACTATAATGATATTTTGACGTGTTGACGTCTTATTAACCCGTCAATAATATATCTGTGGCGCGATAAACACGATATAATCGACCATTTGCTTTTTTTTCGAACCTTTTGAACAAAAGCAGTAGGGAATTAGAGATGAAAGTTAGCGGGCCACATAGATCCTTCGGACACAGTACTCCCACATTCTCTGCGTTTGTTATCACGTTTAATCTTATTATGGAAACTGGGGCACGAACCTGTCTATATGGCAACGACCTTAAATATGAACTTTTGAATGGAACTCACTTGTTTTAAATAATGATACGTAGAGTGACTTATGTAAACAATGATGGCTTTATTTGCTGGCTGCGGTCTTCGTGTTCACAGTGGATTCACGGCTTCGATTCCCATATCGCTATACTATATGTATGATGGCCCACGGGTATTCATTCCGTGTCTGGATACCTACCCAATCCGCCTTGGACAAAAGTGGTGGGTCAGCGTCTATTTCTCCAGAAAAGGGGAGGCCGCACTAAAGAAAAACAACATATATGAGTGGTATAATCAAAAGAGGAAGAAATATAAAAAATAATGCAAGATAGACCGCAAACAGGCCTTCACAAGAAGGATATTGAAAGTAGATGACCCTTTATACATTGCATAAGAATATTATTAACATAAATGTATTTAAAATATTTATTTATATTGTTTGTGCATGAAGTAATATGCAATAAATAAAATAATTCTTCGAGAACATTAACCCATATTTTAGTTACAGTTAGATACTATAGCGCCATCTATTATCGAGTAGCATAACTAAAAATAATAAATCATATTTAATGATAAATATATTTAAACGACTTTAAAAACATGGTTATTGCTATATTAATCCAACGCTGGTCGTGGACCTCTTCTAAGCTGCGAGAATTTGCTGTTATTCATCAATGCTAAGTGAAATAGCCATCAAAGCCTGACATATGCTGAGCAAGAACCATTTTATGACACTTTTTAGTTTTAAATTATTTTTTTTTGTTTATGTGTATAATATAATATTTTTTAGGTTTAAATTTTAGTGTTTAGTTATTATAAAAAAAATGTCATGAATAAAGTTTTCTATTTCTATTTTTTCTAATTCAAAATAAATAATATGCACACAAAATTAAATGTGTAATAAGTATATTTAATCGTCAAAAACAAACTTGACATATAAACAAACAACAAATTGCATTTACGTCGCTAGAAGCGGTTGATCATTTTAGGCGAAGTTCTTTTGTTAGGATTCTTCTGTAGTTAAAATAATGTTTTTGAAGTCTAATATAAAAACTATGTAAATACGACATTTAGTGATTATTATTAAATATTATAAATTATTATACAAAACGATGTCCGTAATCCTTACATTTGAAAAGCCTGGAGTCTTATACACTTATTGATAAATATTTTTATTGTCTGTGGACAGCGTTTTTTTTTATGGCAGAGCTGGCAAACGACCATGCGGGTAATTTGTTGTTAAGCGATCACCACTGCCTATTAACATCCGCATCGCCGGAGGCGTCGCAGATGTGTTGCCAACCTTTAACGAACCGCCGCTGAGCCAATTGGTCGTATGTATATATATGTATATCAATAAACAATAATGACCTTGAAATTAGGGATGGCATATTGATTTTGATTTCACATATACGCTGCTGCTCAATCTCTTGGTATTTGCTACCATGGTCCATTCGTACGATACCTGCTGCAAAAATGTGGTGACCCTATTATATGACGTCAACTATACAGCAAGTCTAACGAAAGCAGCATTGCAATTAATGACTTGTTCGATAACAAACTGACGGTGATAAAACATTATATAATACGTTCATTCGATACTAAAGCCTTACAACAGCGAGACACATAAATTCTCAAATGAATTGCTAGCAATTCGATGCGTGCAACATTGTGTCAATTGTATCTTCCTCGAGCGCTTTTAATTCTTCGATGGAAGTTTAATATTCTGAACGTGTTTGTTGTAAACAGGATGTATTTTTTTTTAAAGTAAACTAGTAATTTTATTTGATATTGGTAGAATGATTTTTAACCATCCCAATTATTTTTTATCATTAACAATAAAGCGTGTACACAAAGTTGAGTTGCCGGTGGACCCCGAACTGGACGATTGCCCGTATCTCGGAACCCAAACATTAATTATTAATTTTAGCTATGTATCTTAACTACTCGGTATTAATTATATTTATAAAAGACAAAAAAAGCGCAATAAAGTCCCTTTTTGTGTGCGATTGTGTGTCTATGCATTTGTATGTATGTGTACACATACGTACACGTGTGTGTGTGTATGCAGTGGCGCATTTACCAGCAGGCTATTTTGACAAAAAATTATAATTAATATGATTATATAGGTTATCGAATTTTTGAAATGGGTAGGAGTGGCAAAATTTAAACCTGTGTTTCCCAAAACGTGTTCTCTACTCCAGGATTCAAAGGTATATATATATATATATATATATATATATATATATATATATATATATATATCTCAACGTCCTAAAATGTGTCTTGGAATCCGATACGAGAACTTGGCATTGATCATAGTGTTGTAAGGTCCACCAAATACCTACATCGATACCTAAGGCGAACAACCTAACTTTTTTTTTTCATAGACAAACACATCTATTTAATTTTTCCTTTTGCAACCATGCAACAAAAGAAATGTAGGACTGAATCATTTGTATTGTACATTAGTTTCTCCATCAAAATATCACCATGTTTATACAATTTTGTACAAATAACCTCATAAGTCTCATTTTTATTAACTAGATACGTAAAATAAAACTTATGAATAAAGAGGAGAATTTTGTTTATTCGTACACAAAATGAATTTAGATCACCCCGTAGAGTCGGTGTTTTCTTAGCATTAGCGTGAGGTAGGCGTCGCTACTTTAAATCTCGTGACTATGTATGTCAGGGTTGTACAAATTCACTTTCTGAAATGAAATATATTTTTGAAATATTTTCAATACAATAATTGAGTAATTCTTCATCAATAATCAGCGAAGTCTACTACTAGATAAAGGTGCACGGTGACTGGCAGAAACTGGATGTGAGAAGCCGAAGATCGCAAGTAGCATTTCTTAAGAGACGCCTATGTCCAGCAGACTGCCTCAGGATGAACATATGAACGTATCAATGTCTGATAACATAGGATGATTTTTTTACATTACATATGTGCCTGAAAATCTATAAAGCAACGTTCTACTAGTGAGGGTATATACCCTCACAGTATATACCCTCAGTCAGGTCTTGTGCTATATAGCACAAGACCTGACCGCCGAAGGCCATCGAGATGTGTAAATAAATGATACACTAGATGCCTAAGCAGGTAACGTGCGAACTGTTATATATGTATCATGTTGTATATATATCATGTATATAATAATGCTTACCGTCCATAACCCTATCGCCTAGCCAGCACTTTTGAATGCTCTCAATATTTTAATTGTATTTAAAAGTTCAGTTCGAATCCGTCATCCGCGCGTGACACTTGCCTTCCTAGTTAGAGCCCTTTATTAAATAAATATCCTTTTTAATTAAAATTCCTTTATTTTAAAGGCTTTAAAAAAACCCTTCGCCTAAATCTTTTTTAACAGAACGATGCGTAAGAGTGTCGACTAGCTACAACTTATATGCATAAAGACAGTGCCACTTACCAATATAGGTCGAAGTACTGTAGAGTGCTTACCGTACTGCTTAAAGCAACACCCGGGATCTTTCGGGGGGTAAAATTCTTTAAAATGATATTAATGTATTCTTCCATTTCATTGTACATTTATATCTTATTCATATTATACTTTATCAAACTTTTCACTTTACATTTTATGTTCGAATTCATATATATATATATATATATATATATATATATATATATATATATATATATATATATATTGCCGGACATGTCTATTCAAAAGCGTCAGTCGAACGATGCATTTTGTTTTATAACAATATTTTTTTTTTCCTTTTAAATTTGAATATTACGGATGTAAAAAAAGTAATATAATATAAAAGGTTTTAATGCATTAGTGCTACATTTATGAATGTATCACTATAGTACAATATCCTACTATTGTGCATATAGCACATAGTATAGCGGGGTCTACCGATTACCGCGAAAATGGACATTAACCTAACACGCTTGTCCAAACCTGATTTTCGGTACATTACGACTAAGATAAAAATACATATAACCCGAAGCGCATATTCAAATCACCAATGACTCCAAAAGCAATCAGTAACATTAGTACTGAGCCATTAAAATCTTTAATAAATATCATAATCATCGAATTATTAAATCAAAGTGTGGCAGCCCTGCGTCAACAAATCCGCCACTTATTGCGCGTCGCCTCCCCACAGCCTCACGCTCACAATACCACTGTATGTTATAATTTTTGCCTACCCCCAAATATATTTGCAGAACAAAAGGCGCCTTAATGAATGTATCGCTGAATTCTCGAAGCCATGATTAAGCATTGTTACGTTGGGATCGTCGCCGGGTATTTTGGTAAGGTACACATTTTTCATTTGTCCCTTCCCGAATACTTATCTACAATAATTATTCACCCTCAAAAAATCTTCATAATTTCTTCTAATTTTATTTTGTAACATTTTCACAGGATTATCCAATTAAAATATCTAAAATATTTACGTCCCCTATAATATATCAAAAATAACTTGTTTAAATATATATAAAATATAATAATAAAATGTTTCAAATAAATTTCTAGAAATAAATAAAATATACCCTCACATTCATCAAATCTCATACCCTACTCACAAACATGGCCAAACATACATCGTCTTTTGTTTGCCATAAAAAATGTTTTCCTTTTTTAAAAAAAAGAAACCTAGCAATGTTTCTAATGTTATTAGAATTCCACTAGGAAAAGTTTCATTTTCACCATCTCGATGAGTAGCGATCTAGTACGGTGCGTTTTTCCAGAAACTTCTTTTCACGCACCACTACAGCCAGTGGTATTTACGAACCAATCGACATTAGAACCTTTAAAAAACAACCTTACACTTTTATTTCGGCTGGCAACGCTTCTGCACTGCTTCTGAATAAGTAACATTGTTGTATCAAATATAACATCTGTCAGTGCAGTGGCACTTATCTCAATGTTCTAGATGAACCGTCAGCCTGAAACAATGGCGAGTGAGTTTGTTATCAGTCCCCCCTTGAAACACCCTCCTCCTTTCTTTCTACAACTCTATACAAAAGTTTGAGTAAGAGTAATACACGTCTCGGCCTGTCTTAACACTAGGAAGTCCATAATGTTTTCGACATATGGGATAACATTATTTAAACTTAACACAGCAGAGCTATGTGACTGTCTGCAAATAAACACCAAACTTTTTATATGGGATAGGAATTTGAAACCTGATTGAAACACGGCCTATAGACATCCGCAGTGCTACAGGCATTGCAAAGTGTTGCCGGCAAAATATGTCTACCCAATGTGCTCCCACAGGAAGTAGCATCTCTCTCTGATGAACGAAACTGCAATCCCAAGTCAACTACAGAGTGTGAGGATTTATACCAACGTCTATAAATTGATAAGGAGATCAATGTTAAGCAATGGAGCAAATTTTTTATGGAGAGTTAGAAAGCTTTATAAAACAATACTTTAAAGCTATTAACTCTTCCCAGATATAAATATCAGAGTTGCCAAATTACATAATAAATTATTTTGATAATTTTTGGTTAATTAATGGCCAATGTCGAGGTTTTCCAACAAGTCAAGCAAAAACGTGAACTTTTGCAGACCGTTAAAAGTTGCTTACCTGGGTCATATCATGAGACATGACAGGTACAAGTTGTTACAATTGATAATGATGGGAATAATCGCGGGCAAAAGATAGGTCGAAAAAAAAATGTCTTGGCTACGTAATATCAGGGAGTGGACCGGGATAGCAAGTGCTCCAGAACTGCTGCACCTCCGGTAGGAGGAGGAGAGTTGTGCTGAATTGGCTGCCAACCTTCGCAAGTCGGAGAGGCACTTTTAGAAAAAGAAGCAGGTAATTTTGATAATAAAATATTGTCGTATATCCGTGCTGATATTGCAAAATAGATCCATCTCGCGATCCACTAACTTATAGGTAGGTCGTTATTAGTTACTTAACACATTTTTAGAAAATATCCGAATGTTCATTTTAGTTTAAATGACCATATATAAATATAATATTAGACGAAGGACAACAGAATGTACTTGAAAAGACAGGTCCTCATAGTAAGTAAAAAATTTCTTACATTATTATTTTGGATAAATAACTGTCCTATATTAAATATAACTTATGGTCACCCTAACCTTGAGTGGGAAGCCAATTGTTCCCGAGATTGGTTTAAGCCTCCGCATGTGATCTTAATTAATGAATACGAACGAATGACTAAGCTTATTTCGTTAATTTATTTATAACGAATGCTTTCAGCGCAAACGTATACATGAAAGTCTTATTTGTTGTGTAAATAATTGTTTTGTATAATTAACGGAACTTAGTCATGGATGTGAGGATAATACAGAAACAAATTATATATAAAAAATTAAAGATGTATGGTGAGTATGGAACAAGTCGATTTTATGAGCCCATCCATTTTTCAACGATTTTACTACATTTTTTAACATTTTTAAAATACGTATTTTTAAAAAATAAATGTAATATATCGACACAAAACAATGATAATTATCTATAGTTTTAAAAAAATAAATTTAATATATCGACACAAAACAACGATATGAAACCACACACACAAAACCGCAAAATGAAAACCAAAGCCAAAAAATAATTTTGTATTGATCGCAGAGCTGTGAGACTCCACCATTTGAGGCAGAATTTTTTTCTAACCATAATATGCATTTATTTTTTTTACATCTGTTTCATTTACAGCGTTTCCGCATTTTTAGGTCGATATTTCTAATTAAATTTAAAATTAAAATATTTCAGTTACATAGTCCACATCTGACGGCCACGGAACCTTCATGTTTCTGGAGGAATGGAACGTGCCTTGCGTTAGACCTACATATTTATATTCAACAGTGGGCAGTAGGTAAATAAAGAGTAATTTGTCAACTTTGAATCACTGGCCATAAAACAAATATCAAGAAAATCAAAATTTATTCTTAAAAGCAAAGGCAATATTGTATTTTAATAAAAATAAAAAATTGTATTTTGGTAAATTGTATTTTAATTTCTTCTTCACTATATGGGAATAGGAATGAGATTTAAAATTGTATTGATGACTCTACTCTTAAAGATATTCAAATCATCTTTTTTGTAAAAGTCCACAGCGCCGAGCGGGGACAGACGAAGAAATCCCCTATGATAAAGCCTTCATTGAACATTAATGCTTTCTAGTTACCGTATGAATATTTCAAATGTGCCCGATGTACCGATAATATGCTAGGATATTTACTTAAAGTACGGTCAGCAAAAAATACCTAAAATTGGATATTTAATCCCTGCGTCAGTTTTATTTCGTCTGCTTTAATCCGAAAAAAAATCGTAATCTTCTAATTTTTTGCTGAATACATCTGGGTCTGAAGGGTTAGATAGTAGCGGGGTGGGTGCAAATGTGTTTTGGATCTAAATCACACGGGTTTGTCTTCTGGATTACATCCTCCTGAGCCAATATTAGTAGTGTTTTGCTGAATATTATATAAAAAATGATACTCTGTGTTGTTGTTAATAAGGTAAGAAAAAAAAATACATCTAACAAGCAATACAAAAAAAAATTAAAGTCTATTCGTACTTAGATAAACAGAGTAAGATTTTATTTCAAAACTTTGGTATTTTAATTGTTTTTATTAAATTGAAAAGTGTCATCCAGTACAAGTTTATATAATATATAAAAGTTTATATATATGTGGAAAATGAGCGATAGCGTACACTTTACAACCACGAGCTACATGAGCTGTACAATGAGCCGAATGTCATCAAAACTATTAAGATTGGACGCCTTCGTTGGACTGGGCACGTGGTACGGATGGACAAGGCTGGAGTACCCAAACGCCTACTCGACAGCAAACCAGATGATTGTAGAAACCGCAGAAGTCCTAAGCTCAGATGGCTAGATGGAATCGAGGACAACTTAAAGGCAATCGGTGTGAGGGGCTGGAGGGAAAGAGCTAAACGAAGATCCGATTGATTCTCTAGCGCTGCGGAGAGATATCTTATCTTTCAGCATTTCTTACCGCTTCTATCATGGGGAGTGCTCCGAGGAATTGTTTGGAATAATTCCCGCTGCCGAATTCCACAACCACACAATTCGCCGTAAATGAAAATTTCATCCCCACCATCTGGATGAGTGGCGATCTACTACGGTGCGTTTCTCTCGTAACTTCTTTCCACGCACCACCATTTTGTGGAACCAGCTACCCTCGGCGATCTTTCCAAACCGATACGATATTGGAAACATCAAAAAACAACTATACATACCTAAAAGGCCGGTAACGTTTGCGCGACTCCTTCGGTGTCACGGTTGTCTATGGGCGGCGTTGATTGCTTTCCATCAGATGACACGCTTGCTCGTTTGCCCTCCTACCCTATAAAAAAAACCGACTGGAAAATTTTACTGAACCAGACTAAGGCTCACCTGCGACTGTAATACCTTGATGATGATGATATATATGTGGTGAGTGTAAACTAAAACTAAAAATTGTAAAACTAATGTCTGTGCGAACCATACGTCTCTCAGACTGCATGTCTCTAGTCGATAAGAAATGCACACATTAAACTCTCGGATCTCGAGAGCAAGCGGCGAACTGCATGATGCATTCTACTGAAAGGTCAGGGCGTATGCAATGAATTGAAATCTGTTGTGCCTCGATTCTATAAGCGTGTAAATTTACATCTACATTATAGGACGGTTAGCGAACATTTGAAAATTTTATATATTTTTTCTTCATCTTCTAAGAGTGCCTCTCCGTCTTGATAAGGTTGGCAGCCAATTCAGCACAACTCTCATCTTTCTTCGCGAGGTGCAGCAGTTCTGGAGCACTCGCTATCCCGGTCCACTCCCTGATATTACGTAGCCAAGACTTTCTTTTTCGACCAACTTGTCTTTTGTCCGCGATATTTTCAATCATGATCAGTTTCAGCAACTTGTACCTGTCATGTCTCATGATATGACCCAGGTAAGCAACTTTTCTATCTTTGACGGTCTGCAGAAGTTCACACTCAGTTTTTGCTTGACTTGTCGGTGAACCTCATCATTGGCCACCCTTTGAGTCCAGCTAATAGCGAACATATAACCGTCCATATGCCCACATTTCGAACGCTTCTATACGTTTTCTGAGGTCTTCTTTAAGCGTCCAAGCCTCACATCTATATAGAAGAATGGGCCAGATGTAACAGTAGAGCATTCTAATGCGCAACGGAAGTTTGTGGCCTATTTGATTTCCATCAGAGACACGCCTGAATGTTTACTTTCCTATCTTATAAAAAAAGTTGAAAATTAAAATGACTAATACCTACGCTTGACTGACTCCATCGACTTGCAAAATAAACAATAACATGTTTATTTAAGTGAAACACACGAACGAACCGTGAATACTAACTAATATAGAAACCGAACAAAATCTTAAACACCTCGCCTGTGCAGGGGGACTTCCCCCTTTCGTTTATTCCGCCGAGATCTCGCATCATTTCGTCCCATTATGTTTAATTTCTCGGAGCGCATGTCTCGGTGAATTTTTCTCGGAAGACAGTCGGCGTTATTAGATTTAATACAGTCTGCGGTCGTACCGCGCCGTCTGCTGATTACGAATGTGAGGATAGGGATTATGGAATAGATCAATTGAAATATGGACGTAGAAGTTTTGTCTTAGACATACGTTAAGACAAAAATTGATTGACATATGCTTTGTGAAGTGATGACCAAATTGGCTCACTAGAGCTGGCGCCTACGTAGTCACGGTTTCGAGCCTCGCATCAGGATAAATATATGTATAGCCTGCAGATATTGATTCCACGTCTGGTATACTATTGATGGGTTAGTCTTCATTTTTCCAAATGTGGAGGCCCATGTTTAGTATTATAACACATACATATACATATTATATATGGACTGTAAAAAAAAGGGAACCGTGGTGAAATTGCAGCGCTGGAAGACAATCGACTATCGTGGCATTCATGCTGCTGGATAACTAACCATGCTCTGGGGCAATAATTGGCGGTATGCAGCCTTGAGATCTTAATAAACTCTGTAAGTTTTTGAGCTGAAGGCAACGGGAAACCATTTTTCCCATGAGAGTTATGGAAACGTTTAACATTTTATTTGAAGATCCATGACCGTAACCACTCCTCCAGGAGTGTACGATTCTGGAGGAAGAGACAAATGCAATGATTTCCTTAACAACACGTATGATTATATGTCATAAGCAAATAGTCATAAACAAAAATTCCTTTGCGAAAAAAGGGTGATCGTTTTGATTTGGGGCGATGTGTTATAAATTATCTTTTCTTATTCTGTGATATCTGCGGTAAGACCACCAATGCACAAGTGTGCACCAGAAGAACCATGCACGTAGTGCCCGCCGACTGGCCGCTGTCCCCCAATCATGGCGTCTCCTCCGCGCGCCCCGCTCCTCTCGCCTCGGTCGTTGATGAATCATTAATAGTGATATTGATTTTTTTAAACTATTGGTAATAATTTAGTTCTAAGTAAGTTTTAATAGCCAAACTATATTACTGGCACTTAAGAGTCTGGTTATGTAAAAAAGCTAATTCCAAATTAGAAGCTTTTGTTTTTTTAAAAAAAAATTATCCCTTTTAGTTTCTGACTTTTTACTTACTTTTTGCGGGTTTGTTGTTAAAAGGCAAATCAGGTAACTAAAATTAACTTTGAAAATTTCTTTGTGTATATTATAATGGCAGAAAAAGCAATAAGAGCCAGTAAAGCTGGAAGAAAGATGTAGCCAATGTTACGTCTCACAGTGATTATATGATATGGATGATAATTCTCGGGCCCGCCGTTTTGATGACGTAGATGATTATATGGCTGAAGTTGGTATTCGTCGTTTGACTGGCCAGCGCGGACCCTTGACTAGGAATTTTGTGTTAAAAAAATAAAAATGACAATTCTAGTCATCTAAACTAATGACGTACTAATTACATATTAAAATTATCCATGGAAAAGCCAACAACTGTAAGGTGTAACCTTACAGTTGTTGGGTAACCCGTTTTTTTTGCAAAGTAGTTTCGCGAAAGACATCAAAGAAGTAGATATATTCACGATTTATATATGCCACTGACAAAGTTAATTATATCTTCCATACATCGCTACTCCTTAGAAGATAAATTCCATAATATGTTTAATTCAGCGCTAGAATTAAAGGCAAAGACGTGTGGCTTAAACTCATTCGTACTATTATACGTGAAACGTCAAGAAGTTTTTTAAAAAAAAGGAAATTGAATTTAAACTAAGAAAGAGTCTGATTTAGTAATGTCCACAAGACTTTTATTTAAAGTTTTTAATACAATGGAATAATATCGGGAGGTCTTTACGCAACCGAGAGCTCGAGTTGACTGACTATACCCATCGACTGTGGCTCTGAGTCGATATTGCTGACACAGCAGCCCTCAGCTCCATAGGATACAGTGAATGGATATAACACCTCCCCCCATTAGGAATAAACTTCAAAAAAAATGAAGTTTATGGTAAAAACAATTAAATTTGCCTTCTTATGGAAGGAGCAGGATTTTCCATTGCAATTTCAGATTCTGGGTTAATTCTTTTAGAAACGTTTTGAATGGATTTGGGGTTTTCAGCGACTTGGTTTAATTCGATGTCTGCTGAAACCTGGGGTTGGTTAACTTTGAATGCTTTACGGTTGCGCAAGGATTTAACAAATTTATAAAATTTAAAAGATAACAAAATAAAAATTAATATTAAAATAAGAATAGTAAAAATAGAATAGTGTGTCCCGTATCGAACTATATATGGAGTTTCTAAAACTTTATCTGCATCACTTAAAAGGGATTTTAAAAGGACTTCATTATTTTTTGTATTTAAATCGTCTAAGTCAATGTTTTGTAATTTAATCGGCGAAGGGGACACATTATTTATATAACTAGAGATAGCTTCATAATTACAGCAAGAAAAATTAAGTAAATTAAAATCTAAGTTTACATGGATATTTGTTAAGTTTAAAATTTCATACTTTGATACAATTTTCATATTCTTTGAAAATGCTGAACATTCATAAGGGATATTTAATATTCCGGTACCGTGTAAATCTATGTCGATAAGTTCGTGGCCGGTACAGTCGATAGACACCTTCACTGGTTGGGATTGTATGTAAATCCACTTATTATGTAAAATCGGTTTCCAGATATTAACACTGCCATATATAAATTTTGTTTCACAATTCACTGGTAGAGCACTAATTACTTTGGTCATGAGTTCAATTTCACAAATAGGCTTGACATTCGACGAGAATGTGTTAGGGATGTCGCAAACATACGTCGCCGGGTCGAGCGCCTTGCACTGGTCCAAATTATCTATCTGACTATACTGAGACTTGTCCCGGGATAACGCAACATACTTAGAGTTAGGTATAATCATACTATATGTATTAGGCTTACGAAGATTATGAGGTATTGGTAAGGCTAAGCTATGAAATAGATCGAACTCTGTAGGAGATACTAATGGAAGCTTAAAAATAAAAACTACCCTATTTTTATTAAAATAACAACTTATTCTAGAGATATCCATAATAATATTCATATAGCTTATATCTAAAGGTACAGGTAATTCAATATTGTTAGGTAGGTGTCGATAATTATCGACGAGCTCTCTAAACAATTGTCGTGGTGTTATCACGAATGGATGTAGGACGTTTAGTCTACTTAGTAAAATAGAGCTTATCAATTCTTCCATTTGAAAAGATAATGTTACAATTGAGGTCTCCAAACAATTTAAGAAGGAGTTCAATTTTGATTTAACAATCAATGTGTTGGATAAAATTGAGATGTTTTTTAGGTTTGCAGAGAGTTTATCAATAGCATCGTTGAGTCTAGCTTCATTAAATTTTAGTTGATGTAAAGTTTTATTATAACTGGAAATTGTTGATGTTGTGACTAAAATATTTTGTTTCATTAGTGAAGCTAGACTTTTTTCATTATTTTGTACAGTAGAAATTGCATCGTCATATCGTATAGCGTCGTTTTCGTCCAAAGTACCAAATATTGTTTTAAAAGCGGTGCCTACACCACCTATCCACGCGCCGCGTTTGATTCTATTGTCAATTAAATGAGAGATAGCCGAATATTGGTTAATCAAATCATGGTATTGTACTGTGTAAGGTTCTAAGCTGTTGTTACATTCTAATTCCCCTATAGTGGGGGTTTGCTGGCATAAAAATCTAGCGGTGCTTAATATTGTCTGTAAATTTTCTAAATGCGAATTTATAAATTCGATATTAATAGGTGTGATTACATTTAGATGGCCCGATTTAATTTTCATTTTGCCCACATGGTCAAAGTATATACCAGGACTTGTGGTTATTGGAAGATTAAGTTGTGGTGAAGCGCTGAAACAATGAAGAGAAAAAAAAATTATATATATAAGTTTAGGAATGATATACAAGTACCTACAACCTATTGTTGAGGTTGGCCAGTGGCCGGTTTTAGTTCGTCATAATGATATTTGACATGTTTTCTATTAATCAAAAGGGACGCTGTGTTGAATCCGTGTATCTTAACAATTTTGTAAGGGCCTTTCCAGATGGGGGACAATGCTTTCCGTAATCTTAAGTGATTTTTTAGATAAACTAGGTCGCCAACTTTGTAAGCTACGGATCGGGAGTGGTTATCGTAATAGTTTTTGGAGTTTTGTTTTGACTGGCCTATATTTTCTAAAGCCTTATTTCGCGAATGTTGCAATCTATGTTGGAGCATTCTTATGTATTCGGGGTATGTTGTATCGGGTGTGGAATTATAAATGGAGCTGGGAAGATGGGGTTTGTGACCAAACAACAATTCATACGGCGTAAAGTTGGTAGTACAATGGACATTGGTATTGTAGGTAAGCATTGCTGTGTATACATATCGGGGCCAGTTGTCTTGTTGTTGGTTCACAAAAGATTTTAAGTATTCTTTAAGAGTTGAGTGACTGCGCTCAAGGGCGCCCTGAGTTTGGGGGTGATATGGAGTGGACCATAATTGTTTAATTTTTAAAAATTCACAGGTTTTTTTAAACAGATCAGCTGTGAAATTAGTACCCTGGTCAGTAAGAATTGTCTGAGGTATTCCAAATATGGAGATAAAATGGATCAAGCAGTCGCTTGTTTCTTCGGCTGAAGTTGACCTTATAGGGTATGCGATGGAGAATTTAGTGAGATCATCCTGTAAGGTGAGAATATATTTTAGTTTCGCAGTACCAGACTCTGGTAAAGGACCAACTATGTCTAGGGAAACTCGTTGGAAGGGAGCAGTGGAAGTAGTAGTGATCTGCATGGGAGCTCTATTTGTTTTGCGAAAGGCTTTATTTTCTTGGCACAGTTTACAGCTTTTGATATAATTTTCGATGTCAGCACGCATTCCTTTCCAAGAATATCTCTCTTGAATTCTCTTCACCATTCTTGCATAGCCTAAATGTCCGGATACAGGCAAGTCATGGTTATCCTTTAAAATAATGGGGATT